>QJPP01000721.1:101989-477957 GCA_003996215.1 Jaltomata sinuosa | reverse complement strand
TTTCAATGGGGGGCATTTTGAATCATTTAAGCGCTCACTCTCTTAAAAGATGTTTCAAACATATCACAACATGCCATAATCTTCTCCCTTAGGGTATAGTAACATTCCGACAAGCTAATGAACACCTGCACCTCAAAATACATACAAGTAAATCAAAAACCGTAGTATTATTTGGTTGCCTAATGTCCGGCCTTTCGTGGACGGCAGTAATATGCAAGAAACTCAGTTTATTCTGGTGCCCTCGCCGGCGCCTTCTCCATCGCTACTATACTTTCGGTACACGAACCCAAAAGATAGTATATTTTCCCTGAGTTAAAGCTACGCATGACCCACGACTCACAGCAAATATGCACTTCTTTTCTACTTCACCACTATAAGCCTATAACGATCTTCTATTTCATCGCTCTCTGTACTAACTTATGCTGTAATGTATTTTCTATGAGCTCTACATTACTCTGTCGCCACGCTTAAGAGTTTCGATGACGACATACTTCGATAAGAAATCAGTCGGCATCTGTATTATTATTATATCATTTGTCTGCTTCCAATTCATGGACTCTGAATAAGTATCTCATATACAAGCTTAAAGCCTACTTCGCTTACACATTCAAAGATCATCTATGAGATAGGTGAGTCATCTATCTTGTTTACACATGCTCAGCTAACTTCACTTGTACTGCAATCTACGCAATGGTGCATGTATATGTCAAGCTTCTTACTATCTTCTCACATCCTATTATATAGATAAGTCAGTCCAGTTACATATATTGTGATCTATACATGCTATCAGAGCATTCTATATATCTCATTCGCGGAAGATATCCATATTAGAAAGATGACTGAGTTAGAGCTGTCATTAATGCAGCGACATATAGCGAAGAAACTAAGTGAAGCGACATAATAGCTCATAGAGGGATCTCACTAGGAGTAATGTAAGGTGGCCACAAAAATTCTCAAAAAAATGAGAGCAAGTATGAGACATGGTTTCTAAAGAATGCCACAAATAACAGATAATATGCATTACTTAAATTCACCTGTGATTTAGAAACTATATTGATCACAATGACACTTCAGCAAAGATGAAAATGGCTAGTGCAAATTTATCTTCCAAAGAACTTCAAAAGTACGTACAGTTGAAGAAAATAAAATACTCCAGAGTAAAGGCAAGTAGAGTTTCCTCAAGCTTCAAACTCTTGCTTTTTCCAAAACATGTAAGGATTACAATGACATTCATAAGTAAAAGAGGAAAATTGTGACTGCCCCCTGTTACTGCACTTTGTTACTGCTTTCTGTTAGATCTTCCCTAGTTTCAGGGATCTTCTATTTGTTTACTAGCGTTAGTATTCTTTTTTTTTTTTGAGATAAAGGTAACTTTGTATTCACAAAAATTCATCATCCAAGAGATGATGAATTGGAAACTTACATCCCACAGAAAGATGGGCACACCCCCATAAGGGTTGACAGATTACAAGTTTCCTAAGAAATCAACTAAATCTACCACTTCCCCCGCCAAGTGATGTTTACACCAAAAAACATAAAAAGCTTATAAAATTCATTTTTACCCTCTGAAAATTGATCTTTTGCCCTTCAAAACACCTAGCATTCCTTTCCTTCCAAATGGTCCACCATATACATGTTGGGATTGTCTTCCACCATTTTCTTTGCTTGCCCCTGCTTCCAATTCCTGTCCAGCTTTTCAGTAGTACCAAGGTAGTGTTTGGCATCACCCAGCTAACCCCCAGTACACATAGGAATATATTCCACAAATTAGCAGCTGCTTGACAATGAATGAATAGATGATTGTTTATCTCAGCTTCCTGCTCACATATGAAGCATCTTGAACATATCTGCATACCTCTTCTCTGTAAAGCCTCATGAGTAAGACAGGCTTCCTTGACTAGCAACCAAGTAAAACATGGAACTTCAAGTGGACATTCCACCTTCCAAATTAGCTTCCAGGGCCAGCTCCCAGTTAAAAGATTGATTGGAGCTCATTCTCCAATAACATGACTTAACTGTGTAAACTCCCTTGCTATGAATTTTCCATACTGGTTTATCATACCTCTGGGACAATCCTGGGAAAAAGTTAGAACCCCTAACAGCTTAGCAACCTCCTCCATTTCCCAGTCATTCAATGCTCTCCTGAAGAGTAAATTCCAACATTTGGGGGAACCCCGTATACATAGACCAAAAGACGAGAACCTACACCAAAATATGGTTCTCAACAAAAAAGATCTAATCCTCTATACAAATTGGGACCTCGCAAGTACACCAAAAGTAAACTAGGGATAAAACACTACTCTTTAATTTTACAAAATCAAGTTCCACCCCTTCAAAATCCCTCCTATTCCTCTTTTTCCAAATGACCCATATGGTTGCTAAGGGGGCAATGCTCCATGCTCTCGTGTTCTCCTTCCCCTTTATGAGTCCAACTTTGCAAAGCCTCCTTCACCGTACCCGGCATGACCCATTGCATCTCATACAAATTTAAGACCACTCCCAAAAATTCCCCGAACTTCAAGTATTTCTCTCCCTCCCAGCTAATCATGCTTCTACCTTCCTCAACACATGTTAATGGCAACACATCATCTCCTTGAACATCATAGCAGCCATAATTAGTGCCTCGAGTTTCGAGAAATCTCTGTTGCTATCAGATCACGTGACACTTTTGTCACTTATGGGGAATTATATGAGAAGTTGATTGACTATGAACTTTTCCTCAAACACGAAGAAGCTAAGAAGACACCTCTCATAACTGCAGCAGTTTCTCAACGAACCAACACCACTCCTTCTCACAATAACAACCAGAGACAAGGAACCAGTGTCACGCCCAACAATCAACAATGGTGTCCCAACCCAACAGGGAACAAAGGGCCCCAGGTAGAACCAACAATGGGAGCAATAGCCTTCAAGCAATGAACTCAGATGCCAACTCTGTGATCGTCTTGGTCATTCCGCTAAAGTTTGGTTGCTCACAATCCGATAATCATCTCCAAGCACGCGACCACTATGCAAAGGATTTAATCCTGCGAATTTGAAATACCAGGACTAAATCCGTCCATCCAAAGACATCTTTAGTCTATGGGACGTGGAACTAAATTCCAAATTCCAATATCAAAAAGATTTGTGAATAATCAATCAAAGAATAATTCAAAAAAAAAAGTAAAGTCAAAGAATGGTGTTAGCTACCATTCTAGCAGCTATTAAGTTACAAAGTTTGCTTATAAGAAGTGATTACTGATTAACTTTAAAATTGATCTAAACTGACATTCAATTTATAGAAGTTATGTTTCATAAACATTTCAATACCATGAGCTAAAATTCTCGAGAATATTCTAATATAGATATTTCATGAACAAAAGTAACAAAATGCAGTGGCTCAAAAAAAATTCTTTTTTTGATAAAGTAATAATGCAGGGGCAAATTTACCTTGCCTCAAACGGTGTCACGGGACTTTGCTTCGTGGAGAAACTTTAAAAAATATATATAACACCATTTGAAACACAAGGGTTAACATAGTAAATTCATTAAGAAGGAGAAAAGTGGGCTTGTATACAAGAAGGATACCAACAGTAGAAAACCTTACAAAATGACATGGTTTTCTACAAAGGCACCAACCTTCTATACTACTAGGAACCTCATGGGTGCACCAAAAGGAAATGAGGGGAAAGAGACTATTTCTCAAAGTGTAAAAAAGGAAATAAGGGATTTATCGTGCATTATAAACAATTTGAGCCTTTATCACATAAAATATTAGATATCGACAATGCTTTAACCGTTTACCTCCTACCAAATAAAGAGAAACAAATCCAATTGAGCTATTTGAATAATGTTGGAATGGAATTATTGACACAAACTTAGTGGGCGTTTGGCCATGGAAATTTTGAACTTTTTTCCGGAGTTGAATTCTGGAAATAGTGTTTGGCCATAAAAAATTGGAAAATTTCGGAATTCAACGGAAAAACAAGAAAAACTTGTTTTCACTTGTTTTCACTCTCACTTCTCTCACAAACGATCAAAAACAACTCCAATTTATATTCATGGCAAGACACAACTTCAACTCTAACTCCAATTTGTATTTGGTTTTCATGGCCAAACGGGGCCTTAAAACCCTAAGAAATTTTTGGGGCGACCTGCTATTTCGGCAATAAGTTTTCTACAGACTATGAAAAATGCTATTGACAAATGTAGGAGTATAATTATTAGACATCAAAGGAATTTAAGAAAGGAATACGCACCAGACATTACAGAATCTGTGTAAGCATTTTCTTCGTGGAGGTAAGAGAGGACGTCTGGGTTAGAGCGAGAGTCATCACGGAGCCAGTAGTAGTTGTCTACTCTAACGTCCCCGAACAACTCCATTTCGTGTCTCACTTTCTTCTGCACCGGCGGAGCCTTCCTCATCGACGGCGTGCTGTTTGCCATTGGTCGCACTTTAGCGTGGAATGGAATTGACAGCTTAGCACAACCCAACACTAAAAACAATGGTCGGCCGACGCACCACTGAACCATTCAAAGAGTGGCAATTTTTGTAGAGCATAGAACGGGTCTTTCAAAGTCTCAAATGTCGTTTAAATTTTGGGAAAATAACATACTTGTCAGCAAATTAATTACTCACTCCGTTTCAGTTTGTTTGGCCTAATTTCCTTTTTACTCCATTTCAAAAAGATATTTCTTTTTTATTTTAGAAACTCTTTAATTTTAACTTTTCTAATCACATGGCATATTCAACACCACAAAATTAAAAAATATTTTAATACATTTAACATATCTTTAATTTAAAATCACAAATTTCAAAAGTATTCTTTACTTTCTTAAACTCTGTACCAAGTCAAAATAGATCAAACAAATTGAAACAGAGAGAGTACAATTGAAAGAATGAAAATATTTCACATTGATGGTTAAGGAAATTACGCCTATCTTGAATTTTTATCCTTTAAATGTTTGTTCTTAAATTTTTGACCCTTAAAGTGTTTAGTGCTGAATTTTTATCTTTGCTTAATAAGTACTAACGTTTATCTATAAGGTAAAACTTATGATCAATTAAACTGGTTTACTCTTTTGAAATTATCCAAAATATCTGTCTTATGGGCAAAAGTTAAAATTTTTGTATGATGGACAATAAACTTAAGTTCGAACTTTTATTTATAAGGCAAAACTTCTGATCAATTAAACAAGTTCATTGACTTAAAATATCCTGAACATTTGTCTTATAAGAAAAAGTTAGAACTTATGTCTGATGGAGAACATAGTTAAGTTCTAATTTTTGCCATAAGGCAAAATTTATCAATTATGTAGTTTCATTGTCTTAAAATGCCTGAACGTCTGCCTTATAGACAAAAGTTAGAATATCTGTCTTATGAGCAAAATTTGTTAAGCAATGCCAAAAAAATCAAGACGACTCCTTATGGAGGATTTTTTGTAAAACTTTTCTTATGGAGATAAAATATCAAGACAAACCCACTTTATGGCCATTTCTAAATTTGACTCATGATGGTTAATGAGATGGGTAGTCTCCTTATAAGGATTGGACAATTCTCCTTCCTTTGAACAAACTTTTGAGATGTGAGTTAGGCCCTAGACCTAATTTTATATGGTAACAGAGCACAACCTATCTCACCTAATGTTGGACCCCAAATTTAAAAAAATTCTACGCACCAGATGTCCAACCCTGGACGTGAGTTTGAGTGTTGAAGAATAAAAAAGTTTCAAATTGATGTTTAATGAGATTGGTGGACTCCTTATAAGGATTGGGCAATCTTCCTTCCTTTGAGCTGCTTCTAAGTGTGAGTTAGGCCCTAGATTTAATTTTACCTTCTTTACTTTAATGTCTCTAAACTAATTACACATATGTTCCATTATAGCTTTTATTGTTAATTATCTCCTTCTTTGCTCTTTTTTTTTTATTTCTATAATATTTTCTCTTTTTTTTCTTCTTATCTTTCATTTCTCCTTACTTTTTTTCTTTTTTCTCCTTTCTTGTTATTTTATTTTTTCTCAAATTATGTTTATTTTTTATTTTTTTCATCATAATATGATTCATATTTAATTTTAACTCGTTTTTTTCTTTTTCTCTGCTCTATTAATCATTTATTTTGTTCCCAAATCATGTTATTATTATTTTCTTTCACAATAGTCAATTTTAGCTTCTTTATTATTGTGTTTTTTATTTTCTGTTTCCTTTTTGGTTTTCATTATCTTTGTTACTTGTTCCATTTTAATTTTTTATTTTTTTTCTCCATAAATTAATTTCATTCACGATTTTCTTTTACTCCTTTTCTTTATTTTTTTCTATATAATAAAAAGTAATAATTCATATGGTAAACATTTCACTTATTTTTTGATATAATTTTTATTTTTTCTCATAATCTTATTTTATTGCTCAATTTTTGGTTCCTTATTTTAATTTTATGTTTTCTTTTTCCTTTTTTATTTTATTTATTTCTTGTTTTTTCTAATTTGATTTAAATTTTTTTCCATAAATTTAATTTTATTCATTTTTTTGCTCTTTTTTTATTTCTAGTGATTTTCATAAAGGTCTACTTCAGTCCTTCAGTGAGACACTTAGTCCTCCATGATATTATCACAATATATCTATATACTGACATGATATCATGATGGACTGCTTCATTCTTTCAATGAGACACTCCTTAGTTTTCTATAATAACATCAATATATTTATATACTAGCATGGTATCATGGAAAAATTCTTCAGTCCTTCAATAAGATACTTTTTAGTCCTTCATAATACCATCACAGTATATCCAAATATTGTCATTGTATCATTGAGGTCTACTTCAGTCCTCCAGAGATACACTTCTCAGTCCTCCATAATACCATCACAATATATCTGTATACTAGCATGGTATCATTGAGCTCTGCTTCAGTCCTTCAGTGAAACTCATTAGTCCTCCATGATACCATGACAATATATCTATGTACTAGCATGGTATCATGGAGGTCTTCTTCAGTCATTCTGTGAGACTCCTCAGTCCTTTATGATACCATTACAATATATCTATATATTGTCATGGTATCATTGAGGTCTGCTTTATCTTTTTGAGATTCCTTAGTCTTTCATAATACCATCACAATATATTTATGTATCGCCGTGGTATCATTGAGGTATGTTTTAGTACTTCAGTTAGACACTTCTCAGTCCTTCATGATACTTCATTCAAGTCTGCTTCAGTCCTTTAGTGAGATATTTTTCAGTCCTCTATGATACCCACATGGTATATATCATATACTGACAGGATATCATAGAATTTATGCTTAATTTTGATATTTTAAATTTTATATTAATTTTAATAAGTTATTTTTAAAAAAAAATAATTACAAAAAAAGAGTCATAATTTAGATATGAGTTTTGTTTTCATTTGCAAAAACAAAGAAAAAATTTTAAAAAAATTATTAATTTAGATTTTGATAAATAAGCTAGCAGACTTTACTATTTTTTTTAGTTATTTTTTATTGTAGTCTAGTTATTTAATTTTTTATTTTTATTAATCTAAAAAGTTACGTGACAAATATGTATTCCTTCTTTTGAAATTATTAAGATATATTTATTTAAATATGCAATCCCTATATATAATTGTGAAAAATAAATATCACATTGTAGATGAACTTTTTCGCTTGTTTTGTTTGTCATAATTAAGTCATGACACCAATCAAGATAAGCATGCAACCAATCGAACCCTAACTTTGTTTTAAATACCTATATTTTTTTATAATAAATAAATAAATATTATTTTCTAGATAAAAAAAGTAAAAAATATTGATTAAGTGTATCAGCTAGTGACATTCTATAATAAAATAAATAAACAGAATAAAAACTTTAATTTTATTGAGAATAATAAAAACTCTAATATTTATTTCTACATGTGAAATTAAATAAAAAGATTGGTTGTTGGGGGGAGGGGGGCTTCTAGACATGAAACGCAAAAAAACAAAAACATTAATGAAGAATAGTTGAAAAATGGCGAGTGCATTTATTACTTGTGCATGAGCAAAGGATGAGCATTTTGTCTAAAAAGATGACATGTCCAATCAATGAATATGACAGTTCCTTTAGTCACTTCTGTGGAGTGGGATCTTGGGCAATTTTTTTGGACTTTGTGGGTATTTGAATAATTAATTTATAGATGGACAATTTTAGGTAAATAGTTTTCTTAAGTGAGTAGTTTGTGTAGTTTTTTCTTAAATTTATGATCCTCGTGAAACTTACCTATTTAAAAGAGATTCCATAGTTAGCATTTGTGATGGTCTTGCAAAATACAAGGGTCTTATTATAATTGTAATGACCCTCCGAGTCATTTCTCTATTTTTATGTGTTTTCTGCATTTTGAGCTTTTTTGCAGTGGCTACAGATCATTTATGACTTGTCAGGACTGACGGTTCAGTATTCAAGGCATTCGTTAGGTCGTTATGGTCATTTCCTGTTTTAAAACTTAAACTTAGGAAATCATTGACTTCAGTCAATATTCTTAGCTATCGTGCTCGGAATCATATTCTGACAGTTCTGTTAGCTCCGGAGTATGGACTTTGGTCTAGTCAGATCCTTGGACGGGGTCTCGGAGCATTCGGTTTGGTTTTATCTCCTTATAGTATTTTCAGGCTAGTTGAGCTTGAAGGGTTGACTTTGGTCAATATTCGGAGATGACGGCCTCGGATGGAAATTTCATTAGCGTTGTTAGCTCTGGAATGTTGAATTTGGGCTAGAGGGACCTTTGGTTTGGGTCCCGAGGCTTCCAGACTTGGTTTTGGCCTTTGGGTTTCGCTTTGGAAATGGTTGGCCAATAGTTAGTTTTGAACGTGGGGCTCACTTTTTATTAAATCGATCTCCGTTGGGATTTTTTTGGATTCCATTGAGTCTGGAATGCCACTTCTAGTTGATTAGCTCAGCTTGTTTGTGTTTGCGGGACCCCAGATGCGTTCCCGAGGGACCCATCTATTAAAAATCTCCTAGAGTTGGTTGCAGCAGGTGTTGGTTGCTGGTGTGGCGCTGCAGTGTGTGCCTGGGATGCGCCTGTGTGCCCGCTTGCCTTTGGCATGCCGATAAGTCGGTAATCTACCAACTTATTGAGTCTTTAATCATGAATTATTGCTATGTTTTGATGAGATTTAGAGGTTCTTACGGTCTTTATTGAAGTGAATGCAGGTACTCTTGGTCAAAAGTAGAAAACAAGGAATTGGACCCAAAGGAGCTCAAAAGGAGTTGAAATGTGAAGTGATCAAGAGAGATAAATATTCTGCCAAGAGGTGCGGCCGCTGTGCGATACGCAAAATGCTTGGTACGGTCTGCACCTCCCTTCGCATGAGGCTAAAATTAAGGAGAAGAATCTGCTAAGGGGTGCGGTCACCGTGCGACGCACACAATACCTGGTGCAGTCCACACCCTACTTTGCATGACACCCAAAGATATGCTGGAATCACTAGTCTGCTGATGCAGAGCTGTGCGATGCACACAACAAGACATGCGAGCTGCATGTTGTGGCGCACAGCTCCCGAAGAACAATTTTGTCCACTTTTATGTGATGATTTTGGAACCTTCTAAAACTCAATTTGGGCATAGTTTTTCATAGTATTTACAGTTTTGAATAGTTCTTGAGTATTAAACAAGTATTCTCTCCTAATGAAAGATAGAGGGTTTCACCCAATTCTCTCCATCTTCAACCTTGATTTTGTAAATTGAGTGTGGATATTGGAAACTTCTTCCATTAATGAAAGGAAATTTGAATTACCCATTTGGTATTGCTTCTTATTCCTTTAGCATGAGTGGCTAAGTCTCCTTGTCTAGGGGTGTGTTGATGATGGGTGCTTGATATTGGATGTGGGTCTTGTCTAATTGTGCTTATAATTACTAAATTGATATGGGTCTAGTGAATTCTCCATATTTTAACTCTAAAATTAATGGTTGCAAACATTGATTGAAATTACTTGATTGTGTTCTTTCTTGAGAAAGAGGTTCATAATTTTGGATGAAAATTCACTAGTGGGTACTTGGGATTCCACTTAGATTGAGGCTAGAAATAGCTCAATTCACCAAAAATACCCATTTAAGAGTTTAAGCTAGAGATAGTGTGACTTTCCCAAGCGTATGTTGATTGGTTGTTGTGTGAACAATGGTGCTCTAACACAGACCATTGGAAATGTGTTGTTAGATCAAAAGATTAGTATTCACACTTAAAACCAATGCTACCTATGTTATTTATAAAGAATTTGCATAATTGGACAAGTACCCTATCCCATGTTTGAACCCCATCAGACGCATACCCCTAGTCGTCATCTCTCTTGATTCAAACTCGTATTTAATTTACGTTTTTAATTTGAATTGCGAATTGTGATAGATTTCCCAATTCCCTGATTCCCCCCCTTTTACTTTTATTGTTATTTGAACATGAACTCTATTGGTGATTGATATACGACAATCCTTTAGGCAACTCTACCATTTCCTGTGGGATCGACCCCGACTCCTATCGGGAATTATAAATTTTGTTTTTCTTAACGATCGCTTTCACCTCCATATGAAGAGTGTTACTTAAGCGTTATCACATGCCAGCACCCCTGCATTGCCTTCCCACTTCGGCGCCAGTGCGCCTGCGGCTGCCTGGGCGCTGTGGCACCAGTGCACTTGCGTGCCCGCCTGCCTTGGCATGCCAGTGCCCCTGCATTGCCCGCCCACCTCGGCGCCAGCGCACCTGCATCTGCTTAGGCGTTGTGGCATCAGCGCACCTCTGCCGGCCTGGCCGCCTCTGCGCTCTTGCGGCTGGCAGCATATAAGCTGGCCAACCCTTTTATTTTATTTCCTATCTTCTCGGTTTTCCTTCATTCCTTTGAGCTCCCAAGCTCCATTATCAACTCTATTCCAGTCCAAAGCTTGGAGGTGTTTATGGTTCCGGTCCGTGATCATTTTTCCCAATTCTAAATTGGTAAGTTTCCTTTAATTTCTGTAATTTTCCTTTTGATTTTCCTCTTTAATTCTCATGGAGTACGGGCTGTTTTGGAGCCCTTTTAGTGATCTGGTTCCTCTCAAATTGTGAGCATGTACTCCTTGCAAGGTTGGTAACCACATGGTGAATTTTGTTTCTAATTTTTAGTTACGGGGCCCATGGGCCCGTTTTTGACCCAGATTTCGACCTTGCTAAATTATTAGCAATATGGGTACCGTTAGCTTCGTATTGACGTGTAGAGTATTGTTATGATAGTGTCGCTGCTTATGGATTCTTCTCGAGGGAGATAGGCTCCAGTCTTATGGATTATGCGCGCGTGTTTACCTTTCCAGTAGGTTACAGTTTACTTATTTCTAGACTTTGCTCTTGTAAGGTATAAGTATAATAAGTTGCTAATGGTTGGTGGGATCTTGAGGTTTGGATACAATTCTGAGTAGGCATATTAATCTTTTTAGGTGATTTAGGAGCCTTAAAATAGATTCTGGCTAGCAATCCTTAGTATAGGTTGTAGCTCTTTTCGTAGGACTTAGCATAGACGGTGTGGTATCCCTAGAATTAGGGTTAGATGCCTTAGCTTAGTTTAAGCTACTTGTGGTCGAGTTTATTAGGTTAGGGAGCCTTAGCATAGAATTAGATAAGGTTTCGTGATAGAGTAGTTGTTACCGTTGTTTTCATTTTTATTGTTCTTGCTCGTGTTGTGTTCTTATTTATCGTATACTCACGGGGGGGGGGGGGAGTGATGGGACGTTGAGATTGGGACACCCATCGACCATCATTTAGGTCTTTAATCCCAAGCCTCTGCCAAGATTTCACGGGCAGAGGTGATGGGCCGTCGAGACTGCGATGCCCATCGGCCATCTTATCGCCTGCACTTGGCTCCTCTCCAGCTCTTCTTCTTGGTTTCCATTGGTAACTTTGACAGGGCGTCATGATTGTCACGGGTGTCGGGGACGCCCGTCGCCCTTCCCTGACTTCTTACATGCTCCTCTGGACGGTTTTGAAGGGCTTTGTGATGTCCCGTTGTGTCTACCACGGGCATCGTGGGGCCCTTCAGGTTCAAATGCCTTAGCCCCTCTTGTTGCCCTATTCCAACGGCTTGCCCCACGGGCCATCGTGAGTGTGACGCTCGTGGTGGCTTGTCTTTTGCCCACAAACTGCAACTTTTTGGTCTGCACATCTATTTCATACTTTTTCCCTGCATACTAACAAACGACATTAAATCCAATAAAATATACTTAAGAACTCCCAAAAATCCTTCGTTTTAAGCAATGAAACGTCAAATCCTGGCATATCAACACCCCCAACTTAGAATGTTTGCTTGTCGTCAAGCACCAAACAAAACCAAAACCAAACGACGCTTAAGTAGAAGAAAACCAGAAACTACAATGGCAACCTGATTCATTAAACTTTTACTTTTCAAGATAGTACCCACTCCTTGACAGCTCAAAAACCAGTGCACTTTATCAAAGTATCACAACAACACAAGACAGATCCATGAGTTACAACAAGATATTTACGAGTAAGGTAGCATACACACCAGACATTCAAACCAAGTAATTAGAAATCTAGTCTACTCTAGTGCCCTCACAACAAAGAAATCCCAAATCACACAAGATATCAATTTAACATTCAGGGACTGGGAACTCACTCACTCTCACAAAGAAGTTCAAGCTGTACATGCACGATACCATAGGCTTGCCCTTATTTTCTATGCTTCAACTTTCAAATGGTTCGATTAGGATTACTATAGGACTTTGCTAGGCTTGTAATGTAGGCTTAGGGATAGGAATGGTACATTTGGGTAAATAGTGACTATGACCTCCTTGAGACTACAATTACTTCGTTATTTTCTCCTCTGCGATAATTTGCCTAAAGTTGAGGTTGTATTTGGACATCAGAGCAGCCACTAGGATGGCCCTTTCCAGAGTAAGCTGATTATCGGCACCTGTTGGCATGAGTCAGAGTCATACTAGTGCCCACCAGAACTTTGCCTCATATGATAAAGATGCTTTTTGGATCTGTGGATTGTCTTGGCTAAGCCACTTTGGTGTCCTAGTTGTAGCCAGGCACTTGGCCAACCACTTTGTCTGCTTCTCCTCATGTTTCACCCGGTAGTCATAATTGATGGTCTCCGTGGGTGCTACATACTCTGGCCTGAAGAGAAATCTGTTGATGGTCGCGATCGAGATATTAATTGGAGCACCCCTTACTGGGACGCTCTCGAGAGCGAGCAAGTCTGTGATTTTCTGGCCCTTTTTGCACAACCCTTCCTGCATGGCTTGATAATTTGCATAGAACTCTCTTACGAGAGTTAGCTGAAAATATGAGAGGGGCTTGCTGGTCCATCCCAACCTGTAATTCCAAAAATATGCATCCAGCTTGGGGAAATTCTTCAATTTGAAAGGATCTATTCTCCACTCCTCAGCGATGGGCCTTCGCAGATTTCCCCTAGCTGTGACTTCAAGGCCGTAGTCAAATATTTTCTTTGCCCCCTCAACCCCCATCTGACTGCCTGTCTAGCACGTCCCAGTGCTGCACCAGCGCCAGACAGAGTTGGTGAGGAGGTCTCCTTTTCTGAGGTTGTAGTTTCCGTGTCAGACTCAGCATTACCCTCTTCTTATCTTGCCTCACTGTGCTCCGACCCCGAACCATCCTTATCTCCTAACTCATTTGTTGTTCCACTTGAAACCTGAGTAGCCAATTCTTTCCCAATATTGGCATGGTCTCTCTCTGCACTAGTCTCAGATGAGCCAGAAGATGATCCTTGTTTTTCGGTAGATGCATTGCCCCCCTCCTCTTCAGACTTGGAGGGAGACACAACTAGCTTCCTCCTGGTGTTCCGGACAAGGGGGTGTTGTCGGAGTCACTCCTTTCAGCTTCGAAATCGGTGGGTTAATCATTTAGCTGAGATGGGTTAGAGGCATTCTTAGCTTTTCGGGGCCTCCCTCATCGTAGCGGTGTCTTTGGTGTCATGTAGTACCTGCAGGTAACCAATGTTAGCAATCGGGACCAAAGTACAAACCCAATTTTTTTTTTCTACACTTGGAAAAATTTTACAGAAAAATTAGCCTCCCACGGGCTTGAGAGGGTCGACGTCCCATGGCCCCGGGCGTCAGAATTGTCCAGTGGTGCATGGCCTTGTGCCACAGGCGTGGGAGGGCTGACGTCCCATGGGACAGGGCATCAAAATAGAACAGTGGAGTTTTAAGGACAACTGTCCTCCCACGGGCTCCTGCCACGGGCGTGGGAGGTCCGACATCCCGTTGGGTTGGGCATCGGATCCAGCCAGAAACCTTTTCAAGTTTTTGGACCATTTCCACGCCCTGACCGACGCCCCTCGTGCCTCAGACGTCCCATCTGCTGGCCCATGGGATCCAATTAGTATAAAAAGATCTCTCTCTCCCTTGTTCTTTCACACATAGCAATTTCTCAACACCCACATAGCAAACAAAATACCAAAACTCAAGTATTTTTAACAAAGCACTACACAACCCTAATTTTCAAACTTATACACTTTGTATCTACTCAACTATCAAACCACATTTTCACAACTAGGGTTATGATTGAAACACTATGACCAAAATTTTCAACACAAACAAAATCCCTCAGTCATTGTTAACTACAAGAATAGTTGACAATCTACAAGAAGGAAGAACTTACTTCTTCGGTTGCCAAAAACTCTAGAATACACACTTCCTAGTGGTGATTTGCCAGCGATTTTGTGGAGGGATTATGGGAATGAGATTTGAGTGATTGTGGGGAGTGGAATCTAGGAGTTGGGGAGAGAGGGAGATCATGTGTGGAGTGTTTGAGGGAGAGGGAGTTTGTAAAGGGTTTGACCTCAATTGAATGAGGTTAAAACGTATTCGATGCGGGGGAGTAAGGGGAAAGGGTTTCGGGTCAGGTCGGGTCAGGGTTGAAAGTTATAAAAAATTGTTGACCTTTCCTTGACCGACCTAGACGACGGGCTAAGCGACGCCCGTCGGACACGCGATGACCCATCATAGGGTACTTACCTGAGAGGCTGAACCACGCCCATTCCCACGCCCTTCAGAGCCACGATGGCCCATCATGTGGGACGTGGAAATGAGGCCGAGCCCCTGTCTTCCATACTTAGCAAATCTTCTTACCCTTGTGAGCAGATTCACGCCCATTCACACGCCCGTCGGAGCCTCGACGGCCCGTCATGTGGGATGTGGAAATGTGGCAGAGCCCTCATTCTCCATACTTAACATTTTTCTCAGGCTGGATGTCCCCAGTCCCACGGGCGTGGCGCCTGCGATGGCCCGTTAAAGAGCCCGTGGGATCCCTTTTCCTGCAGTTTCAGGACTTGTTCTTTATCTCCCTTCTTTTTGCGAAAAACAACACACATTAGTCCATGGGTTGCCTCCCATGCAGCGCTTGATTTAACATTGTGGCATGATGCAAGTGTTTTGGCTACTCAGACTTCACTAAAACACTTTACAACCACTAGGAATAAAAACAAATAAAGCAAAAATAAAAGTTCATGGGTTGCCTCTCATGCAACGCCTGATTTAACATCGCGGCATGACACATATTGCTTCATTACTCAGACTTCATCAAGCTCCTTGGGTTGGACGAACTCATCAAGGCTCCAGGCCTCAATTGTATTCAGCTCTTCAACTGTGCCGAAATAAGCTTTGATCCGCTGCCCGTTTGCTTTAAACCTTTTTCCTTCATGGTTTTCAAGTTTGATAGCTCCATGAGGAAATACTTGCACCACCTTGAATGGCCCAATCCACTTCGACTTCAACTTGTCAGGAAATAAGCGAAGTCTAGAATTTAAGAGCAGGACCAAATCTCTCGGCTGGAAATCTCTCTTTTCTATCTTCCGGTCATGATACAGTTTCATCCTCTCTTTATACAGTGCTGAACTCTAATATGCATTCAGACGGAACTCATCCAACTCATTCAATTTCCCAAGCTGCTGTGACGATGCTTCAGACCAGTTTAAGTTCAGCTTCTTCAATGCCCACATGGCCTTATGCTCTAACTCAACTGGAAGATGGCATGCCTTACCAAACACTAGCTAATATGGTGACATACCTATTGGGGTCTTGAATGCAGTCCGGTACGCCCACAAAGCATCATCTAACTTCCGCGACCACTCTTTTCTATTTGCACTTACAGTCTTTGATAGGATTGACTTTATCTCTTTGTTGGAAACCTCCACTTGCCCACTCGTCTGATGATGATAAGGGGTTGCAACTCTGTGTTTATCTCCATATTTCTCAAGCAAAGCTCAAAACAGCTTGTTGCAAAAGTGAGAGCCTCCATCGCTAATAATTGCTCTTAGCGTACCAAAATTGGAGAAGATGTTCTTTTTCAATAATGCTGTGACACATTTGCCTCTATTACTGGGAAGCGCAACCACTTCCACCCACTTAGATACATAGTCCACAACCACCAATATGTACCGGTTTCCATTGGACAGCACGAACGGACCCATGAAGTCAATACCCCAAACATCAAACAACTCGATCACAATGATGGGATTAAGAGAAAGCTCCTGCCTCCTTGATATGCCTCCTTTCCTTTGACATCTGCTGCAAGCCTTAGCAAATTCATGGGCGTCTTTGTGAATAGTCGGCCAGTAATAGCCACATTGTAAAATCTTGTGTGCAGTACGAATACCACTATGATGACCTCCAACAGGGGATGAATGGCAAGCTTCTAGTATCTCCATCATCTCAGCTTCAGGCACACATCTCCAGATCATCGTATCAGCACACACACGGAACAAGAATGGCTCTTCCCAGAAGTACTTCTTCACATCGGACATGAACTTTCTTCTTTGGTGGACAAACATATCATCAGGCACCAAATCACTCTCCAAATAGTTGGCGACGTCAGCAAACCATGAGATCAAATCTTGCGAAGCTGCTAACATTTGTTCATCAGGAAACCAATCGTCTATCTCCTGCTCATCATTCAGCTTTAGCATTGCCTCCTCTTCCAGCCTAGACAAATGGTCTGCTACTTGATTCTGTGTACCCTTTCGGTCCTTGATCTCAAAATCAAACTCTTGCAGCAGCAACACCCATCTAATCAATCTTGGTTTAGCATCCTTCTTTGCCATGAGATAACGAAGATTTGCATGGTCAGTGTGCACCACCACCTTGGTGCCAAGAAAATAAGATCTGATTTTTTCAAACACAAAGACCACAACAAACAACTCATGTTCAATTACAATATAATTCTTCTAAGCCGGGTTAAGTGCTTTGCTAGCATAGTACATAGGATGAAGAATCTTTTCGCGCCTTTGACCTATGACTGCTCCTAGCGCCACTCCACTAGCATCACACATAACCTCAAAAGGTTGAGACCAATAGGGAGAAATAATGATAGGAGTTGAGACCAACTTTTCTTAAGGCATTCGAATGCCTTTAGACATTCATCATCAAACACAAACTTTACCTCTTTCTCCAACAGCTTGCATAATGGATTAACAATTTTGGAGAAGTTCTTGATAAACCTCCTATAAAACCCAGCATGCCCAAGAAGCTCCGAATTCCCTTCAGAGAAATTGGTGGAGGCAATTTTTGAATCACCTCAATCTTTGCTCTATCAATCTTTATACCCTTCTTAGAAATCTGGTGACCAAGTACTATGCCCTCTTTCACCATGAAGTGACACTTTTCCCAATTCAGCACTATGTTGCACTCTTCACATCGCTTCAGTACATAACTCAGATGATCTAGATAATCTTCAAAAGAGTCACCTACCACCGAAAAGTTATCCATGAATACCTCAATAGTGTCCTTCACCATGTCAGAGAAAATGGACATCATGCAACGCTGAAATGTTGCTGGCGCATTGCACAAACCAAATGGCATCCTCTTGAAAGAGAACATCCCATATAGATAGGTGAAAGTGGTTTTCTCTTGGTCTTCAAGAGCAATCGAGATCTGATTGTATCCCGAATAACCATCAAGGAAACAATACCATCCTCTACCAGCAAGACGGTCTAACATATGATCCATGAATGGCATTGAAAAATGGTTCTTCTCAGTCCATGCATTCAGCTTCCTATAATCCATACATATGCGCCAACCTGTGACTGGCCTCATTGGAATCAGTTCATTCTTTGCATTTGGGACTACAGTAATCCTTCCCTTCTTGGGCATACATTGAACCGAGCTCACCCACTTTCTATCGGAAATAGGATAAACCACACCTGTATCCAGCCACTTAATGATCTCCTTCTTGACAACCTCTTGCATAGGCTGATTCAACCTATGCTGGTGCTCAATACTTGGAATACAATCTGGCTCGAGTTGAATTTTATGTGTATAGATTCTAGGAGGAATCCCGATGATGTTAGTGATGGTCCAATCAATGGCTCATTTAAATTTCCTCAAGACCAAAACCAGAGCTTCAACTTGCCCTTCACCTAAATCTGCAACAATGATCACTGGCAAAGTCTCATTAGCTCCTAAGAATACATACCGAAGATGAGCTAGAAGTGCTTTGAGCTCCAAGACTGGAGGCTCCTCAATAGACGGTCGGGCAGGTGGTGTTTGCCTATTTTTCAAGTCCAAGTCAAGCTTTTTTGGTACATAACTATAAGATCCCAGCCCTGTGATTGCTGCTACCATTTCATCGCACTCCTCAATGTCGTCACCTTCAAAGTTTATAATCACGGCAGCAAGGGCTTTGACTCCAAGTCTCTTCTCAATAGGTACGCCAATCTAATCCTTATCAACAACATCAATAACTGACACCACTCGCATGTCATCATGACACTTCATAGATTTGCAGACATCAAATGTCACCTCCTCAAATTCAGCCTGAACTTCATCTTCCCAGTTTCTAAATCACCTAAAGCACGTCCAGTAGCCAGGAATGGGCTCCCCAAGATAATGGGCACCTCGAAGTCAACCTCACAATCCAGAATCACAAAGTTTGCAGGAAAGATAAATGTGTCAACCTTCACCAATACAACATAAAGGATCCCCACAGGTCTGTTCACCGTACGATCTGCCATGAGGAGCCGCATTGTAGTCAGAGTGGGGGATCCTAAGCCCTGCTGATTATACACTGCTAGCGGCATAAGATTTATACTTGCACCCAGATCACACAATGCTTTGGCAAAGTAGAATGCTCCAATAGTGCAAGGAATTGTGAATGCTCCAGGATTTTTTTATTCTGCACCATGGAACGGGATGCTATCGCACTACAGTGGTGTAAATTATTGGATGGCTCAAAGCTAATCGTCCTCTTCTTAGTTACCAGATCCTTCATGAATTTGGCATATCCAGGCAACTGCTCCAGTGCTTCTACCAAAGGGATATTTACTGACAGTTGCTTCAACATAGTGATGAACTTGTGAAATTTTCCGTCCTCAACCTTTTTCTTCAATCTTTGGGGATACAGAAGAGGAGGAAATGGTATGGGTTTCAGGACTGGTGCAACCTCCTTGCTCTTTGCTTTTAACTCAGAAGACTGTCTCTCAATTTGCTCCTCCTCACCATCTATTCCTTCAGACTCGACCAAAATCTCAGCATGACCCTTTTCAACTTCGGCAGGCTCATCAATGATTTTAGGCATGGGAGGATCAACGGTCTGATTTTCACTTCGAGTAGTCACTGCCATAACCTGTCGATCGTTCTTCGGGTTCTGAATGGTATCACTAGGGAGAGTACCCTTTTAACGCGGATTCATGCTAGTGGAAATCTGGTGCATCTGTGTCTCAAGATGCTTTATGGAGACATCATGGGAATCCACTCTCTAACTGATCTTTGAAAGGTCTGATTTTATCCCCTTCATGCTTGCATCCGTGTAGTCAACCTTTTCAAACACCTTGTTGAGCAGCTCCCTCATGGTAGGTTGTCTAGGTCGCTCTCTGCGATTCCCAGGCGGGATGTAAAAACCACTTCTATCATTCTTATACCCATCTTTTTTATGCCAGTCACCATCTCTGTACCTGGACCAATTGTAGTAATCATCTCTATCTCTGTTCCAACCTTGATTTTCTTGGCAAGAAGGCCCAAAAACCCATCCCTTGATAATTCACATAACTAAACTCCTCTTTGGATAAGTAATCGTCTGGCCTAGGTGCTTTACCTTGTGAACCGATTGCTTTTACCTTCTCTACTCCCTCAGCCAGGAATCTCTTTGCAGTAACCTAACTGTCGTGTTCATCTCGACAACTTCCTATTTGAGGTCTTGCCATTAATTTGGATCCAAGGACTTACCAACTGCGAATGTACCTGCTGGGGTCTTTGAATCTTTAGTGTGCCATGCTCTGTTGGTCTTTGTAACCTGATTAAGCATCTTCGAAGCTTCATCATTCGAGTTGTCCATGAATGCCCCACCAGTTATAGTGTCAGCTACTGCTTTGGTGTTAGCGTTCAGTGCTTTGTGAAAAAATTCCATCAGATGCCTTGATGGGATTTTGTGTCTCGGAACTTGCTTCAGCTTCTTCTTGAACCTTAGCCAAGCCTCATATAACTCCTCTATAGGTATTTACTTGAAATTATAGATCTCCTATTTCAATTGCAACATCCTTGACGGAGGAAAGAATCGCTCCAAAAACTGGGTCTTCAACTCGTGCCATGTGTATATAGAATTGTCAGGGAGTTCTGAAAGCCAAACAGTTGCCTCATCGGTCAATGAGAATGGAAACAACCTCAATCTAATAGCATCTTGCTCCACTCCTGGCATACTATATGCCTTACAAATCTGAGTAAAGTTCTACCCATGACGATTTGCATTTTTTGTAGGTTTTCCAGCATACAGGCCTTTATTATTTATCAACTAGATCATGGTGCTGGTGATGTCGAATTTCGCCCCCTCAGTCAGTGGTGGTAATACTATGGGTCCAGCAATAGCCAATTCCTCCTCCTCATCATAATCATCAAAATCATCATAATCA
This sequence comes from Jaltomata sinuosa, assembly GCA_003996215.1. Lineage (NCBI taxonomy): Eukaryota > Viridiplantae > Streptophyta > Magnoliopsida > Solanales > Solanaceae > Jaltomata > Jaltomata sinuosa. The sequence continues at coordinate 457,107 of QJPP01000721.1, read as the reverse complement.
TAGTAGCGAGGGGCTTGCCTGGGCTGCTGCATCTGTCGACCCCTATTTTGTCTTGGCGCGATTGGTCCTCTAGGCAGATTTTAGTGGGCTGCCCCGTCAGCTGCTGCTTGGGCTTTTAGTGCAGCTCTACGAGTAGCATGTTGTCGAGCCTGCGTTTTTTGCTCAGCCGCCGCATTTCAAGCTGCAAGGTCTGCTGCAATTGCAGCATCTTTAGCGGCAAGCACATCTTCTCCTTCCTTTTTCCGTTGCTCTTCCTCGGCCAACAACCATGCTGTGATCTGCTCCTGTGTCTCGTGCTCTCCCTCTTTTTCCATGTTTCTGAAGGGTTTGGAGAGCTCAGGATCGTATGGGATCAAGGGATTGCCTTAACTCCTTGTACTGGGCATGCACAAGTGTGCAACCTGTAGATCAAAACAAAAATGACAGAAAAAGTAAAATTAGGAAATAAGGACTAATAGTGAAATAAACACAATCTCTCTTAATCCTAAACCGTACTCCCCGGCAACGGCGCATAAGCGGTCACTGATCAAATATAGAACCCAACAAAGGTTGGGGTCGATCTCACAGGGAATATGGTAGGACTATGGTCGATTAATGTTTTCTCGCATTTTAGTCATTTATTTCCCTTGAAAGGGGGAGGGGGTTAAAGTAACAAGTAATAGCAGTACTTAGAGTGTAAGCAAGTAACAAATGCCAATTTCAACAGTTGTTATCAATAGTAGGAGCGACTAGGGTCGTATTCCCCATGAGATCATAACTTAGTAAGGCTTTTGTACTTGGTAAACTAGTTTGATAGTTAGCATGCAGAATCGGTAAGTTGGGTTCATCTAACTCCTCGGTCCGGTAGCTAGATGAATTTCACCACACACCTTGGTCCGGCCGCGGGTGTATGCTCTACTAACCCTTACCCTGAATCCCAGATTAGCTATTCCCGGACAAGGTCAAGCTATTAGATGAGGGTTGGTAGCCTCAAATCTCCGTCGTTGAACAACCCTTTTCCCATCCGTTACCTCCTTGGTCCGGCAAGTAAGGATAAGGCAAGTTTTAACGTTGTACACCGCTAGAAAGCAATCATTACAAAGGGAAGAACAATACATGCATAAATATTGCCCTAGAATTACTAAGCACTTTGCCTACTTTGTTAATTCTTCATGGTTCCCACAACCCTAGTTTTGGATTTAGCTACTAATGTTCATAAGTGAACACTTAATGGTTGTTTTTGCAATCATCAGTAAATACTTACAAATTAGTGCAAAGAAATCCGGAATCTTGAAGAAAATATCAAGAACACTTCAACTAATCAAGAACTTGTGTTTAAAGTCAACACCAAGACAACAATGTCGTAACTCTTGCAAAATAATACGTAACAACCAAAAATAAAACATAAGGGGAAGTATTTATAGAAAAAGAAACCAAATCCTAACAAAACTACAAGAAGCGGGATGCGGCAATGCCGTGGGGATGCCTCACGGGCCATCGTGGTTGCGACGAGCGTCGTGCGTGCCTGTCGACCATCTTTAATTCTTCACTTGCATCTCTGCCACGATCTCACGAGCGGGAGTGATGGGATGTCGAGACTGCGATGCCCATCGACCATCATTTAGGTCTTTAATTCCAAGACTCTGCCAAGATTTCACGGGCAGAAGTGACGGGCAGAAGTGACGGGCAATCGAGACTGCGACGCCTGTCGGCCATCTCGTCGCCTGCACTTGGCTCCTCTTCAGCTCTCCTGCCTGGTTTCCATGAGCAACTTTGATGGGGCATCATGATTGTCACGGGCGTCGGGGACGCCCGTCGCCCTTCCTTGACTTCTTACATGCTCCTCTGGACGATTTTGACGGGCTTTGCGATGTCCCGTCCTGTCTACCACAGGCGTCGTTGGGCCCGTTAGGTTTAAATGCCTTGGCCCCTCTGGCTGCCATGTTCCAACGGCTTTCCCCATGGGCCATCGTGAGTGTGACGCCCGTGGTGACTTGTCTTTTGCCCAAAAACTGCAACTTTTTGGTCTTCCCATCTATTTCATACTTTTTCCCTGCATAACTAACAAACGACATTAAATCCAACGAAATGTACTTAAGAACTCCTAAAAATCCTTTATTTTAAGCGTCAAAAGTGCCGTCAAATCCTGGCACATCATCAAACTATCATAAACATAAACTACTCATTAAAACGAAGCTAAGGATACCCATATTGCTAAGAGTATAGTTAGGTCAAAATTCGTGTCAAAGCAGTCCCGCGGGGCCAATAACTCGAAATTGGAAATAAAAAAGCACATGACAAACACACCACTCCCGTGAGTGCATGCTCCAAATAGAGCAAAATTTAGTCGAAAATAAGGGCTCAAAACAGCCCGTAAAAAGGAGAATTGAATAGGGAATTTCAAGAATAAAATTGGAAAATGAGGAAGAATTTACTTACCACAATGAGTAAAACAAGCCTATAGAGTGAATTACTCGCAATTACGAACAAAAAATCCCAATTGAGCAGCTACAATCAAAGGAAAACCAAGCTTGAGAAAAACTCATCAATGGAGGTTTTTAGTTTAAGGAGAAGAATTTTGGGGAAGAAGAAAACTTACTAAGTGAAGAGAGAAGCAAGGATTTAGCGCCAATTGGAGAATTCCCCAAGGTTAATACTGTTTAGGAGAATATTGAGTTGAGAGAAAAGAGTTTTGAGCTGAGAGAAATGACGGAGAAGGTTTGAAAAATCGTGAAGGGGGCATTTTATATTCCTGGGCGCAGGATGGCGCCATTGGCGCTAACGGAAGGCGAGGCGCTTGGGAGCGATTGCGCGATAGGGGCGCCATTGGAGCTGGCATGCAGGCGGGTGCTTGGGCGCCATCGGCATTGGTAGGGCACTATCAATGCTAAGGGTAGGGGTAGGATAGCGCGATTGCACTGCCTGAGCGCCATTGGCGCTGAAGGCCTGCCTGCAACAAAAAACCAGCTAAGCTAAAACATTTAACGGGGTATTTCGAGCACAATTGCGACCCGATACTCACAAACCAAACATGCTATTAGAGTGAAAATGATATTCCGGGCTCAATGGAATCGACAAAACTTCCATACAAGGTCGTTTCAGAGTAATATTGACCTTAGTCAACACTAATTAAAACCAACCAAACACCCAAAATGAGCCCGGATCACCTGGGACCCGAACCAACGACCTACCTAACCCAATCTCAACATTCTGGAGCTGATCGAATCATCGAATTTCGTATTTGAGGCTACGATCAATGAAAGTTGACCCAAGTCACACTTTTAACTCTAATTGGCATAAAAACAGAAAAAGCAACACAAAGCCACATATAAAGTTGTCAGTCCTCGACTAAAGGTCCTTCTAGACCAAACTCCATGTTCCAGAGCTAACGGAACTGTCAAAATTCATTTCTGAGCACGTTAGCTAAGAATGTTAACTAAAACCAATGATTTCCTAAGTTAAAGCTCTAAAACAGAAAAACAACCATAAAGACCAAATGAACATCTAGGGCACCGAACCACTTGTCCCCGCAACTCATAAATGACTTGTAGCCACTACAGGTAGGCTCTAACAGTACAAAAAAAGTGTACACATGGGAATGATTGAAAGGGTCATTACACTACCTCCCTCACGATTGCAATGACCATGATCCTCTACTCTTCACGATCACTCAAGGCAGTTCACGAACGCGATGGGGAAAGGACCTACACCCAAAATTTAGAAAATCAGCAAAACACCAAGTTTAATAATTTCCAAAATAGACCCTCAAAATTCATTTGGAATCCCATAACAACAAACCAAATATGCTACTAGATTAGAAATGATATTTTGGACCTGATGGAACCATCAAATTACCCAATATAGGTCATCTTTACCAATTTTTAACCAAAGTCAACTCTTAACTTAGAAACTTTCAAATTTTAATGAAGCGACTCAAAACTCATTCAAAAGCCTTGGGAACCAAACAAAAGGTCCAACTAACCCAAAAATTACATTCAGAGCTAATGAAACTGTCAGAATCCATTCTGAGCTCATCTTCTACAAATAATTACTTTAGCCAACCATTGTAACTTCTAAATCATTCAAAATGAAAAATACTCATAATTCTCATCCAACCACCTCAGAGACCATGTCATCCACTTTCGTAGACCACAAATACTAAAACCAAACTACGGGAAGGGGTAAAACCATCAAAATATGCAAAAATCTCTAAATGGCGATGAGGGTTGTTACATCATCCACCACTAAAATACATATTCATCCTTGAACGTAAGGATAAAGAAGACATCTGAACTGTCTAAAAGCTGAGGATTTCTCCTCCAAATATTTGTCTCAGCCTCCCAAATGGCTTCTTCCATGGGGTGATACCTTCACTGTACCCTACAAATGCTAATCTTTTAGACCCAAAAATTTAAATCTAGTCTATCAAAATGATTACCAAATCCCCAAAATGCCCAAACACGGATTTAACTGTACTGGAACTCTCTAAGCCATAAGAAAACCATCAGAACAATCTTCTTTTAGTAACATCACCTAAAAATCTAAATGAATATCTGACAAACCTAGAGATAAAGCTAAATCACCTACTTTCTCGTAGTGTTTCCTTGGCTCTTTTGACCTGCTGTAGGTCTAATTTCCACGACCCTAATTCATGGCTCGAGGACCATTCCACGGTCCATAGAAGCTGGTCGTGGTTCTGGGAAAAAAGTTTGACCCTTAGGTCTGATTCCACGAAGGGCAACCACGGCCCATGGTTCTATCCACGGTCCATAAATCCTTCTTATGGATTAGGACCTGAGATCTAGATCTGTAGTACCTTTACCAGGAAAGCTATCCATGGCCCGTAGACTATTCTACGGCCCGTGAAAACCGTCAGTGGTTCCTGTTCTATCATTTGACAGCTTACACTTTAGATTTCTGGGCTGGTTCTAGGCTTGGGATTTTCTGGGGTGTTACAATAACTCTCTTCCTAAATCTATTACTCACACTAATTTGGTCCTCATACCAGTGAAAACCAATGTGCAAACATTTTCAAATACGAGGCCAATTAGTTTGAGTAATTTTGTCATTAAGATATTATCCAGAATAATTCATGATAGATTAGAAGATATCTTGCCTAAGCTTATTCATTCTAATAAATATGGTTTTGTTAAATAAAGAAGCAATATAGAGAATGTTCTACTACTCAAGAACTGGTTACATACATCAACAATAGAGGGCAACCTTCCAATGTTGTCATTAAACTAGACATGGCAAAAGCTTATGATAGCGTTTCTTGATTTTTCCTAATGAAGGTCTTGAAGAAGATAAGATTCTCTAATACTTTTGTGGACTTGATTTGGAGATTGATATCTAATAATTATTATTTTGTACATATTAATGGGCAATCTCATGGTTTCTTTCACTCCACCAAAGGAGTGAAGCAAGGGGACCCTCTTTCCCCTACCCTTTTCATTCTTCCTGTAGAAGCTCTTATTAGAGCCTTAAACTCCCTATCTGAAGATCCTCAGTAAGTGGAATTTGGGATGCCTAAGTGGAGTTCTAAGTTGAATCACTTAGCATACGCAGATGACACTATTATCTTTTCATCTACTAATGTTTATTCTCTAGAAAAGATTATGTCTGCCTGAACTAAGAGAACATGATTCTAAATCAACTTGAAATCATCAAAGAATATATCAACTAGTCTGCAGGTCATAGCCTAAACCCAAAAGCGTTGAACTAACCAACCGATGAATGACATCTCTAATTATGCATGGACTCAAATAGGCCTTCCTTAATGTTGAAATGATAACCCTTACCTCAAGCAACCTCTACTATTTACAAAAACTGGTGCCAATGACCACTCAAAATTCCTCGCACATACCCATAACATATCCTCGAAGGCCTAGACAATCCACTCTAATCGACCATCTTTCTTTGGCTAAAATATCATACCAAACTCTACTCGAGAACCCAACTCTTTCCATATCGTTTCAAGAATGAGATATAAACCAACTGCTTCTACCTAAAATGATGAAAATAGGGATACCATGCAAACAAAACACTTTTCGAATATAGATTATGGCCGACCTTTCTAAAGTGTAGAGACAACTAGGACAAAATGAAAGAGCAAGCTCGGTCAGACTATTACGATGACCCAAAAGCATCAAAACTTCCTCAAACCTGAGGTAACCTCCCAATGAAGTTCATAACAATGTGTCTCCACTTCTGCCCAGATGTAGGTATTCTTTGAGTCATACCACCCATATTGGTACTTCGAGCCACAATACCTCTTTATCGCACTCGAATGAAATAAAAGTCATAATCTAAAAACTTTTTTCATACCCAACCTAGTCGAACCATACCCTCTAGGAACATAGTACAACGTTTGATTTTTAAAGCACCTTCTAAATCCAAAATTTCTCCCTTATCCTCCACTTTCAACACTTCTTCTCAACATGCATAACTCCTTACTTTCAAACTGCTCAAGCCCTATTTTTCCATACTAAAACTGACCGAACTTCAAAACAAGCAAGAACTCCGTCAGATTTTGCAACTCTAATTGTAACATGATTTGGGGAATCGATTTAGTAAGAAAAGATCGTATCCGCATAGAGCAGCTAGGGGCACAGTATAGAAAATCCACTCTCAAAAGTGACCTTATTTAAATGTCAATATTCGATGCACATCCATATGTTTTACTTCTCCTTCATTACAAAGAACACAAGATCACCCCTAGATAATACACTCAGTCCAATCAAGTCTTGTATCAACAAACTCATGAAGTTGTCCTTCTAATCTTTCCAACACTATTAGAGCCATATGATAAGGTAAGATAAGGGTGGGATAAGTGCCCAACATTAGTCTACTACAAAACACTATCACGGTCTATATGAACACCCAACATAGGTGGTGTCACAATCTGGCCAAGACAAACCAAAAACCACAAGATAGGATGGAAATCAATCTATGTTTAAAAATAATGTCGACGAAAACCAAACATACCATAATTAACCCTACTCACACATAAGACCCTACCAACATAACTTAATAAGATCAATATAATCGATCCACCACTAAGAATCAACTACGGATTTAGAATCACAAGTAGACATCAAAGGAGACTCACAAATCATATCCAAACCTAAAGAAATACACAGATACAAACAATAAGGTAGACAGACCCATGATCGAATAAAGCTGGAGCAAGTTGAGAACATACCAAATCCATAAATGTGACAACCACATCAGACACCTCTGCCTCTGAAAAAAGAATCTAAGAACCCTGATACTGTTTATGCTGCTGACATAAGGGCAATCCCTTCTGTAATGCCCGGGCTCACTACACGTAAAATAATGCCTACTAGCCAAAATCAGCTAAGAAGAATCTAAATAGATAGAATAGCCATTATAATTTGTGGGCCTACAAGTCGACTCATGAGAGGAGTGTCTCATACAATAAGTACCACTATAGCTTGCAAGACCAAGGATCCTCTTGCTTGTGCACTCATCATGTCTCAAAATAAACTCCTTCAAAAATGCCGAGGTAAACTGATTTTATGAGAGGATAGGTGACCCAGCTAGTCTACCCTCAACAACATCCCCCCACCACTATTTGGTTGGCCTAAACAACTAAAAAGTAGTGAAATATCGGATGGAAATTTCATCAGTGTTGTTAGCTCCGAAATGTTGACTTTGGGATAGAGGGACCTTTGGTTTGGGTCCCAAGGCTTCTGGACTTATTTTTGGCCTTTGGTTTTCGCTTTGGAAATGGGTGGCCAATAGTTAGTTTTGGACGTGGGGCTCACTTTTTATTAAATCAATCTCTGTTGGAATTTTCATTGATTCCATTGAGTCTGGAATGCCACTTCTAGTTGAATAGCTCAGCTTGTTTGTGTTTGTGGGACCCTAGATGCGTTCCTGGGGGACCCATCTATAAAAAATCTCCTAGAGTTAGTTGCAGCAGGTGTTGGTTGCTGGTGTGGCACTGCAGTGTGCACCTGGGCTGTGCCTGTGTGCCCGCCTGCCTTGGCATGTTGATAAGTCGGTAATCTACCAACTTATTGAGTCATTATTCATGAATTATTGCTATGTTTTGATGAGATTTAGAGGTTCTTACGACCTTTATTGAAGTGAATGCAGGTACTCTTGGTCAAAAGTAGAAAATAAGGAATTGGACCCAAAAGAACTCAAAAGGAGTTAAAGTGTGAAGTGATCAAGAGAGATAAAGATTCTGCCAAGAGGTATAGGCGCTGTGCGACATGCGCAATGCTTGGTATGGTCCGCACCTCCCTCTGCATGAGGCTAAAAAGAAGGAGAAGAATCTGCTAAGGTGTGCGGTCACCGTGCGACGCACACAATATCTAGTACGACCCACACCCTATTTTGCATGACACCCAAAGATAGGCTGGAATCACTAGTCTGCTAATGCAGATCTGTGCGATGCACACAAAAAAACATGCGAACTGCATGTTGTGGCGCACAGCTCCCGAAGAGAAATTTTATCCATTTTTATGTGATGATTTGGGAACCTTCTAAAACCCAATTTGGGCATAGTTTTTCATAGGCTTTACAGTTTTGAATAGTTCTTGAGTAATAAACAAGTATTCTCTCCTAAGGAAAGATAGAGGGTTTCACCCAATTCTCTCCATCTTCAACCTTGAATTTGTAAATTGAGTGTGGATATTGGAAGCTTCTTCCATTAATGAAAGAGAATTTGAATTACCCATTTGGTATTGCGTCTTATTCCTTTAGCATGAGTGGATAAGTCTCCTTGTCTAGGGGTGTATTGATGATGGGTGCTTGATATTAGATGTGGGTCTTGTCTAATTGTGCTTATAATTACTAAATGGATATGGGTCTAGTGAATTCTCCATATTTTAATTCTAAAATTAATGGTTGCAAACATTGATTGAAATTACTTGATTGTGTTCTTGCTTGAGAAAGAGGTTTATAATTTTGGATGAGAATTCACTAGTGGGTACTTGAGATTCCACTTAGATTGAGGCTAGAAATCGCTCAATTCACTAAAACTACCCATTTAAGAGTCTAAGCTAGAGATAGTGTGACTTCCCCAAGCATATATTGGTTGGTCGTTGTGTAAACAATGGTGCTCTAACACAGACCATTGGAAATGTTTTGTTAGATCAAAAGATTAGTATTCACACTTAAAACCAACGCTACCTATGTTATTTATAAAGAATTTGCATAATTGGACAAGTACCCTATCCTATGTTTGAACCCCATCAGACGCATACCCCAGTCGTCCTCTCTCTTAATTCAAACTAGTATTTAATTTATGTCTTTAATTTAAATTGCAAATTGTGACAGATTTCCCAATTCCCTGATTCCCCCCCTTTTACTTTTATTATTATTTGAACATGAACTCTATTGGTGATTGATATACGACAATCCTTTAGGCAACTCTACCATTTCCTGTGGGATCGACTCCGACTCCCGTCGAAAATTATAAATTTTGTTTTGCTTAATGATCGCTTTCATCTCTATATGGAGAGTGTTGCTTAAGCGTTGTCACATGCCAGCACCCCTGTGTTTCCTTCCCGCTTCGGCACCAGTGCGCCTGCGGCTACTTGGGCGCTGTGGCGCCAGTACACTTGCGTGCCCCTCTGCCTTGGCATTCTAGTGCCCCTGCATTTCCCACCCACCTCGGCGCCAGCGCGCCTACAACTGCTTAGGCACTATGGCATTAGCGCACCTCCGCCCGCCTGGCCTCCCCTGTGCTCTAGCGGCTGGCAGCATATAAGCTGGCCAGCCCTTTTATTTTATTTCCTATCTTTACCAACTCGGGTTTCCTCCATTCCTTTAAGCTTCCAAGCTCCATTATCAACTCTATTCCAGTACAAAGCTTAAAGGTGTTTATGGTTCTGGTCCATGATCATTTTCCCGATTCTAAATTGGAAAGTTTCGTTTAATTTCTGTATTTTTCCTTTTGGTTTTCCTCTTTAATTCTCATGGAGTACGGGCTGTTTTGGAGCCCTTTCACTGATCTAGTTCTGCTCAAAATTTGAGCATGTACTCCTGGAAAGGTTGGGAACCACATGGTGAATTTTGTTTCCAATTTTGAGTTATGAGGCCCACGGGCCTGCTTTTGACCCAGATTTTGACCTGGATAAATTATTAGCAATATGGGTACCGTTAGCTTTATATTGATGTGTAGAGTATTGTTATGATAGTGTGGCTTCTTACAGATGTTTCTCGGGGGAGATAGGCTCCAGTCTTATGGATTATGCATGCGTGTTTGGCTTTCCAGTAGGTTATGGTTTACTTATTTCTAGACTTTACTCTTGTAAGGTATAAGTATAATGAGTTGCTAATGGTTGGTGAGATCTTGTTGTTTGGATACAATTCTGAGTAGTCATATTAATCTTTTTAGATTATTTAGGAGCCTTAAAATAGATTCTGGCTTGCAATCCTTAGTATAGGTTGTAGCTCTTTTCGTAGGACTTAGCGTAGATGGTGTGGTATCTATGGAATTAGGGTTAGATGCCTTACCTTAGCTTAAGCTACTTATGGTCAAGTTTATTAGGTTAGAGAGCCTTAGCATAAAATTAGATGAGGGTTCGTGATAGAGTAGTTGGTACCACTATTTTCATTTTTATTGTTCTTGCTCGTGTTGTGTTCTTATTTCTCGTATACTTTTGGGTCCAAGGCCATGGATGCTAGATTGGCTGGTCTCCAGGTTAGTATGATTCGTGTTTTGCTTAAGTTTTAATTTGTTGTACGCCTTAGCTTAGCTTCGGTTAGTTGTTTCATCGTAGGCGGGTCCTTTGGGGGTTGGTAGTTAGTGTAGTGGTTTTCCTTTAGTGCTTACTTTAGACTAGGATGCCTTAGCAATTGTTGGGGTATATTTCGTGTTAGAGTAATTTCTTACTTGGTGTTTTGGTTGTTCTTATCGTGTTATATTTCTGTGTTTTGTTATGATATGAGGATTTATGAGCCTGAGGCCATGGTTTTGAGCTAGCTGGATTCCAGGTTAGTGTGATATTGCTATGAAGGGTAAAACGTCCTATCTTGGCGTAGCTGTGTGCATCTACATGTATTCATACATACATTTGAAATGATTCATTTTCATCCTTTTTCGCATATGTTTGGGTTGCGGTATGATTTGACGGGAATTGAATGGCTTGGTGGTTTAATAAGGAAACTCTTATTATCAAGTAATGGTTTTTAAATTGAGGAAATATTTCACTTTAAGAAATTGCTAACTTTTAAACCCAAAATACTCCCTTTTCAAATGGTTGAAGCTCCACGGGAAGCATCTTACTATTATCACTATTTTGGTTATTAAAATGGGAAAACGACTTCTTTTACTATAAAACTGGTGTTATTGGAGGGGAATACATCATCTCCTCACTGATTTCTGAGTTTGGAAAATACTATACTTTTCATGCACATGGTTTAAAAGATGAACCTTAATTTTCTTTAATCTGTTGGTTGGTATTTGATAAGCTCCAGCGGCCCTTTTGCGTACGTTCAGGGTTTTACTTGTGGTGTTCATTTATATTGATAAGCTCTGACGGCCCATGAGAATGCTCTGGGTTTTCCTCTAATTATACTTGGATTATGTTTCATGGTTGGTATTGATAAGCTTCGACAGCTTGCGAGGATATTCCAGGTATTGTGGTACAGTATTGGTTGGCAGGCTCCGGCAGCCCGTGAGGTGACTCAGGGTTTTCATTCATTTCTACATTGGCCATAATTCATTGCATTCATTTTGCATCGCATATTATGGTGTTCCTTTGCACATCTTTACTATCGAACTCCGTGTATAGCTGGCTTTCTTTATTGTGTGCACCTTTCAGATTTAGGGAAGTCTAATTTGGTTATAGCTGGATTATTGCTTTATGCCTTTCGTATTTTTAAGGTATTTCTCCTTTTTATCTAGTTTGTGACCCTTTTATTCCCTTCTGACTCATCTTTCTTACCCATGGGTTATATTCACTTTTTGTTATGTTTATATCTTATTTGAGCTCAGTCAACCTATGATGCCTGCTGGGTACCATGTGTTTTGGTACTCATGCTACACTTCTGTATCTTTTTCCTGATGCAGATTCTAGTGTGAGTTATCACTATTGACGTTATCCTCGTGCAGAGTTGCCTATTGGAGATGTAGGGTGAGCTCTTGGCAATCAAAGTTGATCCACCTCCCTCTTTTTTTGGACTAGCCTTCTATTGTACTTCTTGAGACTATTCTATATTTTATTGTACCTGTCTAGCACATCTAGTTGTAGTATCACTTGTATCGATTGACACCAGGTCTTGGGGGATACTTGTGTATTTTATTCTCATCCCTCCCTTTTACTTATGCTTGTTTACCTTATCTTCCACTGGTTATTGATATTTCTTCTGCTTTTGGGTTCTTACTTGTGTTAGCCTATTACTTGCAGTTTTGGGCTAAGGGTTAGGTTACCTACTAGTGGGTTATAGTATGTGTCATCGCGACTTGAGTTTTTGGGTCATGATAGAGTTTTATTAGCGCTCTAAGTTCACCGGTGTCATTGGTACAAGGGTACGTGTGTATTAGAGTCTCACAGATTGGTATGATAACGTCTGCTTCCTATCTGCGGGAGGCTACCATGCATTCTTAGGAAAAATCCATCTTGTTAATTCCTCATCGTGCGTTCTTTGCTCCATTAAAGTTTAGACTTCGATTGTTTTCTTCCTTCTAAGATGGTTATGATAAGATCAAAAATGGGCTTGGGTGAGGCTCATATACCTATTACGAGAGCATAGTTACTAGAGTTAGGGGTTGAGGGTATTTAATTTTAGTCAGAGGGTGTGGGGCCAGCCCAGCCTCTAGCAGGATTTGTAGCTTCATCAGCCCTTCAGGGTATTCTAGCTAGGATTCATAGCTTATTGGAGAGTATGTCATGGGCTGGGACTCTACCTAGTACACCTAGTGGTTCGCAAATTAGAGATGAGGCACAAACTTTCGCCTAGACAATGGCACATAATGGTCAGGGACTAGGAGCACAGCCAGCCACTGTGGCTCCCCATTTGGAGAGGTTGCCTATACCATTGGTTGATCAGTCTATTGCAGCTAGGCCAGTTATATCGATTGAGGAGCAGAAGATGCTGGGTAGGTTCATCAGGTTGGGTCCTCCCATGTTTTTTGGTACCCCTTGGGAAGATGCTTATGAGGTCTTAATTAATTGCCAGGAGAGGTTGCATAACCTTGGGTTAGTTGAGTCTCACAGAACTGATTACACTGCATTTCAGATGGATAGTTTGGCAAAATAGTGGTGGCGATCTTATACTTCTTACAGACCAGCCGGGTCACCTCTGATGATGGGCTTAATTTTTTGAGGCTTTCTTAAAGAAGTTAGTACCTTGCAGCTTGAGAGAGAGGTTGAGAAATCATTTCACCAAGTTAGAGCAGGTCTCTATGTAGGTTTCTGAATATGAGGCACAGTTCCATGAGTTTTCTAGGCATTCTGTTATGATTCTTCCTACACCGCACGAGCGGGTTCACCAGTTTTTTAGAGGGTTATATCTACCAATTTGTTTGGCTATAAAGCATCTAGTGGCGTCAGGGGCTACATTCCTTGCGGTTGTTGATCATGTATGAGTTATCAAGGGTATATGTCATGAGGTCGTTAGAGGCGGCAGTAAGAGGCCTTGTTATCAAGGTAGTTTCACTAATTTTCATTTTTGAGATAGAGGTTTCTCTTGTAGGGGTTACCCACAATAGTTTCAGTGTCACTGGCCAGTTTATGCGGCACTACAGATTTCAGAGAGGGGTTGTTCGGGGCATATTGGGAAGAGTAGTCAGGGTTTAGGTCAAATTTCTTAAGGTTTGCATACTGGGTATTCAGGATGATGTGGCAAGTCAGGTTCAGCTGGGTTTTCTTATCGGGACACTTTTGGTAAGGGTTATTATATATGTGACGAGTGGGGACACTTTGCTAGGACTTGTCCAAGATTTAGAGAGTTTTACCCTCTTTGAGTTCCAGCTCTACGGGCCAGAGGTGGTGCATAGGTTAGTAGAGGTGGTTCCCAGGTTATCAGAGATAGTTCCCAGCCATACCGGTCAGGTGATCATGGTAGGCGAAGTCACACAGATGCTTTTCTCACAGGTATGATTCTATTATCATTAGTGACCTTTTGATATGGTTCGATGTGAGGTCTGCATGTCCTTATATGTATCTACTTACATTGCTTCTCATTCGGACCTACTATGTGGGATTATAGTGTTTTTGCATATAGCTACCACATAGAAGAATTCTTTTAGTAGTGGATCGAGTGTGTGGGTTTGGGTAGTAGCTGTCTTGGGGTGATAAGCGAGGTAGGCCTTTTCATTATAATTGGTGGGTTTTTGCGGGGATTTTAGGCTTGGTTATTATTATCTTAGAACCTTGCCATCTTGGGTTATTGGATTTTCTTGCTTTTTATTTATGGTTCTAGTTCCAATATTCTTCCCTTGGGTCAGTTTCTGTGGTGGGTGAGTACTCTGGTTGCGAAGGTTTTTCTAAAGATAGAGTTCGAGGTTGGGTTATCTCTTGTTAAGGATCGGGGTGGTGGGCATTCCATGGACTACCTTAGGACTCGTTGCACCCTTTATAAGTTCTCAGTTATGTCCTTTGGTTTAACCCATGCCCCAATAGCGGTTGCAGATTCGATGAGCGGGTGTTCAGAGCCTATTGGGTTCCAGTTACTACAGTATTCCTAGGTGGCATCTAAGTCTACTCGAGGAGTAGAGAGGAGATCGATTAGAATTCGGTTTTTGTTTTAGACCTTGCAAGTTAGCAGGCTATTTCAGGAGGGTTGGGGAGGACTTCCTCTATTTGTTGCACCTTTGACAAGATTGTTCTAGAATATAATTCCCTTCTAGCAGTTTGACGAGAGTGAGATGGGTCTTTAAGGTTTGAAGACTTGCAGATTCCAGCATTGGTTCATACTCTTTCTGTGAGGGACTAAAAGTTATAGTTAGAGAGATACTTTCGAGCTAGTGGAGTGTGTACTGGTTTAGTAGGGCAGATGCTTAGATTCGATTTATGTATCGAGTGTTGGGGACCATGGCAGAATCATTGGGTTTCGGAGTTGGTGGTTGGCTATAGGCTTCGTAGCATACTCGCTATTTTTCTTGCATGGTTTTGCTATCCTCGGGGTCTGCACGGATAGGTTGACCCAGCCTAGTTTCTTTTGCCAGATCAGAACTTATATGGTTCAGATAGTTTGGTTCGGGATCTGATTTCAAAAGATTTTTCTTCAGTATGAGGTGCCTGGCTACATCTTTTCTAATCCCGGTGTTTCATTTGCAGTTGGGGTTTCTGATGGTTATTTCAGATGAGTTTGGGTTATCCGGGTGATCTTAGTGTAGTTTTCCATTTGCAAATCGATGGTCAGTCAGAGTAAACTACTCTGGTTCCAGAGAGTATACTATGAGCAGGTGTTTGTATTTCTGGGGTTTATGGGACTAGTGTTTGGTTTTGGTTGAGATTGAGTTTTCAAATGAATTCTTTGGAGGCAAGGTATGGTGGGGATCATAGCCTTCTGATGGGTTAGTTGATGCTTTCGAGGAATAGCTTGGGTGTTTGACATGCACTTGACTTTATAGTTAGAATGCGGAGGTTTTAGGATAAGCGGAAGGGTTCTTCGAATCAAAGGACTCATGGGTTAGGATTTTGAGAAAGTGGGTTTTGTGTTTTGAGTTAGAATGGTTACTGGTTCTGTGTGATGATCATCTTGGTATTCTTGGTTCTTGTGTTGTATTGGTACTCTCCGGTTGAGTTTCTTGAGGTTTGCTATAGTTATTTGACTGTTTAGCTTTTGAGTTAAGTTTGTGGTTTTCTAGTTTGGCTGGTATGAGTTCAAGGTTTTAGTAAGTTTTCCTTTGTTATATCTCCGTTGGCCATTATCTGATCGAGGAGGCTCTTCGGGAAGCCTAACTTGACTTATAAACCTAATATCTATTCATTTATGAGCCTTCAGGTGATTCCTGTTTCTTAACTTTTGAGGATGAAAGTTCTTTTAGTAGTGGATGTTGTAATGACCCTCTAGGTCATTTCTCTATTTTCATGTGTTTTCTACATTTTGAGCTTTCCCGCAGTGGCTATAGGTCATTTATGACTTGCTTGGATTGACGGTTCAGTACCCGGGGAATTTATTAGGTCGTTATGGCCATTTCCCTATTTTAGAACTTAAACTCAGGAAATCATTGACTTCAGTCAACATTCTTAGCTATCATGCTTGAAATTGGATTCCGACATTTCTATTAGCTCCGGAGCATGGACTTTGGTCTAGTTAGACCCTTGGATGGAGTCTCTGAGCTTTCGATTTGGTTTTATATCCTTTTCTGTGTTTTCAAGCTAGTTGGGCTTGAAGGGTTGACTTTGGTCAACATTCAGAGAAGACGGCTCGAATGGAATTTCTGTCAGCACTATTAGCTCCGAAATATTGACTTTGGGCTAGAGGGACCTTTGATTTGGGTTTCGAGGCTTTCAAACTTGGTTTTGGCCTTTGTGTTTCACTTTGAAAAAGGTTGGCCAATAGTTGGTTTTGGGAGTGGGGCCCACTTTTCATTAAATTGACCTTTGTTGGGATTTTTGTTGATTCCGTTGAGTCTGAATTGCTGTTTCTAGTTGAATAGCTCAGCTCATTTGTGTTCGCGGGACCTCGAATGCGTTCCCAGAGGCCCATCCATTGAAAATCTCCTAGAGTTAGCTACAGCAAGTGCTGGTTGCTGGTGTGGCACGACAGCGTGCGCCTGGGCCGTGCTTGCATGCCCACCTGCCTTGGCATGCCAGTGCTCCTGCATTGCCTGCCCGCCTCGGTGCCAGTGTGCCTGCGGCTGCCTGGGCGTTGTGCCGCCAGTTCACCTGCGTGCCCGCCTGCCTTGGCATGCTAGCGCCCCGGCGTTTCCCGCCCACTTTGGTGCCAGTGCACCTATGGCTGCCTGGGCACTATGGTGCAAGCGCACCTGCGCCCTCCTGGCCACCCCTGCGCTCTAGCGGTTGGCAGCATATAAGCTGGCCCACCATTCTATTTCATTTCCTATCTTCCCCAACTCAGTTTTTCTCCATTCTTTTGAGCTCCCAAGCTCCATTATCAACTCTATTAAAGTCTAAAGCTTGGAGGTGTTTATGGTTCCGGCCCGTGATCATTTTTTCCGACTTTAAATTGGTAAGTTTCCTTTAATTTCCATAATTTTCCTTTTAGTTTCCCTCTTTAATTCTCATGGAGTAGGGGCTATTTTAGAGCCCTTCCACTGGTCTATTTTTGCTAAAATTTTGAGTATGTGCTCCTGGCAAGGTTGGGAACCTCGTGGTCAATTTTATTTTTGGCTTTTGGTTGCGAGGCCCACGGGCCCGCTTTTGATCTAGATTTTGACCCAACTAAATTATTAGCAATATGGGTACTGTTAGCTTTGTATTGATGTATACAGTATTGTTATGATAGTGTGGCTGCTTGCGGATGCTTCTTAGGGGAGATAGTCTCTGGTGTTATGATTATGCGGGCATGTTCGGCTTTCCGGTAGGTTACGGTTTACTTATTTCTAGACTTTGCTCTTGTAACGTATAAGTATAATGAGTTGCTAATGGTTGGTGGGATCTTGTGGTTTGGATACAATTCTGAGTAGGCATATTAATCCTTCTAGGTGATTTAGGAGCCTTAAAATAGATTCTGGCTAGCAATCATTAGTATAGGTTGTAGCTCTTTCCGTAGGACTTGGCATAGGCGGTATGGTATCCCTAGGATTAGGGTTAGATGCCTTAGCTTAGTTTAAGATTCTGGTGGTCGAGTTTATGAGATTAGGGAGCCTTAGCATAGAATTTGATGAGGGTTTGTCATAGAGTAGTTGTTACCGCTGTTTTCATTTTTATTGTTCTTGCTCGTGTTGTGTTCTTATTTATCGTATACTTCTGGTCCTGAGGCCATGGACGCTGGATTGGCTGGACTCTAGGCCAATATGATTCATGTTTTGCTTAAGTTTTGATTTGTTGCACGCCTTAGATTAGCTTCGGTTAGTTGTTTTATCGTAGGCGGGTCCCTTGGAGGTTGGTAGTTAGTGTAGTGGTTTTTATTTAATGCTTACTTTAGACTAGACGGTCTTAGCAATTGTTGGGTATATTTCGTGTTAGAGTAATTTCTTACTTGGAATTATGGTTGTTCTTATCATGTTATCTTTCAGTGCTTGGTTATTATATGAGGATTTGTTGGCCTGAGGCCATGGTTTTTGTCATGCCCCGGGGTTACCCCCTAGACGTAACATGGGACTCAGAACCACAAAGATCCCAAGTTAACCCTTGATCATAGCATTCTCAAACATACATAGGGAAAACATAGCGGAAGCATCATAAGGAAATCCAAAACAGGAAGACATATCATAGATAGAGTACTAAATAGGGAATACAACCCAAAAGATCATCCGATAACATCTATGTCTGAAAGCCTCTAAACTAGCATAATGAGTTGATGGGACAATACCCCAACTAACTCGACAATCTCAAAAGAAGGGAACACAAAGCTAAAGTAAAGTCTAGTCCTCGAACTATGAGGACTCACCCAAGCTAACAGAGAGTGGCCGGGATCTCTAGCCATGAAGCTGTGAAGGGACACCTGAATCTGCATCATCAAAGGATGCTGCGCAATATGCGTTAGTACTATGGAATGTACTGAGTATATGATCAAGGCATGAACATTATGAATAATGCTAAGTATACTTAAATAACTGAAATCATGCTTTTAAAGATAAACTGAGTGCAATGACTCTAATACTTTCTGTAAGCTGAAACATAGTCATAAGTAATAAGTCTGAAATCTAAATAAGAGTCAAATGCAAGTTCTAAAAGCATAAACTGTTTTCTGTGGGAGGTTCCCTAACCGACATAGACCATGTGAGCTACATGGAATTCGATGTATCCACCCCATCGAGAGGACCCAATATACCTTGCCAGGGTATAAAGGCATTACTGTGGCGTGATCACTAAAACTGATGCCCAACAGAGATGACTTAAGACCTATGGGGGCGCGTAGTTCTGGGACCTTTTTGGGTACTCTCACCCTGTCCAAATCGGTGCTAATACTACTCCCAAAATATACATATAACTCATATAATATTGGGCATATCTGATGCAGAAACTGTTCATACTAATGACATATCTGATGTCAAAACTATTCATAACCAATGACATGTCTGATGTCAAAGCTGTTCATAATTGGTGACATAGCTGATGCCAAAACTGTTTGAAAAGCAATAAGACATATCTGATGCCATGCAATTCAAATTCATACATATATAGACTTAGCATAGCCATAATTCAAAACATGCTTTTCTTTGCTAAATTCATACTTAAAGAATTAGGCATGCAATTTCTTAAATACATAGAGGCCATGATATCTAATCATGCCAATTTTCTCTTGAAAACATGCAAATTCATAGTTTTATGGTAGAAATCAACTTTCATGCTCGGGCTTTCAAAACCTATAAGAGAGTCATAATCAAATCATGTAAAATCAATAAGAAACCATGAATTTAAACATAGGAATTGATTTCATAAACTTTCCCCAAATTTAGATCAAAACCCTAATTTCATAAGTTCATACTTCAACATAAGAATTGAGGGTTTCGGGCACAAGAGTGAAAGGAACCCATTGTTAAAGACCCATATACCTTGGTGGAAGATTATCCACTTCAATGGAAAAGATTAGGAGACTTGACTTGGAGCTTGTAGAATTGAGCTTGAGAGACACTTTCTCTTTTGAGTGAAGAATGAGGAGCTTAAGATAGACTTAGGATAATATGGGTGAAAACCCTTCTAAAAGTAGTCAAAAAAACTTCACTCAGGAGTTAAAAGGGTGGGAAATGACTAAAATACCCCAGGGATTTAACTTAGAAAACTGACTTAAAACCCCGACTTTAGGTTCCACGGGTCCCTCCCACGAATCGTAGAACCTGTCACGACTCATGGAATGGAGTCTTGTTTCCTGAGCCAAAATTCCAGGCTACTGATTTATTTCTACGGTTCCACAGGATGACTCGTGGAAGCTACCTAGTCGTAGAAATCAGGGAATTGACTGACCTATGATCAGCTTCCACGAGTCAACAGTACTACTCGTAGAAACTTTTATGAGTCATGGAAGTGACTCATGGTTGTCAGTACTGAGGTCGGTCTGCAGGACTGGGATCACGAGTCATTCCCATGACTCATGGAACTTTCCATGACTCATGAACTTGACTCGTGGTCCCTGTAAGTCTAAAATTTTCTACGAGTCCGAGTTTAAAAGCTGGATATGTATCCAGGGTGTTATAATATCTACCCCTTGGGATCATTCATCCTCGAATGATGACTAAACAAGGAAAACTGAGGAGAAAACAGCCCAACCAAACATCAAAACATAGATATCAAGGGAACACCATGAAAACTGAACTTCTCAACTTGAAAACATGATAAACTAACTTCATAAAACATGGATGCATGCTAGGATCATAGGAGAAATTGGTGGAATAGAATCAGAGGGACATACTAAGGAGGAAACTATTACCTCAAGCTGGAACTGAGTTGGAAGGAAAGAGATGAGGGTATTTGGCCTTCATGGCCTTTTCCGCTTCCCAAGTAGCACCCTCAACAAGCTGATTCCTCCAAAGAACTTTCACCAAAGCGACTTCTTTGTTCCTCAACCTCCGAATCTGACGATCAAGGATCTCCACGGGAATCTCCTCATAAGTGAGACTATCCTTCACACCCACATCTTCCAAAGGAACAATCAATGTCGGATCACCAACACACTTCTTCAAAAAGGAAACATGGAAAACTGGATGAACCGCTTCCAACTCCGTTGGCAACTACAACTCATATGCAACACTACCAACTCTCCTCAAAATCAGATAAGGACCTACAAAATGGGAACTAAGCTTTCCTTTCTTTCCAAACCTCATCACACCCTTCATGGGTGAAACCTTAAGGAAAACCCAATCATCAACTCCAAATTCCAACTCCCTTCTCCTCACGTCCGCATAAGATTTTTGTCGACTCTGAGTGGTCTTCAACCTCTCCCGAATAAGCTAAACTTTCTCCATGGTTTCATGCACAGAATCTGGACCAATCAAGACTGCCTCACCAACCTCGAACCAACCAATGGGAGATATACACCTTTGGCCATAAAGTACCTCATACGGAGCCATCTGGATACTAGAGTAAAAGCTGTTGTTGTAGGCAAACTCGATAAGAGGTAAGTGATCCTCCCAATTACCTTTGAAATCAATCACACACGCTCTCAACATATCCTCCAAAGTCTGAATAGTACACTCTGCCTGTCCATCTATCTGAGGATGAAAAGCTATGCTAAGCTTCACCTTAGTACCTAGACCTTTGTGAAATGACTTCCAAAACTGAGATGTAAACTGAGGACCTCTATCAGAAATGATAGATAAAGGGACACCATGCAATCGGACTATCTCCCGAATGTAGAGTGTGGCATAATCATTCACTGAATCCGTAGTCTTAACAACCAAGAAATGGGATGACTTAGTCATCCGGTCAACAATCACCCAAATTGAATCATGTTGCCTTCGAGTATGAGGCAAACCCGTAATAAAGTCCATATTGATTGCTTCCCATTTCCAAGTAGGAAGGTCAATATCTTGAAGAATTCCACCTGGCCTTTGATGTTCCACCTTTACCTGCTGACAGTTGGGACATTTAGCCACAAACATGGCTATGTCCTTCTTCATACCACTCCACCAAAAGACTTCCCGTAGATCATGATACATCTTAGTGGCACCCGGATGAATGGAGTATCTAGAACTGTAAGCCTCAGCCAAAATCTACTGTCTCAACCCATCAACATCTGGCACACACAAGAGACCCTGATAACAAAGCACACCATCTCCCCCTTGGGAGAAAACCTCAACCCTTTGCTGACGAACTACACCCTTAAGATGGAGTAGAACGGGATCTTGGTCTTGCTTGGCTTTCACCTCAGCCACCAAGGATGATTCGGCACCATTAGTCACAATCACACCACCTTCGGTCGAGTCCATAAGGCAAACTCCCAACCGAGCAAGCCTATGAACTTATTTAACCAATTCCTTCTTTCCATCTTCAATAGAATCTACACTTCCCATTGACAACCTACTCAAAGCATATGCCACAACATTAGCCTTACCCGGATGGTAAAACACACTCATATCATAATCCTTCAGGAGCTCAAGCCATCTCCTTTGTCGCGAATTCAATTCCTTTTGAGTGAACACATATTGAAGACTCTTATGATCGGTGAAAACATCCCCATACACACCATACAAGTAATGTCTCCAAATCTTTAAAGCAAAGACCACGGCTGCTAACTCAAGATCATGAGTAGGATAGTTCTTCTCATGAGTCTTAAGCTGTCTAGAAGCATAAGCAATCACCTTATCACGCTGCATCAAAACACAATCCAAATCAATCCTAAAGCATCACAATACACAACAAAGTCATCTGAGCCCTCGAGTAGAGCCAAAACTGGAGCTGTCGTCAGCCTAGTCTTCAATTCCTGAAAGTTCTTCTCACATAGATCAGACCACTGAAATTTCACCTTCTTCTGAGTCAGCCAAGTCAACAGGGCTTCTATGGAAGAAAACCCTTCCACAAATCTCCTATAGTAACCAGTCAAACCTGAAAAGCTCCTAATGTCCGATGGGGAAGTGGGTCTAGGCCAGTTCTTTACTGCCTCTATCTTTGGAGAATCCACATGAATACCATCATTAGTCATAATGTGACCCAGAAAAGCAACAGACTGCATCCAAAACTCACACTTGCTAAACTTAGCAAACAACTGCCTATCCTTGAGAGTTTGCAACACAACCCTCAAGTGATCCACATGCTCCTCCTCATTCTGAGAGTAGATGAGGATATCATCAATGAAGACAATCACAAACATATCCAAATACTATTTGAACACACAGTTCATCAAATCCATAAAAGCTGCAGGAGCATTCGTTAGACCAAAAGACATAACAACAAACTCATAATGACCATACCGAGTCCTGAAGGCTATCTTCGGGATATCATATTCCCGAACTCAAAGCTGATGATAACCGGATCTAAGGTCGATTTTGGAGAAGAAACTAGCACCCTGAATCTAGTCGAACAAGTCATCAATCCTAGGAATGGGATACTTATTGTTGATTGTGACCTTGTTCAATTGGCGGTAATCAATACACATTCTAAGAGATCCATCCTTTTTCTAAACAAACAAAATTGGGGCACCCCAAGGAGAGATACTGGGCATGATGAAACCCTTATCAAGCAAGTCTTTCAACTGATCTTTCAACTTTTTGAGTTCTGCGGGGGCCATCCTATAGGGAGAAATAGAGATAGGATTCGCATCCGGAAGAAGATCTAACCTAAAGTCAATTTCTTGCTCGGAAGGGACTCCGGGCAAATCATCGGGAAACACTTCTGGGAATTTGTTCACAATAGGAACAAACTGAATAGTCGGGGTCTCAGACTCCGTGTCTACAACCCGAACTATATTATAGACATAACCTTTAGAAATCATCTTCCTAGCCTTAAGGTAAGATATGAAATGACCTTTCAAAGAAGAGGGACTACCTTGCCATTCTAGGACAGGTTCATTAGGAAACTTCAAACTAACCACATGAGTGCGGCAATCAACTGAGGCATAACATGCATACAACAAGTCCATACAAAGAATAATATCAAAATCAGTCATCTCCAACTCTACTAAATCCGCTGAAGTGACTCTATGAAGGACTAAGATAAGGTAATTTCGATAGACTCTTTCGGCTAGGACTGACTCACCAACAAGAGTAGAAACATGAAAGGGTTCCAAAAGCAATTCAGGACGTACTTCAAATTTACAAGACACATAAGGAGTTATAAAAGACAAGGAGGCACCGGGGTCTAACAAAGCATACATATCATGAGAAAAGACTTTCAACATACTGGTAACCACATCTGGAGAACTCTCCTGATCCTGGCGGGAGGACATAGCATAAAGACGGTTCTGGCGCTGACCACTAGAACTAGAAGCTGTGCCCTGCGGAGCTGGTCTACCACCTAAAGATGTTGGGGTAGACTGAGTCCTACCACCTCATTTCCCCTTTTTATCCAAAGGACAATCTCTAACACGGTGCCCAGTCTGACCACACCCAAAACAACCCTCTCTACCAGCCAAACACTCACCGGGGTGAGTCTTCCCATACTTAACACAAGCTGGGTAGGAAGATCCCTTAGCAACACTACCTTGAGACTAAGAATAGAAACCAGATTCTCTACCACCCTGATCATAACGAGGCTTCTGAGCTTGAGTAGGAGCACTAGCAGAAGAATGAATAGATCCTGATGACTTCTTCTGGAAAGAAGAGCGATGTCCACCTCCGGACTTGTGATGACCAAAACCTAATCCCTCGGATCTAACCCTCTTGTTCTCCCTAACCATCTCCCTAAGATTGTCACCCTTAATCTGATGAGCATGAGTCATGAGTCGGGAAATGTTCATATCACTCAATAACAAAGCAGACCTACACTCCTTCTTTACCACATCAGAAACCCTATATATGAACTTGCTCATTTGATCGTGCGGGTCTGCTACCATGGAGGGAGCATATCTAGACAACTGAGTGAACTTCAAACTATACTCTTGCACTGACATCGAACCCTGCCTCAAGTTCAAAAATTTCTCCACCTTCACTTGACTCAACTTACGGGGAAAGAACCTATCAAGAAAGGCTTTCTCAAAACACTCCAAAGTAGTGGGGATCACATCCCTCACCCTAGCCTCCTTCCATTGCATAAACCAAATGTGAGCCACATCCTTGAGTTGATAGGATGCAAGCTCACCATAATCAACCCCAACCACTTGCATAACCTCAAAGATCTTCTTCACTTCATCAATAAAGTTGAGCGGGTCCTCACTCACTTTCGAACCCCAAAACTCTGGCGGGTTCATACGGATAAAGTCACGAACTGGGGCCGCTACTCCTCCTTGAGGATGGATGGGTCAGGAGCCGACTGATTGGCCTGAGTAGCCAAAGTATGGGCTAGCAAATGAATAGTATTCCTAAACTCATCATTCGTGACATCGGGAACCAGAACTTGAGGAGCATCATTTCGAGCGGCTCGGGGAGGCATAGCACGTCGAAGAGGCATAGTCTGAAACACATAAGATAAGGATTAGAGGAATATTAAAGTTAAGCTCTATCACACGACATGATCATAAAAGAAGTGAAGTTTTCCTAAGACATCTCATAGCTTCCCTCTCATATGTGTGGCGCGCTTCACACACATAAAAAAGACTCTACTCGATGCGGCTTTTAGACATCCTAGGACTCTTGAACCTGAGGCTCTGATACCAAATTTTTCACGCCCCAGGGTTTCTCCCTAGATGTAACACGGGACTCAGAACCACAAGGATCCCAAGTTAACCCTTGGTCATAGCATTCTTAAGCATACATAGGGAAAATATAGCGGAAGCATCATAAGGAAATCCAAAATAGGAAGACACATCATAGATAGAGTACTAAATAGGGAATACAACCCAAAAGATCATTCGATAACATCTATGTCTGAAAGCCTCTAAACTAGCATAATGAGTTGATGGGACAATACCCCAACTAACTTGACAATCTCAAAAGAAGGGAATATAAAGCTAAAAGTAAAGTCTAGTCCTCGAACTATGAGGACTCACCCAAGCTGACAGAGAATGGCCGGGATCTCTAGCCATGAAGCTTTGAAGGGACACATGAATCTGCATCATCAAAGGATACAATGCAATATGCGTTAGTACTATGGAATGTACTAAGTATATGAGCAAAGGCATGAGCATGAACATGATGAAAACATGCTAAGTATACTTAAATAACTGAAATCATGCTTTTAAAGATAAACTGAGTGCAATGACTCTAATACTTTCTGTAAGCTGAAACATAGTCATAAGTAATAAGTCTGAAATCTAAATAAGAGTCAAATACAAGTTTTAAAAGCATAAAATATTTTCTGTAGGAGGTTCTTTAACCGGCATAGACCATGTGAGCTACATGGAATTCGATGTATCCACCCTAGAGAGAGGACCCAATATACCTTGCCAGGGTATAAAGGCATTACTTTGGCGTGATCACTAAAATTGATGCCCAACATAGAGGACTTAAGACCTACGGGGGCACGTAGTTCTGAGACTTTTTTGGGTACTCTCACCCTGTCTAACTTGGTGCTAATACTACTCCCAAAATATACATATATCTCATTTAATACTGCGCATATCTGATGCAAAAACTGTTCATACTAATGACATATCTGATGTCAAAACTGTTCATAACTAATGACATGTCTGATGTCAAAGCTGTTCATAACTGGTGACATATCTGATGCCAAAACTATTTGAAAAGCAATAAGACATATCTAATGCCATGCAATTCAAATTCATACATATATAGACTTAGCATAGCCATAATTCAAAACATGCTTTTCTTTGCTAAATTCATACTTAAAGAATTAGGCATGCAATTTCTTAAATACATAGAGGCCATGATATCTAATCATGCCAATTTTCTCTTGAAACCATGCAAATTAATAGTTTCATGGTAGAAATCAACTTTCATGCTTGGGCTTTCAAAACCAATAAGAGAGTCATAATCAAATCATGTAAAATCAATAAGAAACCATGAATTTAAACATAGGAACTGATTTCATAAAATTTCCTCAAATTTAGATCAAAACCCTAATTTCATAAGTTCATACTTCAACATAAGAATTGGGGGTTTTGGGCACAAGGGTGAAAGGAACCCATTGTTAAAGATCCACATACCTTGGTGGAAGATTATCCACTTCAATGGAAAAGATTAGGAGACTTGACTTGGAGCTTAGAGACTTGAGCTTGAGAGAAACTTTCTCTTTTGAGTGAAGAATGAGGAGCTTAAGATAGACTTAGGATAATATTGGTGAAAACCCTTCTAAAAGTAGTCAAAATGACTTCACTCAGGAGTTAAAAGGGTGGGAAATGACTAAAATACCCCAAGGATTTTACTTACAAAACTGACTTAAAAACTAGGCTTCAGGTTCCACGGGTCCCTCCCACGAACCGTAAAACCCATTACGACTCGTGGAATGGAGTCATGTTTCCTGAGCAAAAATTCCATGCTGCTGAATGATTTCTACGATTCCACAGGATGACTCATGGAAGCTTCCACGAGTCATAGGACCTAGTCGTAGAAATCAGGGAATTGACTGACCTCTGATCAGCTTCCACGAGTCAACAGTACGACCCGTAGAAATTCTACGAGTCGTGGAAGTGAATCATGGTTGTCAGTACTGAGGTCAGTCTGCAGGACTTGTATCACGAGTCACTCCTACGACTCGTGGAACCTTCCATGACTCATGGAACCTTCCACGACTCGTGGAACCTTCCATGACTCGTGGACTTGACCCGTGGTCCCTGGAAGTCTAAAATTTTCTGCTAGTCCTAGTTTAAAAGCTGGATACATATCCGGGGTGTTACAGTTTTGAGCTAGCGGGATTCCAAGTTAGTGTGATATTGCTATGAACGGTGAAACTCCCTATCTTGGTGTAGCTGTGTGCATCTATATGTATTTATACATACATTTGAACTAATTCATTTTTATCCTTCTTCGCATATGTTTGGGTTGCGGTATGATTTGATGGGAATTGAATGGCTCTGTGATTTATTAAGGAAACTCTTCTTTTCAAGTAATGGTTTTTAAATTGAGGAAAGATGTCAGTAGTTTAAGAAATTTCTAACTTTTAAACCCAAAATACTCCCTTTTTAAATGGTTGAAGATCCATGGGAAGCATCCTACTATTATCACTATTTTGGTTAATAAAAAGGGAAAACAACTTCTTTTACTATAAAACTGGTGTTACCGGAGGGAAAAAAAATCATCTCCTCATTGATTTCTGAGCTGGGAAAATAATACACTTTTCATGCACATGGTCTGAAAGATGAACCTTACTTTCCTTTGATCTGTTGGTTGGTATTTGATAAGCTCCAGCAACCCCTTTGCGTACGTTCAGGGTTTTACTTCTGGTGTTCATTTATATTGATAAGCTACGGCGACCCATGAGAATACTCTGGGTTTTCCTCTAATTATACTTGGATTTTTCATGGTTGGTATTGATAAGCTCTAGCAGCTTGCGAGGATATTCCAGGTATTGTGGTATAGTATTGGTTGGTAAGCTCCGAAAACCCATGAGGTGGCTCAGGGTTTACATTCATTGCTGCATTGGCCATATTTCATTGCATTCATTTTGCATCGCATATTATGGTGTGCCTTTGCACATCTTTACTATCGAACTCCGTGTATAACTGGCTTTCTTTATTGTGTGCACCTTTTGGATTCGAGGAAGTCTGATTTGGTTATAACCGGATTATTGCTTTTTGCCTTTCGTGTTATTACGGTACTTCTCCTTTTTATCTAGTTTTGACCCTTTTATTCCCTTCTGACTCATCTTTCTTACCCTTGGATTATATTCGCTTTTTGTTATGTTTATATCTTATTTGATCTCAGTCGGCCTATGATTCCTACTTGGTACCACCTGATTTGGTACTCATGCTACACTTCTGCATCTTTTTCTGATGCAGATTCAAATACGCGTTATCGCAGTTGACGCTGTCCTCGTGCAGAGTTGCTGATTGGAGATATAGGGTGAGCTCTTGGCGATCAGAGTTGATCCACCTCCCTCTACTTTTTGACTAGCCTTCTATTATACTTCTGGAGACTAATCTGTATTTTATTATACGTATCTAGCACATCTAGTTGTAGTAGCACTTGTACCGACTAACACCAGGTCTTAGTGGATTCTCGTGTAATTTATTCTCTTCCCTCCCTTTTACTTATGCTTGTTTACCTTATCTTCCGTTGTTTATTGATATTTATTCCGCTTTTGGATTCTTACTTGTGTCAGCCCATTACTTGCAGTTCCAGGCTAAGAGTTGGCTTACCTACTGGTGGGTTATAGTAGGTATCATCACGACTTGAATTTTTGGGCTGTGACAATAATTAAAAGACTAGTGAACTTCTCATGCTTCATTCGGTTATTTTAGTATATTAAATCTTATTCTAAAAAAGTTGAGAAAGTCAAGGAAGAAAAATTAAAAATATAAAAAGTATACTGAAAAAAATGAAATCAGTTATAATATGTTTAGTACGAAATAATTAGCCTTGGTAATGAAAAATATAAACAATGAAACAAGGGGTGAGATCAATATTAGAAGTTTCATTCACATTAGAATTTTAAACGATTAAATGCATGGATATTTTAATGTATTTGTCTTCTGCATTTACATATCCTATGTAACACTCCAGAAATTCTAAGCCAAATATGAACCGTCCTTCATGTGTTGATAGACCTGAACTAGATAAATTTTCTATGTATCTAAGTATTAATACCTATTCTTAAGTTTTGAAGGTGTATTAGATATGAATTAGGGTCATAAAGAACCTCTAGCTCAAAGTTGAGTTGAAAGCTTCCTTACCAATTGAGTTTTAGTGTAACATTTTTCAAGGGTAAACTTCAAACGATCATAAGTCCTAGAATATAAAAAGTTAGGTGGCCTAGTACCCACCAAATTAAAAGTCTTTGAATCTTTTTCCAATGCCATCGACCATGCATTAATACGAGTCCGGAGTAAAAAGTTATCAGCGTTTTACTAAAATATGTCTGTTTGTCAAAATGCCAGACAGAAACCACGAGAGCCATCTATGGCTCGTGGATCAAACCACGACCCCTGGTTTGAATCGGTGGAATCGAACATGCAGATCTATTTTTTGCCTGAGATTCATGAGTTTGATCCATGGGTCGTGGATCAAACCACAAACCGTGGTTTTAACTCGCGGTAATCAGTCCAGAGCCCTGAAAAGTCCCCTGAAACCACGACTTCCATTCCACGGACCGTGATTCATTCCACGGGTTGTGATTTGTGTCCATGGAAACCTTTGACAAAATTTTCTAAAGTTTTTAAATTCTTTTTCTAGGGGTATTTTAGTAATTTTCCACTCTTTTAACTCCTAAGTTAAGTCATTTTGGGCAAATTAGAAGGGGTTTTATTCCGTTTTAGCCTAAGTTCTCTTCCATTCTCTCAATCAAGTTCCAAGAGAAGGAAATGGTCTCCATTCTCCAAGCTTCAAGCTAAGGATTGCATCTCCAATTCTCCATCCTCAAGTCCCAAGTTAGGAAAGCTTCAATTCAGGTATGTGGGTATTCAATAAGGGAATTCTTTCACCCTCATGCCCAAAACCCAAATTCTTCCTAATTGAATTTATGGATTTCAAGTTAGGGTTCTTACCCAAATCTCATGGGCTTTCCTATTAAGTATTTTCTCATGATTTTTCATTGAATTTTAAGTTTAATTTCATGATTTACATGGGTTTTAGAATTGCTTATTCATTTCATGATTTGGAGGCTAACCCTTGCCCAATTTGGGAAATAGTTCTGAATTCAGTTTATTAGCATCAATTTATGATTCCTTATCCATTACCCATGATTTGTTGGAGAATTCTTTAGTATTTTCAAAAGCCCATGCATGAAAGTTGAATTCTAGCATGTTTCACTAAATTGTATGTTTTCAGGCAAAAATTGGCATGTTTAGATACCATGGCCTTATATGTATTTATGAAAGTACATGCCAAATTCTTCAAGTATGAATTTAGAAAGAAAAGTATATTTTAAATTATGGCTATGCTAAGCTTCAAGAACTTATGATATGAGAATTGCATGATACCCGATGTGTTTTCATGCTTTTCAATAAGATTTGAAATGAGATTGTGCCACTATGAATTTATGAGCTATATGTACATATTTTGGGAGTAGTATTTAATACCGAGCGATGAGGGTTCGATTATCCAAGTCCAAAACTACGTTGCCAGCGTAGGTTATAAATCGCCTGATGGGCTTATGAAAGTGGTACCACTCTATGTCATTAATGGTGTCCTTGCCTTAGCGGGGCATAGGACAACTTTGCCAACCGGGGTTATATAGTTGGGTATGTGGCCCGTACTTTGACAAGGTTTGGGCCAAATTTGCTAACTAGGGTTATATAGTTAGATTCCATGTAGCTCATATGGTCTATTGTGAGAAACTCTCATAAGAAAGTTTTATGCATCAAGTTATATATTTCATGACTTAAGCTTTACTTATGGCATTTTCCCACAGAAGTTAGTTTTCATGAAAAGATTGTATTGACTCATTGCTTTTAGATTTCAGACTTACTACTCATGGCTTATGACTTTGACTTTGTTTTCAGCTGATGTTATTGCTTTGAGTCATTACATTACAGATTTTACTATTATCATGTGATTTCAGCTTCAAGGATAGTTTAAGCATGTTTTCAAGTATATTTCATCATATCATATGAATATCTCACATACTTAGTACATTCCATAGTACTGACCGCATACCTCTTTGTGCTGCATCCTATTATGATGTAGATCTTGTAGTCCGCTCCCAAATTTGTGGCTAGTGGGTCAGCAACACATCCAGCCAGCTTGGTGAATCCTCTTCCTTTGAGGACTAGCAGTTTAGCTTCATTCGAGATTTTTAGTTCTTTCATTCAGTTTTCAGTATTTAGAGTTAGCTGGGGGTTTGTCTCAACAGCTCATCAGTAGTAAAGGCTTTCAGATATAGTGTCAGATACTCAGCGTAATTCAGATTATCATCTTTAAACTTATGTCTATATAATAGATTAAGTTTCTCATTACTTCAATTAAGCTTCTGTACTTATATTTTGTTCAGTTTTTAAGTCATGCTAATGCCAGAGGGTTATCTTGAGATCACTTGTGATCTTGGGTCTCGTGTTACATCCAGGGGGTAGGCTCGGGGAGTGACATCCTATTTAACCCACCGATGGGTAAGTCAATCCAAAATAACAAAATGAAATACGAAGTTCAAATACGCAAAAATAATATTTAAGAGTTAATATAAGTCATAAAATGATATTATTTATAAAACTAAAGGACAAACACGTGATATAAGACAACTCTTCTCAAAACCTAGTGTTGCTAATACAACCCTATAAGAGTATCAATACAACTCAAATCTCTGAGCATATCCAAAAATAAAGGAAAACAACATAAATAATGAGATAGAGGAGACCCAAGGAGGCCGCGGGACAGCCAAGGAACTACCTTGGAAGTCTCAATGGGAAAGCTCTGAACAGTGGTCAGTCACCGGCATGAAGAACTAGGCTTTTGACCTGCACAACAAGGTGCATAAATAAAACAAGCATGAGTACAGAACCACATGTACTCAACAACATCATTAGTTGATCCTAACATGAAACGATGATGAGGATCGATCCTACACCGCTCTAACCCGTTCAGTCTCAAATATCACAACATCTCTATAAACCTGGACTAACAGTTTAATCTAGCAACAATTTAGTAACACAAAAATCCACTATCAAGTAATATCAAGTAACCATCAAGTCTCATTGTATATAGGAACATATTAATCAAGTAAATCGCACAACAATTCACATAGGGAGAGATGAATGAATGAGTGCAATGCATAGGATGTGTATATACTCGCTGCCTAGTATGACAAGCTGATACTCATAGGAGACTTGCGAGGTCCATATATTGTGCAGATGTGCTACTCCAATTCATATAATATTGTGCAAGCGTGCAACTCTGATTCATTTACAATATATAATGTGCAAGCGTGCAACCCCGATCCCAATCACAAATACACATTTCAAGGCTTTGCATTTAATATAATGATTCAATTCAAATATCATTTCAAGTTTCCTTTTTCAATCTCCCAGTCCATATAAACATCTCATATTAATCAAAAATACAACTAGAACAACAATTTTCACATGATATTACCATAGATATTACCATAACCTAACTCTGGATCTATAAAGGAGAGTAAAATCACACACTAGTATGTTCATGAGTCAAAATAAGTCACAAGTCATGTACATTATGCTATCCAGGCAAAGAATCAATCCAAACAAGTCAAATAATCACATAAGCCTATAACATAACATCGATACCCACATAAGTGCACATCATCTCATTTATACGGGAACTCCTCTACCCATTCACCAATATACATAGTCAATAATACACTAACATTTCATAAAGAGTCAATGAAAGTCTCAACTTTTCATAAATGAAGCCTAACGATTCAAATAGTGGCTCTACCCTTCCTAAAGCCTCTGAACAAGCCAATCTGATAAAATACATAATTTACATAAGCATACAGAATCGTAGACACCATATTGCTATACTTTCTTCTGGATCTAAAAAGTCAACCCCTAATCCCAAAGTGAAAAACTGAAATTTTATTTGAAAATCTGATTACCATAATGTAAGGAACTCCATTATAAATTTTTGTCCAAAACCGAGTTCAAGTCAACCTTTAAAACCTCAAAATATGATTTTATAACTTTAGACCTAAAATCTCAAAATTTCCAATCAGAATCATTGATTTGAAGGTAAAATCATCAATAAAGTATTAGAGAATATTTAAATACTAGTTAATAATCATATTCAATGAGGAAATCTTGAAACTTATCTTTTTAATCACCCAAAAATAAGTTTCAAGCTTCAAAAATTGAGTTATGGAGTTTTAGTTTGAAAATGGTTATTTTAAAAACTCTCCAAGAAATTTTCTTTTTTGCAATCGCGTTCAACTTGACCCGAAACCTTCACCATCGCGAAGGTCCGATCATGAACACGATGACCAGACCTGACTCGAATATATGAACCGATCAACTATTACTCTATATGATTGGGGCTATCTGTCATGACCCAATTTCTGGATCATGATGGCACCTACAAACCTCGGTAGGTGAACCAATCCCCGTAGCCTAGAATGGTTAGTAATAGGCTACTATCCAACAAGCAAGAAGAAGAACGATATAAATAGCGGAAGCAAGGGAAATAAAGGAAGAAATAGGCAACATGAATATATAAAAATGGAAGCTAAACCAAACCCATGACCTGGTATCATAGTATAAGAGCCGAAACAAAATATATAGAGTACAAAAGGATCCAAAAGAGTATATACATATGTCTCTGAATAACAAGGAGTACATAATATAAAATATGAGATAACAACTAAACTCTGGCCATCAGGAGCTCACCCTCAATCTCGGATAGTCCAAAATTACCCCGCACAAGTCTCCATGAATCAGCGGCGATGGCCCACACTAGGATCTGCACCAAGAAGATGCAGAGTGTAGTATGAGCACCAATTTCTGAGCAACGGGTACCCAGTAGGCATCATAGGCCGACTGAGTGCATATAAGATATAAAAGCAATAATTTAGCATAAATGAAACAAGTAGTCACAAAAACAAGGATAAGTACACGGAAGCTAGCACAGAAGGGATGCAAGGAACGAATAAACATACTTGGCTAGCTACTAGACATACATGTCACCAAACACAAGTGAAGGAAAGAAAATGCACCTGGGGTCCTTGCAATAACAACATATATATGGAGAGTTTAGAAATTAGGCAGTATACCGGTAACCTCAAAAAAAGGGAAGGAAGGAAAACAAGTAATCGAACTCATGATTGAAACCCAATACTAATAACTAAATCATGCTAATAATACACTTTCCAAGTTAGAATAATCAACTAGTAACCCAAGTTAGTCATAAGGAGAAACAAAAGTATATACAACACATCTCCCAAATGAGAACCATCGAAAAAACACGTGAATATGACCATGATAAGCACCAGAACCGCAACAGGATAATAATAAGTCTACCTACAGTCCCAACGGGCGCCCAAACAATCGAGGAACACATACAAGTAAAAATAAATTCTCCGGCATCCCATTCTACTAGAGCATACACTCAATAAACAAGAAACAAGGGTGAAATTGGACACACATGAATGATATGATGCAATAGTTGAAAACTAGGTGGAACAGTAACCCTGTATGTACCTCTTCCGGCGCCTACGGGCTCAGTAGGTAGGATCTATAGAAGGACACTGCCTGTATACCTCAACTCTGTCGTATACCCCTCCTCTGGCACACTCAGCACGTAGCCCCTAGTCTGGATCGGCAAGGTCCATAGAGGTCCTCGACCACATACTAATCTCATAATCTCAATATAATCGTCCAGAGTGTATCCGGATCAAGACCAGTAAACAAATCTCAAAAATGCATTCCCAGAGTCTATCTGGGTCTAAATTAATGAATCAAGTCTTAAAACCCCAACAAGGGTGTCCGGACATAACCGGTCAAATATAGTAGTAAAACAAGTCTGTCGCTCAGCTCAATCGAGTCTAATATCATTTCAAACCAATAGTTAAACATGTCTAGCACTCCGGCTCTGTTGAGTCTAGTAATAGTATGAAAATCGGTGATAAAATCATCCCTTTTTTAAACTTTTGTATCCCAAGAAGATCCATGAAAATCAATTCCGAACCTTTTATAACCATTTAATTGAAAACGGGCTCTTGAGGCCATGTAAGGTTTAAAAAACTATTTATAGTGGGCCCGAAGCCAAAACCATAGTAAGCATGTAGAAAACCTTTTTATATGCATGATAATGACATGCCCAATCACAAACAGTAGCCCACGGCTCACAATCAACCTATCGTCCCTACACTAGCTCCAATCGCTCTACAATAAATATAACCAGCTTTATAATAACGATATCGATGTCCGGGACTCATGGACAGTCCCAAGTAACCCACCATTTATGGTTCAGAGTCAAATACAAGGCCACACAGGACCACATGGTGTTATTATCAACTACAACAAATACTACAATCATCAGAGCAAGAATAAGACAAACATGAAGAAACGGACAAGGTCTGGGGTGCCATGCTAATAAATCCAACCCAAGGATGCTAATTAGTACAATTATAGCCTATATACACAAAGTCTAAAAAGGTTAAACCATAACCTACGTGTCGTCTGATGACAAGCTGCTAGAACAACGATGTCCAAGCCTGAACTTCTCCTAGAAGCTCCAAACAGTAGTCAAACTATCATAAACACAAACTACGCATTAAAATGAAGCTAATGATACCAATATTAATAAGAGTATAGTCGGGTCAAAATTCGGGTCAAAGCGAACCGCCGGGCCCATAACTTGAAACTGAAAATGAAATAGCGCACGATGAACACACTACCCCCATGAGTGCATGCTCCAAATAGAGCATATTTTAGCTGGAAATAAGGGCTCAAAACAGCCCACAAAGAAGGGGAATTAATAAGGGAATTTCAAGAAAAAAATCAGAAAAAGGAAGAATTTACTTACCACGATGAGGGAAACAAGCCTACAGAGTGAATTCCTTGCAATTACGAACAAACAATCCCAATTGAGCAGCTACAATCAAAGGAAAACCAAGCTTGAGAAGAACTCACCAATGGAGGTTTTTATTTTAAGGAGAAGATCTTTGGGGAAGAAGAAAACTTACTAAGTGAACAGGGAAGCAACGATTTAGCGCCAATTGGAGAATTCTGCAAGGTTAATATTGTTTAGGAGAAAATTGAGTTGAGAGAAACGAGTTTGGAGTTGAGAGAAATGAGAGAGAAGGTCGGAAAAATTGTGAAGGGGACATATTGTATGCCTGGGTGCAAGCTAGCGCCATTGGCGGTGAAGAAAGGCCAAGTGCTTGGGCGCGATCGCGCGGCAGGGGCACCATTAGCACTAGTAGGCAGGGGGGTGCTTGGGTGCCATTAGCATTGGCGGGGCACTATGGGCGCATGCTAGCGCGATCTTGCTGCTTGGGCGCCAGTGGCGCTGAAGGCCTGCCTGCAACAAAAAATCAACTAAGCTAAAAACTTTAACAGGGTATTTTAGGCACAATCGGAACCCGATACTCACAAACCAAACATGCTATTAGAGTGGAAAAGACATTCCAGACTCAATTGAATCGGCAAAAGTTCCATACGAGGTTGTTTTGGTGGAATGTTGACCTAAGTCAACACTAACTTAAACCAACCAAACACCCACAATAAGCTCGGTTCACCCGGGACCCGAACCAACCACCTACCTAACCTAAACTCAACATTCTGGAGCTGATGGAATCATCAGATTTTGAATCTGACGCTTCAATCATCAAAAGTTGACCCAATTCACACTTCCAACTCTAATTGGCATGAAAATTGAAAAAGCAACACAAAACCACATTGAAAGTTCTTAGGCCTCGACTAAAGGTTCTTCTAGACCAAACTCCACATTCTGGAGCTAACAGAATTGTCAGAATTCAATTTCAAGCATGTTATCTAAGAATATTGACTCAAGTCAATAATTTCCTAGGTTAAAGCTCTAAAATAGGGAAACGCCATAAAGACCAAATGAATAGCAAGGGCACCAAACCATCTGTCCCAACAAGTCATAAATGACTTGGGGCCACTATAGGTAGGCTTTAACAGTACAAAGAAAGCGTACACGCGGGAATGATCAAAAGGGTCATTATATTATCCACTACTAAAAAGGACTTTCGTCCTCAAAAGTCAAGAACAAAGGAGTACCTGAAGGCTCAAATAGCTGTGGATTCTAAGCCTGCATCTCTCTCTCGATCTCCCTGGTAGCCTCCTTAACTGGATGGTGCCTCCACTAAACCTTAACAACCAGAATCTCTCTAGATTTTAATCTTTTGACATCTCTAGCTAGAATAGCAATTGACTCCTTAACAAAGGCCAAACTCTCATTTAACTGAACCGAATCCCACTGCAACACATGCGACTCATCTGGAACATACCTCTTCAGCATCAATACCTGAAAAACTGGGTGCATAGCTAAAAACATCATAGGCAAATCTAGTATATAGGAAACACTATGAACTCTCTTGAGAACCTCAAACGGCCCAATGTACCTAAGGCTAAGCTTGCCCCATCTACCCAATCTCATCACGCCCTTCATGGGTGATACACGGAGAAACACCAAGTCATCAACAGTGAACTCTAAGGCATGAAGTCAACTATCAGCGTAGCTCTTCTGCCTACTCTGAGCTACTTGAAGTCTGTCCTGAATCACCCAAAATCTGTCTAAGGGATCATGAAGCAAATCTGTACTCTGTGGCCTAGACTCCAAACTATAAAACTAACCCAACAGTGATCTGCAATGCCTACCATAAAAAGCCTAGAAATGTGCCATGCCAATGCGCGAATGGGAACTATTATTATAAGCAAACTCGGCCAAAGGCACAAATTGATCCCATGAACCTCTAAAGTCAAGAACATAGGCCCGTAGCATGTCTTCTAGGACCTGAATAGTCCTCTCAGACTGGCCATGTGTCTGAGGGTGGAATACGATACTAAGATGGACCTTTGTACCCAAGTCTAGCTGAACAACCCTCCAAAACTGAGATGTGAACTGAGTGTCGTAGTCTGAAATGATACAAGCTGGGACCCCATACAACCAAACAATCTCACGAAGCTAAGTATGAGCTAACCTCTCTGCACTATAAATAGAATGGACCGGCAAGAAGTGCGCTAACTTAGTTAGCCAATCAACTATAACCCAAATAGAGTCAAACTCTCAAAAAGTGCACGACAACTAAACTATGAAGTCCATAGTAATCCCTTCCCACTTCTACTCAAAAATGGGAAGTCGCTGCATCAATCCACCAGGTCTCATGTGCTCAAACTTAACCTACTGACAGTTCAAGAATCAAGATACAAACTCTGCTATATCCCGCCTTATACTGCTCGATCAGTAAAGCTATCTCAAGTCTCTCTACATCTTGGCTACACCATGATGGATGGAATATCTAGAAAAATATGCCTCCCAGAGAATTAACTAAATCAAATCCCCAACTCTCAGAACACATAGACGACTACCAAACCTCAGAACACCATCAAAACCAGAAGTAGCCCGGTTGGCCTCACCCCAAACAACCTGATCATGAAGGTCACACAACCATTGATCCTCAAATTGACGACTCTGAATCTGATCAACCAAGGTAGAACAAACCTTAATACTGGCGAGAACTCTGCTAGGATCTTAGAAGTCAAGCCTAACCATACAGTTAGCCAAGGACTAGATGTCCAAGGCCAACGACCACTATGAAACTAAAAGTGAAGCTACGCTATCGATACTCACTGCCTTCCAACTCAAGTCATCCACCACCACATTTGCCTTGCCCGGATGATAAAGAATAGTAAAGTCGTAGTCCTTCAGTAACTCGATCCATCTCATCTTCCTAGAGTTGAGCTCTCGCTGACTCATGATGTACTAAAGACTACGGTTATCGGTGAAGATCTCACAATGAACCCCATATAAGTAGTGCCTCAAAATCTTGAGCGCAAAGACTACTCATGCCAACTCCAAGTCATGACTGGGGTAGTTACGCTCGTAAAATTGTAGTTGTCTCAATGCATAAGCTATCACTCGACCCTGCTACATCAATACACAATGAAGGCCAACCCTTGAAGCATCATAATATACTGAGAAACTCTGACCCTTAATTAGCAAAGTCAACACATGAGCCGAAGTCAATAAGGCCTTAAGGCTCTGAAAGCTGTCCTCGCACTGATCCGACCACTGAAATGGGACATGCTTCCTAGTCAGCCTAGTCAAAGGTACTGCTATGGAAGAACACCCCTTAATGAACCTCTTGTAGTACTCTTCTAACCCAACAAAGCTGTGAACCTCGAAAGGAGTAGTAGGTCTTGGCCAATCACGAACTGCTGATATATTCTTCGGGTCCACTCTAATCCCATCCTTAGACACCATGTGCCCCAGGAATGCTATTGACTCTTGCCAAAACTCAGACTTTGAGAACTTGGCAAAAATCAATGGTATCTCAAAGTCTGGAGTATAACCCTCAAGTGCTGCTCATGCTCATCTCTACTCCGTGAATATATCAGGATGTCATCAATGAAAACTATCACGAACGAGTCCAAATACGAGCTAAGCACCCTGTGCATCAAGTCCAAGAAAGTTTTAGGGGTATTAGTCAACCCAAAAGACATCACCAGGAACTCAAAGTGGCCATAACGTGTCCTGAATACTTTCCTAGGGATGTCCTCTGCCCTAATCCTCAGCTGGTGGTAGCCTGACCTCAAATCTATCTTCAAAAACATGGC
The DNA here is from genome assembly GCA_003996215.1 of Jaltomata sinuosa. Lineage (NCBI taxonomy): Eukaryota > Viridiplantae > Streptophyta > Magnoliopsida > Solanales > Solanaceae > Jaltomata > Jaltomata sinuosa. Next base: position 417,159 of record QJPP01000721.1, on the reverse strand, counting down.
TGAACCCTAAAGGTAATCAAACAAGTCATCTATGCGCGAGATCGAATACCTATTCTTCAGAGTCACCTTATTCAGCTGCCAATAATCTATACACATCCGCATCAACCCATCTTTCTTCTTCACAAACAGAATAGGAGCACCCCAAGGCAATACACTCAGCCTAATGAAACCTGTAGCTAACAAATCCCAGAGATGCTTCTTAAGCTCTCTTAACTCAGCTGGAGCCATACGATAAGGAGAAACAAAAATGGGCGTGGTGCCCATCTCTAACTCGATAGCAAAGTCAATATCTCTCTCAGGTGGAAGGCCTGGCAGGTCGGTAGGAAACACATCTAGGAAATCTCTAACCATAGGAACCGACTCAGGATAAGAATTTTGGTGCTAGCCTCTCGGACATATGCTAGATAGGCCAAACATCCATGAGAAATCAACTTCCTAGATCGATGACAAGAAATGATCCCAGATAGTGTGCGATTTAAAGAATCGTGCCACATAACTAGGGATACACCGGGCATGGCTATGGTAACAGTCTTGGCATAGCAATACAAAACTGCATTGTGAGGGGATAACCAGTCCATGCCCAGAATCATATCAAAGTCTAACATATCAAGAATCACCAAGTCTCCAAATTACCAACATAAATCATACAGTATCTCACAATCCGATCTACTACCAAAGAATCTCCTACTGTGGTCAAAACAGATACAAGTACAGATAACAACTCACTAGCTAACCCCAAACAAGGAAAATAGTAGGCAGAAATATATGAACAAGTAGAGATAGTATTAAATAAAGCCAAAGCTGATTAGCAGCATACATAAATTATACATGTGATCACAATATTTGAGGCCTCTGCCTCTGGTCTCCCAGGGATCGCATAAAACTAACGCCGACCACTACCTAAAAACCCACTAACCCTACCACCTATCCTGATATGCGGGGCACTACCTCAACTGTGACCACCATTTCCTCTAGTCGGTGGCTTCACTATGCTAATAGGCTGAGCCGACTGAGCGACTGGACGAACTGTACCCCACTGGGGGCAATCTCTAGCATAGTGTTTGATAATCCCGCACTCATAACAAGGACCTGATGGCCTACCCTGCCTGGATGAACTAGCTGTACTCATATGGACACCATGACCTGATGCCCTAGAAACTATACCCCTTGGAGTCTGACCACCATAACCCTGCTGACTATTCTAACCCTACTCAAACTGAGACCCACTAGAAGCCTAAACTGAAGCCTGAACTGGTTGATTAGTCTTACCCTGGGGCTGCTGTGGTTGATACCCTTGACCCCATAGGTCTGAACCTCTACCACTATAACGAGAACCCCCTGGTGAAATGGCCTCTTATCTCTGGCCCCCGAATTATGATGGTGCAAATCCTCCATAGTGTGAACATGATCTACTATAGCCTGGAAGGATCGACCGCTCACAACTGACACCTTAACTGTCTGTCTGAACTCTAATATCAACCCCTACAGACTTTGTCAGGCTCGGTAGGGATAATCATGGCCCCCAAATAGAGTAAGCTAGTGGAAGTGAGTCTCGTACTCAGATATGATCATAGAACCCTGCATAAGCCTAGTGAACTGCTCCTTACGGCACACCTTATCGCTCTGTGGCAAGAACTTGGCCATAAAGGCCTCATAGAACTCTGACCAAGGTAATGGAGGAGACGAAAAGGTTCTGCAAGAAACCTGGGCCCTCCACCACAACTTAGCTAGGCCCTCCAACTGATAAGTCGTATAACCGACCCTGTGGGTCTCCTAAAACTCCAGATGGTGTAGCATCTCCTCACAAATAGATATGAAGTCATATGGAACCTGACCAGGATTACCAAAAAACCTCGGCGGTGCCAATCTAAAAAATCTACCCAATGCCTTCTGCTCCGTCTCTGTCATAACTGGACGAGGAGTAAGAGGTTGTGGGATCAGTGGTACTGGAATAACCTCAGCATGGGGAGACGCAGTTGTAGGCGATGCTCCTAAACTCTGAACACCCAGGGATGCCCCCTTAGTGGATGTATGAGCCACATCTTAAGGATGACCCTCAATCATACCCAACAATTGTAGAAGTAGACCCCAAATATCTGACGAAGGAGCTGGGGCTGAAGCTGGCACAGAAGCTGGTGCTAGCACTGGTGGTACCTGGGCTATCCCATGGTCCACAGGTTGCTGCTCTGGGACTAACTCAGGCTCAGTCTCAACCCTAGGAGCTCTATCTGGTGTGGCTGCTTGGGAACATCCTTGACCCCTACCTCTACGACCTCCTCAACCCCTAGTTGGAGTCAGGTGCATGGAGTCGAAGGCTCACCCCCGCCTGATGTTGATGACCTTGTACAAGCCATCTGCGGGAGAGTGAACTAGAACAAGTGAGATTTCAGGAAACCATAACTCTACTAGACATTAGCTCCTATACCGATGATACCGGTGAACTTGCACTTTGATATCAAGCTATCACGACTCGATTTCTCGGTCATGATAACACCTACACCCTAAGTAGGCGAACCAATCCTTGTATCCCAAAATGGTTAGTAATGGGATACTATCTAACAAACAAGCGGAAGAACGACATAAATAGTAGAAGCAAGGGAAATAAATGAAGAAATAAACAACATAAATATATAAAAATGGAAGCTAAACCAAACCCACGACCTGGTATCATAGTATAAGAGCCGAAACTAAATATACAGAGTACAAAAGGATCCAAAAGAGTATATACATATGTCTCTGAATAACAAGGAGTACATAATATAAACTATGAGATAACAACTAAACACCGGCCATCAGGAGCTCACCCTCAATCTCGGATAGTCCAAAATTACCTCGCACAAGTCTCCATGAATCAGCGGCGATGGCCCATACTAGGATCTGCACCAAGAAGATGCAGAGTGTAGTATGTGCACCAATTGCTAAGTAACGAGTACCTAGTAGGCATCATAGGCCGACTGAGCGCATATAAGATATAAAAGCAATAATATATCATAAATAAAACAAGTAGTCACAAAAACAAGGATAAGTACACAGAAGGGATGCAAGGAACATAAGGTATACCCCTCCTTTGGCACACTCAGAACGTAGCCCCTAGTCCGGATCGGCAAGGTCCATAGAGGTCCTTGACCACATACTAATCTCATAATCTCAATATAATCATCCGTAGTGTATCCGGATCCAGACCAGTAACCAAATCTCAAAAATACATGCCTGGAGTCTATTTGGGTCTAAATAAGTGAATCAAGTCTCAAAACCCCAACAAGGGTGCCCGTACATAATCGGTCAAATATAGTAGTAAAATAAGTCTATCGCTCGGCTCAACCAATTCTAGTATCATTTCAAACCAATAGTAAAACATGTCTAGCATTCTGGATCTTTTGAGTCTAGTAATAGTATGAATATTGGTGATAAAATCATCCTTTTTAACTTTCTTACCCCAAGAAGATCCATGAAAATCTATTCTGGACCTTTTATAACCACTTCGCTGAAAATGGGCCCTCGGGGCCATGCAAGGTTTAGAAAACCATTTATAATGGGCCTGTAGCCAAAACCATAGTAAGCATGTAGAAAACCTCTTTATATGGATGATAATGGCATGCCCAATCACAAACAGTATCCCACAACTCACAATTAACCTATCGGCTCTGCACAGGCTCCAATCGCTCTACAACAAATATAACTAGCTTTATAATAATGATATCTATGTTCGGGACTCACAGAAATTCCCAAGTAACCCACCATCTATGGTCCAGAGTCAAATACAAGGCCACACAGGACTACAAGGGTGTTATTATCAACTACAACAAATAGTACAATCATCAGAGCAAAAATAAGACAAACATGAAGAAGCAGACAAGGTTAGGGGTGCCATGCTAATAAACCCAACCCAAAAATGCTAATTAGTACAATTATAGCCTATAGTCGCAAAGTGTAGAATGGTTAAACCATAACCTACCTGTAATCCAATGACAAGCTGCTAGAATGACGATGTCCAAGCCTGAACTGCTCTGAGAAGCTTCGAACAGTAGTCAAACTATCATACACACAAACTAAGTATTAAAACAAAGCTAAGGATACCCATATTGCTAAGAGTATTGTCAGGTCAAAATTTGAGTCAAAGCAGGACCGAGGGGCCCATAACCCGAAACTAGAAATGAAAAAGCACATGACAAACACACTACTCCCGTGAGTGCATGCTCCAATTAGAGCAAAATTTAGCCAAAAATAAGGGCTCAAAATAGCCCGTAAAAAAGGAGAATTGAAGAGGGAATTTCAAGAATAAAATTGGAAAAGGAGGAAGAATTTACTTACCACAATGAGGGAAACAATCCTACAGAGTGAATTACTCGCAATTATGAGAAAACAATCCCAATTGAGCAGCTACAATCAAAGGAAAACCAAGCTTGCGAAAAACTCATCAATGGAGGTTTTTAGTTTAAGGAGAAGAACTTTAAGGAAGAAGAAAACTTACTAAGTGAAGAGGGAAGCAAGGATTTGGCGCGAATTGGAGAATTCCCCAAGGTTAATACTATTTAGGAGAAAATTGAGTTGAGAGAGAAGAGTTTAGAGCTGAGAGAAATGACGGAGAAGGTTGGAAAAATCGTGAAGGGGGAATTTTATATGCCTGGGCACAGGCTGGCGCCATTGGCGCTGAAGGAAGGCTAGATGCTTGGGCGCAATCGCGTGGCAGGGGCGCCATTGGCGCTGGCACACAGGCAAGTGCTTGGGTGCCATCGACACTAGCAGGGCACTATCGGTGCTGAGGGCAGGTACAAGATAGCGCGATTGTGCTGCCTGGGAGCCATTGGCGCTGAAGGCCTGCCTGCAACAGAAAACCAGCTAAGCTAAAAACTTTAATGGGGTATTCTGGGCACAATCGGAACCTGATACTCACAAATCAAACATGCTATTAGAGTGAAAATGACATTCCAGACTCAATAAAATCGACAAAACTTCCATACAAGGATGATTCAGAGGAATGTTGACCTTAGTCAGCACTAACTAAAACCAACCAAACACCCAAAATGAGCTCGGATCACCCGGGACCCAAACCAACCACCTTCCTAACCCAAACTCAACATTATGGAGCTGATGGAATCATCAGATTTTGAATCTGAGGCTCCGATCATTGAAAGTTGACCCAAGTCACACTTCCAACTCTAATTGGTATGAAATAGAAAAAGCAACACAAAACAATATTGAAAGTTGTCAGGCCTCGACTAAAGGTCCTTCTTGACCAAACTCCATGTTCTGGAGCTAACGAAACTGTCAGAATTTGATTCGGAGCATGTTAGCTAAGAATTTTAACTAAAGTCAATGATTTCCTAAGTTAAAGCTCTAAAACAGGGAGACGGCTATAAAGACCAAACGAACAACTAGGGCACCGAACCACTGGTCCCAGCAAGTCATAAATGACTTGTAGCCACTACATGTAGGCTCTAACAATACAAAGAAAGCGTACACGTGGGAATGACACCTCCCTCGCTATTGCGATGACCATGATCCTCTACTCTTCACGATCACTCAAGGCAGTTCGTGAACGCGATGAGTAAAGGATCTACACTAAAAATTTAGAAAATCAGCAAAACACCAAGTCTAAAAATTTCCCAATTAGACCCTCGAAATTCATTCGGAATCCCATAATAACAAACCAAATATACTACTAGATTAGAAATGATATTTTGGACCTGATGGAACCATCAAATTACCCAATCGAGGTCATCTTTACCAATTTTTAACCAAAGTCAACTCTTAACTTAGAAACATTCAAACTTTAATGAAGCGACTCAAAACTCATCCAAAAGCCTTGGGAACCAAATAAAAGGTCCAACTAATTCAAAAATTACATCCAGAGCTAATGAAACTGTCAGAATCCATTTTGAGCTCATCTTCTACAGATAATGACTTTAGCCAACCATTGTAACTTTTAAATCATTCAAAATGAAAAATACTCATAATTCTCGTCCAACCACCTCAGAGACCATGTCATCCACTTTTGTAGACCACAAATACTAAAACCAAACTATGAGAAGGGGTAAAACTATCAAAATATGCAAAAATCTCTAAAAGGCGATGGGGGTTGTTACATCATCCACCACTAAAATACATATTCATCCTTGAATGTAAGGATAAAGAAGACACCTGAACTATCTAAAAGCTGAGGATATCTACTCCAAATATTTGTCTCAGCCTCCCAAATGGCTTCTTCCAAGGGGTGATACCTTCACTGTACCCTACAAATGCTAATCTTCTAGACCCAAAAATTTAAATCTAGTCTATCAAAATGATTACCAAATCCCCAAAAAGCCTAAACACGGATTTAACTGTACTGGAACTCTCTAAGCCATAAGAAAACTATCAGAACAATCTTCTTCTAGCAACATCACCTAAAACTCTAAATGAATATCTGATGAACCTAGAGATAAGGCTAAATCACCTACCTTCTCATAGTGGTTCCTTGACTCTTTTGACCAGCTGTAGGTCTGATTTCCATGACCCTAATTCATGGCTCGTGGACCATTCCACGGTCCATAGAAGTTTGTCATAGTTTTGGGGAAAAAGTTTGACCCTTAGGTCTAATTCCACGAAGGGCAACCACGGCCCATAGTTCTATCCACGGTCTGTGGATCCTTCTTGTGGATTTGGACATGAGATCTAGATCTGTAGTACCTTTTCCATGGAAGCTATCCATGGCCCATAGACTATTCCATGGCCCATGAAAACCATCCATGGTTCCTGTTATGTCATTTGACAGCTTACACTTTGGATTTCTGGGCTGGTTCTAGGCTTGGGATTTTCTGGGGTGTTACAATAACTCTCTTCCTAAATCTATTACTTACACTAATTTGGTCCTCATACCAAAGAAAACCAATGTGCAAACATTTTCAAATACGAGGCCAATTAGTTTGAGTAATTTTGTTAATAAGATATTGTCCAGAATAATTCATAATAGATTAGAAGATATCTTGCCTAAGCTTATTCATTATAATAAATATGGTTTGGTTAAAGGAAGAAGCATTATAGAGAATGTTCTACTGACTCAAGAACTGGTTACTGACATCAACAAGAGAGGGCAACCTTCCAATGTTGTCATTAAGCTAGACATGGCAAAAGCTTATGATAGCGTTTCTTAATTTTTCCTAATAAAGGTCTTGAAGAAGATAGGATTCTCCAATATTTTTGTGGACTTGATTTGGAGATTGATATCTAATAATTATTATTTTGTACTTATTAATGGGCAATCTCATGGTTTCTTTCACTCCACCAAAGGAGTGAAGCAAGGGGACCCTCTTTCCCCTGCCCTTTTCATTCTTTCTGTAGAAGTTCTTGTTAGAGCCTTTAATTCCCTATATGAAGATCTTCAGTATGCGGCATTTGGGATGCCTAAGTGGAGTTCTAAGTTGAATCACTTAGCATACGTAGATGACACTATTTTTGAAATCATCAAAGAATATCTCAACTAGTCTGCACGTCATAGCCTAAACCCAAAAGCGTCGAACTAACCAATCGATGAATGACATATCTTATTATGCATGGACTCAAATAGGCCTTCCTAAATGTTGAAATGATAACCCTTACCTCAATCAACCTCTACTATTTACAAAAATTGGTGCCAATGACCACTCAAATTTCTCGCACATACCCATAACATATCCTCGAAGGCCTAGACAATCCGCTCTAATCGACCATCTTTCTTTGGCTAAAATATCATACCAAACTCTACTCGAGCACCCAACGCTTTCCATATTTTTTCAAGAATGAGATATAAACCAACTGCTTCTGCCTGAAATGATGAAAATAGGGATACCATGCAAATAAAACACTTCCCGAATATAGATTCTGGCCGACCTTTCTAAAGTGTAGACACAACTAGGACAAAATGAAAGAGCAGGCTCGGTCAGACTATTACAATGACCCAAAAGCATCAAAACTTCCTCAAACCTGAGGTAACCTCCCCACAAAGTTCATAACTATGTGTCCCCACTTTTTCCCATATGTAAGTATTCTTTGAGTCATACCACCCACATTGGTACTTCGAGTCACAGTACCTCTTTATTTCCCTCGAATGAAATAAAAGTCATAAACTAAAAACTTTTTTCATACCCAACCTAGTCGAACCATACCCTCTAGGAACACAGTACAACATTTGATTTTTAAAGCACCTTCCAAATCCAAAATTTCTCCCTTAGACTCCACTTTCAACAATTCTTCTCAACATACATAAATCCTGACTTTCAAACTGCTCAAGCCCTATTTTTCCATACTAAAAGTGACTGAATCTCAAAACAAGCAAGAACTCCAACTGGAATTTGACCTTCTTCTGAGTCAACTTGGTCAATGGGGAAGATATGGATGAAAATCCTTCAACGAATATTTCATTCAGTTTTTAAGTAATGCTAATGCCAGAGGGTTATCTTAAGATCACTTATGATCTTGGGTCTCCTGTTACGTCCAGAGGGTAGGCTTAGGGTGTGACAAACTTAGTATCAGAGCATCACATTCAAGAGTCCTAGGGTGTCTGAAAGTCGCATTAAGTAGAGTCTCTTTCATGGGTGTGAAGCATGCCAAACTTATGAGAGGGAGGCTATGAGGTGTTTTAGGAAAAACTTCACTTCTTCATGTTCACTGTCATGCGATAGAGTTTGACTCTACTTACCCTTCTAATCCATTCTTTATGTATTTCAGATAATGTCTCCATGAAGTAACCCCACGAGGAATGCTAATTCGACCACTCCAAATCATGAGGTTACGAATACAGAATTTCGTGAAGCCATCTGTATATTGGCTCAAGCTATGACAGCTCAGTTGAATAAGAAAGAGAACCTAAAGAAGAGGAAGAACAAGAAGACCAGAACATGAAATCAATCATCTTCTTAGCAGAGGTCATCTGGACCAACCCCCATTTTTTGTTAGTACCCCTGCCCTCGATTCTCAATCTTGTCACCATAGGGCTCCAAAAACCTTGAGGTACCCTTGTTGTAGCAGTTACGGTAAGCTTTATCTAGATGAGTGTCTTGCGGGCAAGGAAGGGTGTTTTAGGTATGGTCAGTTAGGCTATAGGATCAGGAATCGCCCCTCATCTAAGCGGATCAACTGTGGTCTTCAGCTTCAAAACCAATTTCTTTCCTTGCCTAGCCACTCGGGTCAGAGTATACCTCTTGAAGTTGAATCAGGTACGTCACTAGATTTCCTTTATGTATGCACCCATAGCCCCCGGACCCTTATTCTTGTTTGGTTGTGAGTCATCTTGACCTAGAATAGAGTGGGGATAGGAGGGTTGAGGCCTAGACTTTTAGGTGTAAGAGGGTCTTAGACCATAGAAGGAAGTGGGTATTCGTGCTAGATTCTGGAGTAGTGTATGTCCTGTTAGGGTAAAATGATCATAGTTCCTTTGAGAGGTTGGTGAGAGGTCCATAGACTTAGGAGGGTAGCATGAACCTAAGGGGGAGATAGTGGAATGTTGAATCGGTCAGATTTTGGAGGCTTAGGTAGCGATGCTTGTGGGTGTTAGAACAAAGTCAAGAGGGGTGGCATAAGCTTATTTCTATCCTAGCGTCCTAAGTATACTTCTGCCAGTATGATACCTTTTCCATGCCTTGTGTGTCAGCACCATGGTCATATTTCAGATTCACGCTCATGTTCAGATTCTAGAATGGCAAGTGATTACTTCAGGCAACGATTCTACTCTTATCCTGCGATTCTATAAATTCCAGCTTTATGCCCTGAGGTTTGTTGTCTATGTAAACTCATGTCTCTCAATATGAACGGTTCTATTTGCTCAGTTCATTCTTCAGACATGCCTTAATAGCAAATCAAATCATGTTACATTATGTATATGCTCCGACCTGATTCTTGAAATAATTCGCGCTTATGATTTTCTTGCTCTAAAGACCTTGACCTTTACCTTTGATAACAAGGGGTGGTGATCCCCACCATTTGTGCCTTACGTGCCCAGTATGTAAAATACTCATGCTTATTGCACTTGACTCCCCAAGCCTCACCTTGAGTGGCTTGATCACGCTATGTGTAAGTCAAGATCAATCTATAATCCTTCATTCGTGACACTCCTTCTCTCGCTCTTTACTTTCAATGATTCTAGTTTATGTTGTTATAAGCGTTAGGGGAGAAGGCCTTGTAGTAGCCTAGCTGGGAGGCTGGGAGGTAGCAGATTCCTTTTCTTTGTTTGTGTACTTATTCTACCTTGACTTCTAGGTGTGGGTGAATTATGAGGTAAGGATTATTTATGCAAAATAGTTAGATGAGGAAGTTTAGTATGTCCCTTTGTAGAAGTTCTTAAATTTGTGATTCATAGTTATGATAGGGAAGAAGAGAGAAGTCTTAAATAGGGTAAGCTACTAAACCGTAAGGTGACCATAGTTATAAGCTTGAATATCGTGATAGGATACATATGGATATTTGTTTTGCGCAACTAGTGACCCTTTGGTTGGGAGCCCTAGATTAGTTGGTTGTTGTGATACGAGGGGATACTATCCTTAGAAGACGTTCTTGATGCAAGAGATCTGGTCGAGATAGGTTGAACATGGAGAATCGGGTAGTTAGACTCAGACCTTAGTACTTTTATGTACGCTATTGAGGTTGTTAGTTGAAAATGGTAGGAGTGGTATTTAAAAAAGAATAGTTTTCTCGTATATCTACTTCTCTCAGTTTGGTGTCCCTTTCAGTTAACTGCGATTTCTAGATTATGTTTGTTCTTTATGAGTTTTAGCTGAGTTTCTACTCTCATCCCAGACCAGTTATCATGTTGGATATTCAGTTCCTGTCTTATTGGTCGTTCTTACATTCCCAGCATGCATACGTGTCTCATGAAACCAGCTCAGTTTTTATTTCAATCAGAAGTCGGTTACCACGATAGTACTTCAACTATTACAACTCAGTTGAAGGAGATACTTGGGAAGCAGAATCATCCATGAAGGCCAAGTACCCTGACCCTTCTCCTTCCGATTCGATTTCAGCTTGAGGTAGTAGATCCATCTTTAGTATGTCCCTCTGATTCTATTCCAGGAGTTTCTCTCATGATCCTAGCATGTATTCATGTTTTTTGGAGTAAGTTTTGTTAGGTTTTGAGAGGAGAAGTTAGGTTTCATGCTTATTCTTCAGTTTTCATGTTTTAGTTTTGGTTGGGCTGTTTTCTCTCTAGAGTTCCCTTGCTTAGTCTTCATTCGAGGACGAATGATCCCAAGGGGGAGATATTGTAACACTCCAAAAATCCTAAGCTAATATCCAAACCTTTTCCATGAGTGTAATGATCATTTCCTTAGTGTGGTGAGTGCTTTGGATGCGAATCATGTTCATAAGAAACTCCTATCATCAAGTTAAGTCGCAAGCACCTCACCAAAGTAAGTTTTCATGTAAGACTAAACTAGGGTCAACTTAAATTGACCATTTCTCCTAAAATATAAAGCGTTAGGTAGCCTAGTACCTATCAAATTAAAGGTTTTTGAGTCTTCTTTCCAACGTCACTAACCACACATTAACCCGAGTCCAAAGTAAAAAGTTATGGGCATTTTACTACAGCACTGTCAGTGACTACGGACAGGGATGACAAACTGTGGTTCTGAACCATGATCCGTACTGTGACCCGTGATTTCTGACCTGAACCTTAAAATTTTCATCTTCAAAACCACTGGTTAGTTCATGACCCGTAGACCAAAACCACGGTCAGTAGAGTGACCCGTGGTTTGTCAAAATTCAGCTTTTCTACCCATTTCCATGAATGACTTGATGGGTCATCATTTTGAATGATGGTCCATCCTGTAACCCATGGAATCACCTTCAGAGATGTACCAAGTCCAATAAATTCAACGAGTGGGTAGATGACTCATCAACCTATTCCATGACCCATTCTTCCACTTGTAATCCCTGAGGATCAGAGGATCATCATGTCCTAAAGTTAGAACCACGAGTCACAGGATGGTCCGTCGTCCTGAACCATGGACCGTAGAGTGACTCATGGTGTTGAGTTCCAGTAGACCTCTAGAAGTGGAATTTGAAACCACGGATCAGTTTATGGCTCATCCTTTAGGATGACGGACCGTGGACTGACTCGTGGTCTCTGAAGCTAACTTTTTCCAGCTTTTTTCAAGTTTAAGTCCAGAGGTATTTTTGTAATTTCTCACTCTTTTAACCCCTATACTAAGTCATTTTAAGCCTATTTAGGAGGATTTTTATTCTCACTTGGCCTAAGTTCTCTCCCATTCTTTCAATCATCTTTCAAAAGAAGAAAAAGAGTTCCATCTTCTCAAGCTTCAAGTTAGGGTTTCAAGCTCCAAGTTCAAGCCTTCTCTTCTTTTCAATTTCACGTGGGTTAGCTTCAATCAAGGTATGTGGGTATTCAACGATGGGTTCCTTTCACCCTTGTTCCCAAAACCCCAAATCTTTATTTTGATTTCATGAACTTTCAAATTAGGGTTCTTACCCAATTCTTATGGGTTTTGCGATAAATTGCCTTCTCATGATTTTATTATGAAATTACTACTAAATTGCATGATTTTGCATGGGTTTTTATATATGAACTCCTATTTGAATTGAAGGCTAATTATGGTAAATCCTACATGCATGGTTTGATTTAAGAAAATTGAGAAATTGATAACATGGATTCTCTTGAATTTTTCAAGCAAGCACATGCCTAGTTCCTATGTTATATGAAAATCTATGTTATTATGAAATTGAACTAGTGCCATGAAAATCTCTAAGTTATGAACTATTATGCAAGACAAGACACCCGATGTACCATCAATGCTCATGAATCATTTTTAAAACCAAAGTTCGTGAGTAGTATGAAGATCCAAGGTATGAACATGTTTATGAACAAGTTTTGACATCTAGATATGTCACATGTATGTTAGCCTCATGCTATATAGATATATATATTTTGGGATTAGTATTTAGCATCGAGTTGGACTGGGTGAGAGTACCCTTAGTCCCAGAACTATGTGCCACTGTAGGTGTCCTCTTTGGCTTATGACAGGATCCTGGTATGACATGGTTCTAACTTTGGCCGGTTAAGATATCCTTTTTCAGTGTGGGTACATGATACTGGACTCCATGTAGATCAGCATGATTTAATGTCAGTTAAGAGAAACTCCCGCATGTTTATTTTCAAGCTAATAAGTTATATGATACTCTACTTTGAATCCTGACGTTATTTCACGTTTTATGCCTTATATCTTAATATTTTTTTATGCTATCTCTCTTCATACACGAACTCATTTCAAGCATGTTTTAAGTATATTTTTATCATGATTATGCATATCTCACATACTCAGTACATTCCATAGTCCTGACCACATACTTCTTTGTGCTGCATCCTATTATGATGTAGATTCTGTAGCTCTCTCCTCGTCTGTGGCTAGTAGATCACCAACACATCCAGTAAGATTTGTGAGTCCTCCTCCTTCGAGGACTTGGAATTTAGTTTCATTTCAGTATTTAGATTGTGTATTCAGTATTTCAGTATTTAGAGTTAGCTGGGGGCTTGTCCCAGCAACTCGCCAGCTTTCAGACATAGAGTCAGACATTCAGCTGTATTCAGATTTTTATCCTTAGACTTTTACTTATATAAACAGGTTGAGTTTCTCATTACTTCAGTTAAGCTTCTGTTATTATGTTTTGTTCAGTTTTTAAGTCATGCTAATGCCAGAGGGTTATCTTGAGATCACTTGTGATCTTGGGTCCCATGTTACATCCAGGGGGTAGGCTCGGGGCATGACACCCTTGAGCGGAGCAGAAAGTTTGATGAAAGTTAGGATACAATTCATAAGTTCTAAGTGGAAAGAAAATTAGTGAAGTGATGGTATCGTGCCGCGATGTTAAATCAGGTGCTTGTTGGGAGGCAACCCAATTTGTAGTGTAGCTTCTTATTTTTTTATAGTGTCACGTTTTTGTTTTTGTTTTGATTTTGCAGGTTTGGAGAAGTGTGAGTACCTGAATTTGAAAGCTAAGGAGCATGGTTTAAGCTTAAGTATGGGGTCGTTCACCCTTGATCAAAATTGAAGAAACATGATGTCAGCTAGGCCCTAGAGGGCCTCAGGGAGTATTTCTTACCCTTGTTCTTTATTCTTTTACTTTAAATTGCTTTGGGGACAAAGCATGATTTTAAGTGAGGGGTGAAGATTCTTCCTATATTTATGAGTTTAAGGGTGAGTATGCCATAGGATCTTATTTTATTTGGAAAAAAAATGCAAAAAAATATAGATAGAAAAAAATACAATTTTTTTTTAGTTTCTTAAGCGGCATATCTCATCCATCTCTTGATTTTTCTTTTCGGTTCTTTTTTGAGGGGATGCCATTTGAACTGGATAATTTTTATTTTTTAGGAGATATTTTTATTAGTCATAGGTAGAGAAATTTTCTCGACGATGGATGGATGACGATTGTCTTGAGAGAAAATTAGTCATAGAAAGAAGAAAGATTAAAAACCATAGCCTTTTAAATGCTAGGTGCTTCGCTTAAGTATCCACTAGACGTCATGGGTAATTCATTCAAATGAAGCATAAAAAGTAGAAAACTTCATTTAGAGACGCATAAGCTCTTTAACTTGACTCAAAAAAACCTAGAAATGGGCTTAATAATGTTGATTCATTCACTTTGGTTGTGTTGTGAATATGAAGTTTTAGGAAGCCATTTTTGAACTATTGTGCCATGTGTGGTGAGTGTTTGTTGTGTTTGTTGTATATCTTGATATCTAGAACTTGCCCCGTGTGGGTATGAAATGAAACATAGTGTTGACTTGTGGGATATGATCAAGGCATTTATTTGTAAGCTACTTCTTTTTTACCATTGTTTGTGTCACCCTTTATATTATTCTTAATTAAGCCCCTTTGAGCCTTTAGCCTATTTCTTTGACTAGCCGCATGTTTATCCTATCCCCTTTATTTGATTACCCTATATTAATTTGATCCAAAGAGTCCCTAGTGCATTTTTTAATTGAAAGACTTAAAGGAAGAAGGGAACAAAAAAGGAAAGGTAAAAAGATAGAGGGAGGTTGTTGTGGTAAGAATAGAATTAGATGTGGTTCCCTTGTGAAAAATAATTTGTATGTTGGTAGTAAGGAGAGAAAAAACAAATAAAAATTAAAAGAAAGCTTAAAGAAATCTCCTTGCTAGCAATAAGTGAATGAAGGATAAGGGCAAAAAATCAAAAGAAAAAGGGGGAGTTTGAAGGGAAACATGAACGTAAGTTGAAGTTGAGGTGATATAAGGAAAAGAGTGAAATTTTTTAAAGTGAGTGTCTTAAAGTGCATAGGGAGAGTAGTCACTATTGGCCAAAGTGTTCCTACCAGTCCCTTAGCCGATATTATAACCTATAAAAGTCCTTTTGATCCTACAATTTTGATGCTTTGTTAATAGAGTATTACACGAAGGGCAAGCTTATGGTATGTCTTGTATGCGTGGAACTTTCTTCTTTAGAGAGTGAGAAAATTTCTTATCTATATGCCCAAATTTGAATATGTATGTATGATGTGAAGGGGCATTCTCTCTTAAATGTGAGGGCACAAAATGGTGAAAACTTGGTGTACTAATGATGGCTATATTCACACATGATCATGTTGGCCTTATTTTTCATGAAGAGTCAGTTTTAGAGGTTGTGTGGTTTCAATGAAGGTTCTGTGAAAATATGATTGATATATGCATGTTGAGTGGATTATGGGTCATGATTAAACTGTCTAGTTAACTTGGGTGTGAGTAGACATGTTCAATTGATATATTAAAATGTGAAATTTTGTAGGGTGTGTAGTGATTTGATCAAGGATGAACAAAGGTTTAAGTGTGGGGTGGTGATCTTGGGCGTATTTATACGCCCGCTTGCCTCATTTACCCATATTTTAGCCTTGTTTTGAGGGCAAAAGTGATTTATATCCCTATTTGTATTTGCATATTCTTGATTATGAGCTAATATATGTGATTAGATGCTTTGCAGGTAGAATGTGGAGAAAAATAACCCATGAGAGCTAAAAATGAAAGCATAAAAGCATTGGAAAGGAGTTAGCAACGTTCCGAGAGAAAAAGAGAGCAAAAGAAGAAACTCTGGGTAGTGGGGCTATGGTGGGGCGCTGCCCCAAACCCAAAACTACAGAATACCAAAGCTAAGGCTATGGTGGGGGCTTGCCCCAGGCCCAAAACTATAGAAGAGTGAAGCTGGTGCGACGCACCAAGCCCCAAACCGGAAATTTTCCAACTTTTTTCTACTCCAAATCCAAGTAGGAAAAAGAGTTATTTTCCTCATACTCTATAAATACATCTCAAATCACGATTACCAAACTTTTGACCTACAAAGAGCTAGAAGCCGCCGTGGAGGCCGGAGAATATTGGTTTCATCTTTTCTTCTCCTTTATTATTTATTTTACGTTTTTCTTTGGATGACTTGTTGTAATTTCTCCATGTCTATATGGAGTTAAGCTTCTCGTTCTAGGATTATGGTAGCTTCATGATTGTTGTAGTAGACTCTTATTCGATTTGTAACAATTATCATATTAGTTGTTCTTATATTCTTGTGCTTACTATATAATGCTTAACTACCATTAAAATAAATCTATAATCTCTTTGTGAACTCGGAAGAAGAATCCCTGGGATAAAATGAAGAATATAGGGAGCAAGGCCTCTCTTTTGTAACGTAAAGGGTAGGTTCGCAACTAGGATAGTAATATACCTAGAACACATTATTTGGTTTATACGGGAAGATATATAAATACATTCGGAATAAGATGTCACATCTCCGCTAAATGATGTAGTTATGATGCTATTTTGGATTGGCAATTAGAGGCTCAAAAGACCATAGTTGTAAAACAACCCTGAAATCAGTAACTAGATAAACAAACAAGTCAATGAAATTGCTTACTTAACATGATTGTTAGCGAATCCATAATCTTAGATCGATTTCATTATATTGATTACGTAAAAACCTGCTCTTTGTTTGGTTAATTGTTCATTAGTTAACTTCTTCTTTTTACTTTGGTTAATAAATATTTCTTTGAGATTTACCGCTTGAATAAATAATTAGAACTAGTTTAATTTAGTAAAATAGTTAATTAACAAGTCCCTATGGGTACGATATCTGGACTCTCAATCATATATTACTTGTACGACTGCGTACACTTGCGTGTGCATTAGGACACAACAATTTGTAAACAATATAATGCAAAGCAATACACAAGTCCCACCTTGCCAGAAACCCTCATGGCCTTACATTTCAATGAAAGACATCGGATTAACCCTGCCAAAAATACTTATGGACATATAGTCTAGCATAACACCAGTGCAACCTTGCCAGAAACCCTCACAGTCCTACAGGTGCTTCAAAAGCCACGATCTCGACCTACCTGACACGCTCTTGGCCTTACAGGTTCTCACAGGGCAAAGGCAGTACGTGCAAAAATATGAAGCAAAACATCTAACTATATGCAATCATAACAAAACATCCCATAAAAATCATAACAAGACCATCACCGAGCTCTACAAACTACGACATACCACCAACTAACCACATATACCCATAGCCAACCTTAGCTATACAATAACCATATGTAAATAACCTGGAGGGTCATTACTATGTATTCATGCATTTTCAGCATTTTGAGTTTTCCCATAATGGCTACAAGTCACTTGTTAGGATTCACGGTTCAGCTCCCGAGTAGTTCGTTTGTATTTTAGAAGAGTTTTCCTATTTTGAAACTTTTACATTTAGAAGAGTTGACTTTGGTTAACATTCAGAGAATATGGGCTCGGATGGAAATTTCATCAATATTATTAGCTTCGGAGCGTTGACTTTAGGATAGCAGGACCTTTGGTTTGGGTCCTGAGCTTCCGAACTTATTTTGGGCTTTTGGGTGATTTTAAAACAAAACTAGTAAATTGTTTGACTTTGGTCAACCTTTTATCAAGACAACTTCATTAGTTATTTCGATGATTTTATTGAGTTTGGAATGCCATTTCCAGTTAGGTAGCATATTTAATTTGTGTCACGGGGATCAAAATGAATCTCGAGGGTCCATTTAATGACTTATTGGTGTTGTTGTTTTGATGGTGCAACTGGTGCTAGTGCAGCCACTCCTGTGGAGCTTTGCTCACACCAACGGAGCTTCCCCTATATAAGAGGCACCATACCAGTGATAGTTGGTGATGTCAGCAACCTCTGCACCTGCAGAGCTTTACTGCTCCTGCGGAGCTTTAGCAGCCCCTGCAGAGAGTGTACTGTTCACTTGGCTCCACTCCTGTAGACTTCTGTCGCTGCTGCATGGCCGCTCTTGCAGTCTCATGGCCACTTCTGTGAAGCTTGAGGAATTGGTTGGCTTCTGCTCCTGCAGAGTTTTGTTCATGCCTGTGGCACCACGCCTGCAACTATTCTTCTGCAGAAACGGCATTCGCTGAGTCTTTTAAAGACTTCTTCCTTCCTTTATTTCAAGTGTAGAAGAACTTATTCACCTTCATTGTTGAGCTCAGATAAAGGGGAAAATTACCAAGAACCAGAGATAATGAGGTAATTCTCTTCCATTTCTCGTTCTATCCCTCATTTATACCTTAATTCCATCTTCTATTTTTGATTTGGGTTTCAAATTGCATGATTTCCTTTTCACTTTCAAGTCATAGTTTTGGACCATTTGAGGTCTGAAATTGTCACCCCCTGAGCCTACACCCTGGATGTAACACGGGACCTGGAACCATAAATTTCCCCAAGCTAACCATTCATGCTGGCATAATTCATAAGCAACTGAATAGGAACGTATAAACTAGAAAACATTATACTGAAGCAAGATTATGGGATAACTTGTTCAATGAATCACTGGTCAAAATGTTTACAATACTGTATTATGAAAGAGAAGAAACTAAACTGAATACAATAACTCTGATTGACTATCTATAAAACCTCTACTAACACTGACTACAGTTAGCCGAGACATGACCCCATTGTCTCTAATCAATGTATACTGACTGAGATAAGCTTCTATGACTAATAACTAACTAGAGTTCCTGAACAAGGAGAACTCATCACTTGCTGGCTGGAAGCTGCAATCTATCTGTCTCTGATTTCTGAGAGCTAGCGCTAAAACCTGCATCATGAAAGGATGCAACACAAGAAGTATGCGTCAGTACTCTGAATGTACTGAGCATGTGGGATATGCATTAATCTAGATAAGATGGATATGATGAAATAAACATAACATAAATGATAATTGAAACATGAGACTGAAAAGTAAGCTGATGCAATGACCAAGTATTAAACATACACCTGTATAATGTTGAACTGAACTAAATACTGAATAACTGAACACATGGTCACTGCAATACTGAATCTGAACTGTGGGAGCTACTTCTAATCCACATACCCCAAGCTGAGCTAACTATGGGGCCAACTTGTAACCCTGGCTGGGAAGGTGTTTATACCTTGCCAACGGTACAAACATAAACTGGAATGGATCCACTAATCTAATTTTTAACAAGGGACTAGGGTATCAATCCTGATCTGACGGGTCACCCCTTTAGAACCTATGGTGGCATTATAGTTCTGGGACTTAGGAACTTCTACTAAAGGTCTCAGCCTAAACTGACAGGTGAGCCTTCATCCCTTCGTCCGCTCGGTGCTAAGTCTACTCCCAACTGAATATGTAATGAACTAAAGTGCTGGATAGCTCAAAATACTGAAACTGAGAGCATTCAAATCATGGTATTCTGAGTAACTGAACATCTGACTAAAATGCATGAACCTGAAACTGATCGGGTGTTAATAACCCACCATTCTAATGAATTTAACCACTCTTAACAATGCTAGAATCTGTCCGAAGTAAGGATATTCATATTTATAAATTCAACATTAAAGTATGATACCACATAGAGAGGGTTTTAGGGTTCTGAGAACATAATAGTACTAGACTTCAAGAATCATGCAATAAAGATTCAATTATAACAGGGAAACCTAAATACAAAGGAATTCACCCAAAATCTTGGGAACCCTAGGTCTTAGAAACTAAGTTAAAACTGAAGAACTTGATTTAATCTATGAACTCAATGGGTGAAAGGAATCCATTGATGAAATTCCACATACCTGAAAGCAAAACCCTTGATGAAATCTTAGGGTTTGGAGCCTGATTGAAGAACCCTAATTCTTGCCTTAGAGAAGAAAATTGCCTCTTTTCTCTGTTTTTGACTAAGTGTCGATCTGATTTTTGAGGGAATGAGAGATTTAGGGTAGTTTAGGCTTAATATCAGGTTTAGGCTAGTTAAAATGATATAGTTTTGGTGTTAAAAGAGTGGGAAAAGACCAAATAACCCCTTGAAAATGCATTAACAGTGTAGAACGTGTCTGTCTGATTGTTCAGGTGACAAACTGCCAGACCCTTGATGAGTCATCACTCGAACCATTAAGCATGACCTAAATTTTGGTCTTTCTGGTTAAGTTGACGGTTGACTTGATGAATCATCACAAGTTTGATGACTCATCAGTCGAGTCATCACCCTTAGGCAGACAGACGTCTTCTTGGTAAACTGAGCATCACGTTTTACTCCAGTATCATATTAATAAATGATTTATGGCACTAGAAAGAAGACTTAAAGACCTTTAATTTGGTGGGTATTAGCCTACCTAACTTTTCATATGCTAGGAGTAATGATCATTTGAGGTTGACCCTAGTTGGATCTTACATGAGAACTTAATTTGTTGGGGTGCTTTCAACTCAACTTGTTATTAGGAGATTCTTATGAACATGATTCGTATCCAAATCACTCACCACACAAGGAAAATGAACATTACACTCATGGAAATGGTTCGGGTCTTTAGCTTTGAATTTTTAGGGTGTTAAAATTATTTGTAACAGCCTAGCCCGCTAGTGATATTATTCGCTTTGGGCCTAGACCCGCATGGCTTTAAAATGTGTCACTAGGGAGTAAGTCCTTCTTACTTATATACCCAACATCTCCTGTGTTTTGCCAATGTGGGAATTCTAATCCTGATCTGGGTTGTCACATACACCCCCTCTTATGGATTCAACATCCTCACTGAGGTTTGCCCCACCGCATAGGATTTTCCTAGACTCAGGACTGAGGTTTGCCCTGCCTTATCGGGATTTGCCTAAACTCAGTTTAAACTCTAGCTCACATTGACAAGGCTGGCACATGAGTGTCTCTGATACCATTTGTATGGCCCAGCACGCTAGTGATATTATCCGATTTGGGCCTAAACCTGTACGACTTTATAATGCGTCACTAGGGAGTAAGACGTGCTTACTTATATACACAACATCTCTCCTGTGTTTTTCCAATATGGGACTTCTAATCCTAATCTGGGGTGTCAAAGAAATCACTCCTATTTTTGCCAAAATTTAGGGTATGCATTCCTTATTTCGTGGGGAACATACGTGTGGATCTTATTTTCTATTTCATTAAGCGAGCCTCGAGGGTCATTTTTAGACCTGATTTTTGAAATAATGATATGGGTATAATTTTTCATATTTGTCACGACCCAAAATCGGGCCATGATGGCGCCTACATAACCCCCCAGTAGGCAAGCCAACCCAAACCAAGCGGAAGATAAATAGAACAGTTTATATGAAGAAAGAAAAATATATAAATATAAGGGAGATAGGGCCAATAACATATATACATACCAACTGTACTAAATATACAAAAATGTCCCTAAAGTGACCAAGAAGACAAAACATACAAAAGAACCAACCCGAACCTGGTGTCACCGGTACAAGAGTGTCTAAGGTACAGAGTAGCTATACAATAGACTCTGTTTATCCAAAATACAAAATATAGACAAAAATGATAGATGGAAAGCATGTAAAGTATCCAAGGAGCCGGGAGCTCACTGCGATCCAAACTGCAATAGGCTTCGAACGATGGGAGGATCAACGGAGGTGGCTCGTACTAGGTGTTGCATTCGAAAAAGATGTAGAGTGTAGTATGAGTACCAAAACAATGAGTACCCAGTAAGCATCATAGGACGGCCGAACGCATAAAGATAATATATAATATAAATTATGGGAAAGTAAGCTAACTACAGGGATCCACCTAAATCTAGTTACAAAGCGAGAAATCAACGCTAACCCACTAACAGAGAAGAGAGTAACAACCAAAGTAAAACTAAGGAAATGAATAATCCAAGTACGCTCCAACATGATGCAATGCAATGAGAGAGGATTAGGTGATGCATAAATGCACAAAAGAAAAACCCGAAATATCGCATCGGGCGCCCAGAATTTAACATCGGACTCATCAACATATGCATGGAAAGTAAAACCCAGAATAATATATTGGGGCTCCTGCAATCGATCATCAGACTTATCAACAGACAAGTAAATGGAGAAAAGATCCGAAAATATCCCTCGGACCGGCATAAAAATAGTATTTTCCTTTTCCTTTTCAAAAACCAATAGTAAAACCAGAATAGTTTCTTTAAGGTCCGAAAATCATAGTAACCATAGTGAATCTCAAGTTTGGAACCAAAACCTCAAAAATCATTCCTTTCTATACAGATGGCATGAGAATGCTGAATGAACATGTAAATTTCCACCTTCAGAATATATCGCACATACAAGGCAAACATGGTAAAACACCCTCAAATCAAGAGAACTGACCTGGAAACTCCATCCAAATCTAAGCTATGACTAAAATAGGAAGAATGGAAAATAACCACAAAAATAGCTAAAAGCAACCACTCTACCTCTAAAACCTCCTAAAAGTATACTAAGGATTATATGATAGGCATAACTATAATACGGGCTCCTAGACTAAGGATAACATGAGTAATTCTAATCTATGATCCGAAACGGCCAAAATAATACAAGTAACATAATTTAAGCCTAATTCTACCTAGAATCCAACCTAACGTTCCAATAACATATAATATATAAAATCTAACTAAACTCACTTTAGGAAAGTAAATTGTAACCTACCTCGGGGCCGAACCGCAAACAAAAATTATCACTCGTGTGCCTTCCCCTCCCCAACAGCCTCAAAAACCTGCAACATTATCAAGACTATAATCCAGGTGTCAAGACAAGAAGAATGACACCTATATTACTATACGGAAATTCGGGCCAGAAATCGGGTTCAAAAATGACCCTCGGAGCTTGCGCAATGAAACAGAAAATAGAAATCACAATTATATTCGCAACGGGTTAAAGAACCCATGCCCAATAATTGAGCGCGAACGGGACTCGTTTCGGGGCCCAAAATAGCCCCAAGCCCACTATTCAAGGGAATTTTTTTTAAAAAGAGAAAAGAGGAATTTAAAGGCGAAAGCTTACCAATTTGAGTACAGAAATAATCACGGAATGAAGGAGTTGTTACCCCAAGCTTTGGATAGGTTTGGAGGTTAATTTGCAGATATGGAGCTCTATTCTAATAGAGGAAATCACATGAGAAAAGTTGGAAGTGAAAGAAAAAGAGTTGGAGATTGCAAATTAAAGGCTGCCAGCGCTGCCCTGCGCATGCGGCCAGGCAATGTGTACACGGCCCTGTGCATGCGTCCAGGTGCACGCGCACACAAAGGTCAGGCAGAGACCCAGGCCAGCAACATTTCAGCATGCATGTGGGCTGGACAGCGTGCACGCGGGCACGCGCACGTGGTCTGCCGACTGCCTAGGCGATGGCCAACAAGGAGAGGGTCGACTGATGCTGTTGTGCGCATGCGACCATGCACCCGCGAGGGCGATGGACTAATGGTGCCATGATAGCAACCAGCTTCCAACAACTATGCCAACTATGCCAACATGAAACTTATTTTTGACGGACCCTCGGGAACACATCCAGGGTCCCGGAAACACAAACAAGCTAAGCTATTCAACTAAAAACGGCATTCCAAACTCAACAAAATTGATGAAAATCCTAACCGAGGTCAATTTAATGAAAAGTGAGCCCCACGCCCAAAACCAACCTTCAGGCCAACTAAAACCAAAATGGAACCTAAGGCAAAAATCGAGTCCGGAAGCCTTGGGACTCGAACAAAAGTTCCCTCTAGCCCAAAGTCGACATTCTGGAGCTAACAACGCTGACATCATTTCCATCCGAGTCTATCATCTCTGAATGTTGACCAAAGTAACCCTACTAGCCAAACTAGCCTGAAAACACATAAAACAACACAAAACCAAATCGAAAGCAGCCAGACCTAGACCAAGGGTCCCCCTAGACCAAAATCCCAACTCTGGAGCCAACAAAACTATCAGAATTCAATTTTGAGCAAGTTTACCAGGAGAGTTGACTGAAGTCAAAGATTTTCTAAGTTCAAGTTCTAAAACAGGGAAATGGCCATGACAACCTAACAAACGACCCAGGCACCGAACTGTCAGTCTCGATAGGTCATAAATAAGCTATAGCCACTATGGGAAAGCTCCAAATGTAAAAAAAGCACGAAAAATAGAAAATAACCTGGAGGGTCATTACAACATCCACTACTAAAAGGACTTTCATCCTTAAAACTTAGAGAAATGATAGTACCTGAAAATTCAAAAAGGCGAGGATATCGGTTCCATTTGTCGGTCTCAATCTCCTAAGTAGTTTCCTCGATAGGACGATGCCGCCACTGAACCTTAACTAATGGAATCTCCTTGGACCTCAACTTCCTAACCTGCCTGTCCAAAATAGCCACAGGCTCCTTCTCAAAGGCTAAAGACTCATCTAACTGAACCGGCTCCAACTGAAGCATGTGAGACTCATCAGAAATATACCGATGCAACATAGAGACATGAAAAACTAGGTGAACACTGGAAAAAGCAGCAGGCAAGTCCAACTCATAAGCAACCTCCCCAATGAGACAAAGGATATAAAATGGCCCAATGAACCTAGGACTAAGATTACCCTTCCTCCCGAACCTCATCACACTCTTTATGGCAGACACCCGAAGGAACACACTGTCACCAACCATGAACTCTAGATCTCAAACTCTCCGGTCAACATAACCCTTTTGCCTACTCTAGGCAGTGCGAAGTCTCTCCTGAATGACCCAAACTCTATCCATAGAATCACAAAGCAAGTTGGTACCTCACGGCCTAACCTCAAAAGCATCAAAGTAACCCACTGAAGATCTGCACTTCCTACCATACAATGCCTCAAAAACAGCCATCTGAATGCTAGAATGGTAACTATTATTATATGCAAACTCTTCCAAGTCTAAACACTGGTCCCACTGACCCCCGAAATTAATAACACAGGCTCACAACATATCCTCCAGAACCTGAATAGTATGCTCTGACTGACCATCTATCTGTAGATGAAAAGCGGTGCTAAGCTCAACTCTAGTACCCAACTCTCTCTGAATAGACCTCTAGAAATGCAAAGTGAACTGAGTACCACAGTCAGAAATGAGAGAAACTGGCACACCATGCAAATGGACAATCTCTTGAATGTAGATCTGAGCTAACCTCTCAGAACTATAGAAAGTCTGAACCAGAAAAAAATGAGCAGACTTCGTCAATCTATCCACAATGACCCAAATAACATCAAATCTCTGCAAGGTACGTGGCAACCCAAATACGAAATCCATAGCTATCCCCTCCTATTTCCACTACGAAATGGGTAGCCTATGAGTTAAAACACCTAGCCTCTGGTGCTAAAACTTCACCTGCTGCCAGTTCAAGCACCTAGACACGAATGCTGAAATATCTCTCTTCATCCCACACCACCAGTAGTGCTCCCTAAAGTAATGATACATCTTAGCTGCCTCGGGATGAATGGAATATCTAAAATAATGAGCCTCCTCTAAGATACATCTAACTAAGTCACTAACTCTAGGAATGAAGATACGACCCACGGTCCTATGAACACCCTCTAAATCTAAGGTCGCCTTTCTTGCCTTACCGCCCAACACCCTGTCATGAATGATCCTCAACCTTGCATCATCAAACTGTTGTGCCCGAGTTTGCTCAAACAAGGAAGATATAGCCTCAACACAAGCAAGAATATGGCCCGACTCAGAAATGTCAAGTCTAACTAACCTGTTAGCCAAGGACTAGATGTCCCAAGATAAAGGTTGCACCTCTTTCGCTAAGAAGGCCAAGCTACCCATACTCACTGCCTTCCGATTCAGGGAATCTTCTACCATGTTTGCCTTGCCTGGATGATAATGGATGGAGATGTCATAGTCCTTCAGTATCTCCAACAACCTAGGTTCCTCAAATTTAGATCCTTCTGGCTGAAAATGTACTGAAGACTACGATGGTCAGTGAAGATCTTGCAATGTACGCCACAAAGATAATGCCTCCAAATCTTCAATGTGGGGTAGTTCCTCTCATGAACCTTCAACTGTTTGGAAGCATAAGCAATAACTCAGCCCTGCTACATCAACACACAACCCAAACCAATACCTGAAGCATCACAATATATGGTAAACCCATTACCCTTGATCGAAAGACTAAGAATCGAAGCTGAAGTCAACTATGCCTTGAGCTTCAAAAAGCTCACCTCGCACTCATTTGACCACTGGAAAGGAACATTCTTCTGAGTTAATCTAGTCAATGAAGCCGCTATAAAAGAAAACCCCTCCACAAACCATCTGTAATAACCAGCCAGCCCGATGAAACTACATACCTCGGTAGGAAAAGTAAGCCAAGCCTAACCATGAACTGCCACAATCTTTGCCGAATCAACAATAATCCCATCCTCGGACACCATGTGCCCTAGGAATGCCACAGACTCAAGCCAAAACTCACACTTAGTTAATTTGGCATATAACTGATGGTCTCACAATGTTTGAAGTACAACTCGAAGATGCTGCTCATGCTCCTCTATACTCCTTGAATATATCAGAATGTCATTGATGAACATAATCACAAATGAGTCCAAGTAGGCACTGAACACATGATTCATCAACTTCATAAATATTGCTGGGGTATTAGTCAACCCAAAAAATATGACTAGAAACTCATAATGGTCGTACCAAGTCCTCAATGCAGTCTTTGGGATCTCTACAGCCCTGATCCTTAACTGGGGATAGCCATACCTCAAGTTAATCTTAGAGAACACTTCTACCCCCATAGCTGGTCAAACAAATGATCAATACGCGGCATCGGATATCTATTCTTCACTGTCACCTTATTCAACTGTATGAAGTCAATACACATTCGTATGGACCCATCCTTCTTCTTCATAAACAGAATTGGAGCACCCCACGGAGACACCCTAGGCTGAATGAACCCTCTACTCAACAAATCTTGGAGATGATCCTTAAGCTCCCTTAACCCAGCTGGTGCCATCCGATATGGCAGAATAGAAATGGGTTGAGTTCTCAGCCCAATATCAATACCAAAGTCAATGCCACGATCGGGAGGAAGACCTGGAAGATCAACCATATCAAGCACAACTAAGTTTACCCACATGTCGTACCCCAGGATAGTCACCACATAAGCCTGATACACCTGATCCACTACTAAAGAGCCTCCTACTAGTGTAGATACATGCAAGGGCGCATGCAATGACTCACAGTCAGACTCCAGTAGAGTAGCATAATAGGAAGATACATAGGAGAATGTGGACCCCAAATCAAACAAAGCAGAAATAGACTGATGACAAACGAAGATTGTACCTGTGATGACAACATCTGAAGCCTCAGTCTCTATTCGGCCCAAAACTGCATACATGTGGCCCCACCACCATGACCACCTGATCTATCGAACTAAGGACCACCTCTAGTACCATGGGGACCACCCCTACTACCCTGTGCACCACCTTTGGCTGGTGGTGATAGAGCCCTGGGGGGCTGGCCTGTCTGATCCTGTCGCTTTTGGTGTAATACCGATTGGCACTCTCTAGCAAAGTGGCCTATCTCACCATACTCATAACAATCCCAGCTAAATATGCCCCACTGTGAAGATTCGGCTGAATCATAATGACTACCATGACATGTGGACCCTGAATAAGAACTACGTGGAGCAGGCACAATACTCTGGCTACTCTGACCCTCAACAGTCTGTATTGCTGCCTAAAGAGACTGGCTCGGCTAGAAACGCCGTTGATGCGGACCCCTACCAAAGTGGCCTCCTTAACCCTAAACTCATGCTCTAGTGATGGTATCCTAGCTTGGGCCCGAGTTGGCATCACAGCCCAACCCCTACCTCAACCTCTAGGTCAACCACTACCCCATCCCTTAGCTGGGGCTCTATCTGTAGGTGTAGGGGCCTTGTCCTAACCCGCTGCTGATCTCGTCCGAACCATCTGAGAAAGAGTGAAACAAAAATACTTAGAAGTTGCTCAAGTCAAGGAAGCATGAAAAGGAATCAAACAAGATGGAATCTTTCCTAAGAATGTCCTATAGCCTCTCACAGATTAGATACGAACATCATCATACCGATCCACGAGACTCTACTAGACACTTTGCTCTTCTACTGGTAAGATCGATGAACCTAGAGCTCTGATACCACTCTGTCACAGCCCAAAACTGGGCCATGATGGCGCCTACATAACCCCTCAATAGGAAAGCCAAGCCAAACCAAGCAGAAGATAAACAAAATAGTTTATATGAAGAAAGCGGAAGATATAAATATAAGGGAGATAGGACCAATAGCATATATAAATACCAACTATACTAAATATACAAAAATGGCCCTAAAGTGACCAAAAAGACAAAACATACAAAAGAACCAACCCGGACTAGGTGTCACCGGTACAAGAGCGTCTAAAGTACAGAGTAACTATACAACAGACTCTGTCTATCCAAAATACAAAATATAGACAAAAATGATAGATGGAAAGCATGTAAAGTCTCCAAGGCGCCGGGATCTCACTGCGATCCAAACTGCAATAGGCTTCGAACGATGGGAGGATCAACGGAGGTGGCTCATACTAGGTGCTGCATCAGAAAAAGATGTAGAGTGTAGTATGAGTACCAAAACAATGAGTACCTAGTAAGCATCATAGGCCAACCGACTGCATAAAGATAATATATAATATAAATTACGGAAAAGTAAGCTAACTACAGGGATCCACCTAAATTTCGTTACAAAGCTAGAAATCAACGGTAACCCACTAACAGAGAAGAGAGTAACAACCAAATTAAAACCAAGGCAATGAATAATCCAAGTACGCTCCAACATGATGCAATGCAATGAGAGAGGATTAAGTGATGCATAAATGCATAAAAGGAAAACCCAAAATGTCGCATCGAGCGAACAGAATTTTACATCGGACTCATCAACATATGCATTGAAAGTAAAACCCAGAATAATATATTGGGGCTCCTGAAATCGATCATCAGACTTATCAACAGACAAGTAAATGGAGAAAAGATCCGAAAATATCCCTCGGACCGGCATAAAAATAGTATTTTCCTTTTCCTTTTCAAAAACCAATAGTAAAACCAGAATAGTTTCTTTAAGGTCCGAAAATCATAGTAACCATAGTGAATCTCAAGTTTGGAACCAAAACCTCAAAAATCATTCCTTTCTATACAGATGGCATGAGAATGCTGAATGAACATGTAAATTTCCACCTTCAGAATATATAGCACATGAAAAGGCAAACATGATAAAACACCCTCAAATCAAGAGAACTGACCTGGAAACTCCGTCCAAATCTAAGCTATGACTAAAATAGGGAGAATGGAAAATAACCACAAAAATAGCTAAAAGAAACCACTCTACCTCTAAAACCTCCTAAAAGCATGCTAAGGATTATATGATAGGCATAACCATACTACGGGCTCCTAGACTAAGGATAACATGAGTAATTCTAATCTATGATCCGAAACGGCCAAAATAATACAAGTAACATAATTTAAGCCTAATTCTACCTATAATCAAACCTAACGTTCCAATAACATATAATATATAAAATCTAACTAAACTTTAGAAATGTAAATCGTAACCTACCTCAGGGCCGAACCGCAAACATAAATTATCACTCGTGTGCCTTCCCCTCCCGAACAGCCTCAAAAACCTGCCACGTTATCAAGAACATAATCCAGGTGTCAAGACGAGAAGAATGACACCTATATTACTATACGGAAATTCGGGACAGAAATCGAGTTGAAAAATGACCCTCGGAGCTTGCGCAATGAAACAAAAAATAGTAATCACAATTATATTTGCAACGGGTTAAAGAACCCATGCCCAAAAATTGAGCGCGAACGGGACTCGTTTCGGGGCCCAAAATAGCCCCAAGCCCACTATTCAAGGGAATTTTTTTCAAAAAGAGAAAAGAGGAATTTAAAGGCGAAAGCTTACCAATTTGAGTACAAAAATAATCATGGAATGAAGGAGTTGTTACCCCAAGCTTTGGAGGTTAATTTGCAGATATGGAGCTCTATTCTAATAGAGGAAATAACATGAGAAAAGTTGGAAGTGAAAGAAAAAGAGTTGGAGATTGTAACTTAAAGGCTATTAGCGTTGCCCTGCGCATGCGGCCAGGCCATGTGTACGAGGCCCAGTGCATGCGGCCAGGTGCACACGCACACAAAAGTCAACCAGAGACCCAGGCCAGCAGCATTTTAGCATGCACGTGGGCTACACATGGCTTGCCGGCTGCTTAGGCGATGGCCAACAAGGAGAGGGTCGACTGGTGCTGCTGTGCGCATTAGACCATGCACCCGCGAGGGCGATGGACTACTGGTGCCATGATAGCAACCAGCTGCCAACAACTATGCCAACATGAAACTTTTTTTAACGGACCCTCGGGAATACATCTAGGGTCCCGCCAATACAAACAAGCTAAGCTATTCAACTAAAAACAACATTCCAAACTCAACAGAATCGATGAAAATCCCACCGAGGTCAATTTAATGAAAAGTGATCCCCGCGCCCAAAACCAACCTTCAGGCCAACTAACACCAAAATGGAACCTAAGGCAAAAATCGAGTCCGGAAGCCTTGGGACTCGAACAAAAGTTCCCTCTAGCCCAAAGTCGACATTCCAGAGCTAAAACCGCTGACATAATTTCCATCCGAGTCCATCATCTCTGAATGTTGACCAAAGTAACCCTACTAGCCAAACTAGTCTGAAAACACATAAAACAATACAAAACCAAATCGAAAGCAACCAGACCTAGGCCAAGGGTCCCCCTAGACCAAAATCCTACCTTCGGAGCCAACAAAACTATCAGAATTCAATTTTGAGCACGTTTACCAAGAAAGTTGACTGAAGTCAAAGATTTTCTAAGTTCAAGTTCTAAAACAGGGAAATGGCCATAACGGCCCAGGCACCGAACTGTCAGTCTCGACAAGTCATAAATAAGCTATAGCCGCATAGGGAAAGCTCAAAATGCGAAAAAAACACAAAAAATAGAAAATAACCTGGAGGTTCATTACAACATCCACTACTAAAAGGACTTTTATCCTTGAAACTTAGAGAAAGGATAGTACCTTAAGACTCGAAAAGGCGAGGATATCGGGTCCATTTGTCGGTCTCAATCTCCTAAGTAGCTTCCTCGATAGGACGATGCCGCCACTGAACCTTAACTAATGGAATCTCCTTGGACCTCAACTTCATAACCTACCTGTCCAAAATAGCCACAGGCTCCTTCTCAAAGGCTAAAGACTCATCTAACTGAACCGGCTCCAACTGAAGCACGTGAGACTCATCAAAAATATACCAATGTAGCATAGAGACATGAAAAACTAGGTGAACGTTGGAAAGAGTAGCAAGCAAGTCCAACTCATAAGCAACCTTCCCAATGCGACAAAAGATCTCAAATGGCCCAATGAACCTAGGACTAAGAATTACCCTTCCTCCCGAACCTCATCACGCCCTTTAAAGAAACCTAAAGGAACACACTGTCACCAACCATGAACTCAAGATCTCAAACTCTCTGGTTAGCATAACTCTTCTGCCTACTCTAGGCAGTGCGAAGTCTCTCCTGAATGACCCAAACTCTATCCATAATATCACAAAGAAAGTTGGTACCTCACGGCCTAACCTCAAAAGCATCAAACCAACCCACTGAAGATCTGCACTGCCTACCATACAATGCCTCGAACGGAGCCATCTGAATGCTGGGATGGTAACTATTATTATATGCAAACTCTTCCAAGTCTAAACACTGGTCCCACTGACACCCGAAATTAATAACACAGGCTCACAACATATCCTCTAAAACCTGAATAGTATGCTCTGACTGACCATCTATCTGCAGATGAAAAGCGATGCTAAGAATAACTCTAGTACCCAACTCTCTCTGAATAGACCTCTAGAAATACAAAGTGAACTGAGTACCACAGTCAGAAATGATATAAACTGGCACACCATGCAAATGGACAATCTCTCGAATGTAGATCTGAGTTAACCTCTCAGAACTATAGAAAGTCTGAACCAACAGAAATGAGCAGACTTAGTCAACCTATCCACAATGACCCAAATAACATCAAATCTCTACAAGGTACGTGGCAACCCAACTACGAAATCCATAGCTATCTACTCCTATTTCCACAATGAAATGGGTAGCCTATGAGTCAAAACACCTGGCCTCTGGTGCTCAAACTTTACCTGCTGGCAGTTCAAGCACCTAGACACGAATGCTGAAATATCCCTCTTCATCCCACACCATTAGTAGTGCTCCCTCAAGTCATGATACATCTTAGCGGCCCCGGGATGAATGGAATATCTCAAATAATGAGCCTCCTATAAGATATATCTAACTAAGTCACTAACCCTAGGAATGCAGATACGACCCTCGATCCTATGAACACCCTCTATATCTAAGGTCGCCTTTCTAGCCTTACTGCCCAACACCCTATCATGAATGATCCTCAACCTTGCATCAACAAACTTTTGTGCCTGAGTTTTCTCCAACAAGAAAGATCTAGCCTCAACACAAGCAAGAATATGGCCCAACTCAGAAATGTCAAGTCTAACTAACCTGTTAGCCAATGACTGGATGTCCCAAGCTAAAGATAGCTCATTTGTCGCTAAGAAGGCCAAGCTACCCATACTCACTGCCTTCCGATTCAGGGAATCTTCTACCATGTTTGCCTTGCCTAGATGATAAAGGATGGAGATGTCATAGTCCTTCAGTATCTCCAACCACCTAGGTGCCTCAAATTTAGATCCTTTTGGCTGAAAATGTAATGAAGACTATGATGGTCAGTGAAGATTTTGCAATGTACGCCACAAATATAATGCCTCCAAATCTTCAATGTGGGGTAGTTCCTCTCATAAACCTTCAATTGTCTGGAAGCATAAGTAATAACTCAGCCCTGCTACATTAACACACAACCCAAACCAATACCTGAAGCATCACAATATATGGTAAACCCCTGACCCTTGATCGGAAGAGTAAGAATCGAAGCTGAAGTCAACAAGGCCTTGAGCTTCAAAAAGCTCACCTCGCACTCATTTGACCACTGGAAAGGAACATTCTTCTGAGTTAATCTAGTCAATGAAGCCGCTATAAAAGAAAAC
Organism: Jaltomata sinuosa; assembly: GCA_003996215.1. NCBI lineage: Eukaryota > Viridiplantae > Streptophyta > Magnoliopsida > Solanales > Solanaceae > Jaltomata > Jaltomata sinuosa. The sequence goes on along the minus strand of QJPP01000721.1, from coordinate 383,822 downwards.
CCCTCCACAAACAGTCTGTAATAACCAGCCAGCCCGATGAAACTATAAACCTCGGTAGGAAAAGTAAGTCAAGCCCAATCACGAACTGCCAAAATCTTTGCCGGATCCACCATAATCCCATCCTCGGACACCACATGCCCTAGGAATGCCACATACTCAAGCCAAAACTCACACTTAGTTAAATTGCCATATAACTGATGGTCTCACAATGTTTGAAGTACAACTCTAAGATGCTGCTTATGCTCCTCTCTACTACTCGAATATATCAGAATGTCATTGATGAACATAATCACAAATGAGTCCAAGTAGGCACTGAACACACGGTTCATCAACTTCATAAATGTTGCTGGGGTATTAGTCAACCAAAAATATATGACTAGGAACTCATAATGGTCGTACCGAGTCCTCAATGCAGTCTTTGGGTTCTTTGCAGCCCTGATCCTTTACTGGGGATATCCAGACCTCAAGTTAATCTTAGAGAACACTGCTGACCCCTATAGCTGGTCAAACAAATGATCAATACGCGGCATCGGATATCTGTTCTTCATTGTCACCTTATTCAACTGTATGAAGTCAATACACATTCGTATGGACCCATCCTTCTTCTTCATAAACAGAATTGGAGCACCCCACGGAGACACCCTAGGCTGGATAAACCCTCTACTCAAGAAATCCTAGAGCTGATCCTTAAGCTCTCTTAACTCAGCTGGTGCCATCCGATATGGCGGAATAGAAATGGGTTGAGTTCTGAGCCCAATATCAATACCAAAGTCAATGCCACGATCGGGAGGAAGACCTGGAAGATTAGAAGGAAACACATTGGAATACTCACAAACCACAGGAACTAACTCTAGAGAAGGTGTGGTGGCACTAGTATCACGGACGTAGGTAAGATAGGCTAAGCACCCCTTCCCAATCAACCGCGGGCGCTCAGGAAAGATATAACTCCCCTCAGTATGTGGCTATCGGCACTCTTCCATATAATAGGAGGGATATAAGGCATCCATAGAGTAACAGTCTTGGCGAAGCAATCTAAGACTGCAAGATAAGGAGACAGCTAATTCATGCCTAAGATTACGTCGAAATCAACCATATCAAGCACAACTAAGTCTACCCACATGTCGTACCCCAGGATAGTCAACACATAAGCCTGATACACCTGATCCACTACTAAAGAGCCTCCTACTAGTGTAGATACATGCAAGGGCGCATGCAATGACTCACAGTCAGACTCCAGATGAGTAGCATAATAAGAAGATACATAGGAGAATGTGGACCCCAAATCAAACAAAGCAGAAATAGACTGATGACAAATGAATATTGTACCTGTGATGACAACATGTGAAGCTTCAGTTTCTGTCCGGCCCAAAACTGCATACATGTGGCCCCACCACCATGAACACCTGATCTATCAGACTAAGGACCACCTTTAGTACCTTGGGGACCACCCTTACTACCCTGTGCACCACCTTTGGCTGGTGGTGCTAGAGACCTGTGGGCCTGGCCTGTCTGATCCTATCTCTTTTGGTGTAATACCGATGGGCACTCTCTAGCAAAGTGGCCTATCTCACCATACTCATAACAACACCAGCTAAATATACCCCGCTGTGAAGATTCGTCTGAATCAGAATGCCTACCATGACCTGTGGACCCTGAATAAGCACTTAGTGGAGCAAGAACAATACTATGGCTACTCTGACCCTCAGCAGTCTGTATTGCTGCCTAAACAGACTGGCTCGGCTAGAAACACCGTTGATGCTGACCCCTAAGAAAGTGGCCTCCTCAACCCTAACCTCATGCTCTGGTGATGGTATCCTAGCTTGGGCCGAAGTTGGCATCACATCCCAACCCCTACCTCAACCTCTAGGTCAAACTCTACCTCATTCTATCTGTAGGTGTAGGGGCATTGTCCTCACCCGCTGCTGATCTCGTCTGAACCATCTGAGAAAGAGTGAAACAAAATACTTATAAGTTGCTCAAGTCAAGGAAGCATGACAAGGAATCAAACAAGATGGAATCTTTCCTAAAAATGTCCTATAGCCTCTCACAGATTAGATACGAACATCATCATACCGATCCACGAGACTCTACTAGATACTTTGCTCTTATACTGGCAAGATTGGTAAACCTAGAGCTCTGATACCAATCTGTCATAGCCCAAAACTGGGCCCTGATGGCGCCTACATAACCCCTCAGTAGGCAAGACAAGCCAAATCAAGCAGAAGATAAACAAAACAATTTATATGAAGAAAGCGGAAGATATAAATATAAGGGAGATAGGACCAATAGCATATATACATACCACTGTACTAAATACACAAAAATGGCCCTAAAGTGACCAAGAAGACAAAACATACAAAAGAACTAACCCGGACCTGGTGTCACTGGTACAAGAGCGTCTAAAGTACATAGTAGCATACAACAGACTCTGTCTATCAAAAATGCAATATATAGACAAAAATGATAGATGGAAAGCATGTAAAGTCTCCAAGGCGCCGGGAGCTCACTGCGATCCAAACTGCAATAGGCTTCGAATGATGGGAGGATCAACGGAGGTGGCTCATACTAGGTGCTGCATTAGAAAAAGATGTAGAGTGTAGTATGAGTACCAAAACAATGAGTACCCAGTAAGCATCATAGGCCGACCAAGCGCATAAAGATAATATAGAATATAAATTACGGAAAAGTAAGCTAACTACAGGGATCCACCTAAATCTAGTTACAAAGCTAGTAATCAATGCTAACCCACTAACAGAGAAGAGAGTAACAACCAAAGTAAAACCAAGGCAATGAATAATCCAAGTACACTCCAACATGATGCAATGCAATGAGAGAGGATGAGGTGATGCATAAATGCATAAAAGAAAAACCCAGAATGTCACATCGAGTGCTCGAAATTTAACATCAGACTCATCAATATATGCATTGAAAGTATAACCTGAAATAACACATCGAGGCACCTAGAATCAATCATCAACAGAAAAGTAAATGAAAAAATGGTCCGGAAACGTCCCTCCGACCGGCATAAAAATAGTATTTTCCTTTCCTTTCCAAAAACCAATAGTAAAACCAGAATAATTTCTTTAAGGTCCGAAAATCATAGTAACCATAGTGAATCTCAAATTTGGAACCAAAACCTTGAAAATCATTCCTTTCTATATAAATGGCATGAGAATGCAGAATGAACATGTAAATTTCCACATTCAGAATATATAGCACATGTCAAAGCAAACAGGGCAAAACACCCTCAAATCAAGAGAACTGGCCTGGAAACTCCGTCCAAATCTAAGTTATGTCCTTGGGCCCACAGATACACACAATGGTAAAATAAAATGGGAAGAATAGAAAATAACCACGAAAATAGCTAAAAGCAACCACCTCTACCTCTAAAACCTCCTAAAAGCATGCTAAGGATTATATGATAGGCATAACAATACTAAGGGCTCCTAGACTAAGGATAGCATGACTAATTCTAATCTATGATCCAAAATATCCAAAATAATACAAGTAACATGATTTAAGCCTAATTCTACCTAGAATCCAACCTAAAGTTTCAGTAACATATATAATATAAAATCTAATTAAACTCAGTCTAGGAAAGTAAACCGTAACCTACCTCGGGTCTCAACTGCAAACACGAACCATCACTCATATGCCTTCCCCTTCTGAACAGCCTCAGAAAGCTTCCACACTATCAAGAACATAATCCAAGTGTCAAGACGAGAAGAATGACACCTATATTACTATACGGAAATTTGGGTTGAAAATCAAGTCAGAAAATGACCCTCGGGACCTCCACGATGAAATTGAAAACAAAAATCACAATTATGTTTGCAACGGGTCAAAGAACCCATGTACAAAAATTTAGCACGAATGGGACTCATTTTGGGGCCCAAAACAGCCCCGAAGCCCACTAGTTCAAGGGAATTTTAAAAAAAAAGAGAAGAGAGGAATTTAAAGGCGAAAGCTTACCAATTCGAGTACAAAAATGATCACGGAACAAAGGAGTTGTTACCCCAAGCCTTAGAGAGGTTTTGAGGTTAATTTGCAGGTTTGGAGCTCTATTGTAATGGAGGAAATTGCATGAGAAAAGTTGGAAGTTAAAGAAAAAGAGTTGGAGATGGCAACTTAAAGGCTGCCAGTGCTGCCCTGCTCTCGCGGCCAGGCGCTGCGTATGCGGCCTTGCACATGCTGCCAGGCGCACGTGCATATGTGGCTATTGGCCTGCAGGTGCCATGTTAGCAACCAGCTGCCAACAGCTATGCCAACATGAAGCTTTTCTCTGACGGACCCTCGGGAACACATCTGGGTCCTGCGAACACAAATAAACTGAGCTATTCAGCTAAAACTGGCATTCCAGACTCAACAGAATTGATGAAAATCCCAACAGAGGTCAATTTAACAAAAAGTAAGCCCTGCGCCCAAAATCAACCTTTAGTCCAACTAAAACCAAAATGGAACCTAAGGCCAAAATCTAGTCCGAAAGCCTTGGGATTTCAAAAGGTCCCTCTAGCCTAAAGTCGACATTCTCGAGCTAACAACGCTGATGGAATTTCCATCCGAGACTGCCTTTTCTGAATGTTGACCAAATAAAACAACACAAAAATCAAACCAAAAGCACCCAGGCCCAGACCAAGGGACCCACTAGACCAAAATCCCCACTCTAGAGCCAACGAAACTATCATAATTTGATTTTGAGCACGTTTACCAAGAAAATTGATCGAAGTCAAAGATTTTCTAAGTTCAAGTTCTAAAATAAGGAAATGGCCATAATGGCCTAACGAATGGCCCAGGCACTAAACTGTCAGTCCCTGCAAGTTATAAATGACCTATAGCCACTGCTGGAAAGCTCGAAATGCAGAAAAAGCATGAAAAATAAAAAATGACCTGGAGGGTCATTACAATATTTTAACGCATAACTTACTATCTTGATAGCATGACGGGAGTCAGAGACCTCTCAAGGGAGAAAAGCTCCTGGTTAGTAGGTTCGTGAGTGCGTGTTTGGCCACCAGGTAGGTTACTTACTTTTAGACTTTGCTCATTTGAGGTATTCGTATAGTAGACTACTATGGTTGGGCAAATGTTGTTGTTGGTTACATGCTTGCTAGGTATTTTGATCTTTATTGCTGTTTAGAGGCCTTAAAGTAGGATATCGCTTGGAAATCCTTATCTTAGGTTGTAGTTCCTCCTTTATGACTTGGAATAGTTATCACAGTATCCGTGGGTATAGAGTTGAATGCCTTAACTTAGGTTGGGTTGCTTGTGGCTTGGCGATTAGATTGGGGAACACATAGTATAGTTTTAGGGTAGAATCTCATGGTAGAGTAGGCATTTACCGTTGTTTGATTAGTAGGTTTGGAGCTCTATTCTAATGGGGGAAATCACATGAGAAAAGTTAGAAGTGAAAGAAAAAGAGTTGGAGATGGAAACTTAAAGGCTGCCAGTGCTGCCTTGTGCACACGGCCAGGCACTGCGTACGCGCACCTGCGCATGCGGCCAGACGCACATGCACGCATGGGCAATGGCCTGCTGGTGCCATGACAACAACCAGCTGCCAACAGCTATGCCAACATGAAGATTTTCTCCAATGGACCCTCGGGAACACATTTGGGGTCCCGCGAACACAAAAAAGCTAAGCTATTCAACTAAAAACAACATTTCGGACTCAATAAAATTGATGAAAATCCCAACAGAGGTCAATTTAATGAAAAGTGAGCCCCGCGCCCAAAACCAACCTTTAGGCCAACTAAAACAAAAATGGAACCTAAGGCAAAAATCGAGTTCGAAAGACTTGGGACCCAAATCAAAGGTCCCTCTAACCCAAAGTCGATATTCCGGAGCTAAAAACACTAACGGAATTTCCATTCAACTCTGTCTTCTCCGAATGTTGACCAAAGTAACCCTACCAGCCAAACTAGCCTGAAAAATAAATAAAACAACACAAAACCAAACCAAAAGCACCCGGACCTAGACCAAGGGTCCCCTTAGACCAAAATCCCTACTCTAGAGCCAATGAAACAATCATAATTTGATTTCGAGCACGTTTACCAAAAAAATTAACCGAAGTCAAAGATTTTCTAAGTTCAAGTTCTAAAACAGGGAAATGGACATAACAGGTCAGTCTGGAAAAGTTATAAATGACCTATAGCCGCTGCGGGAAAGCTCAAAACACAGAAAAAGCATGAAAAATAGAAAATGACTTGGAGGGTCATTACAATATCCACTATTGAAAGAACTTTCATCCTTGAAAGTCAGAGAAAGGATAGTATCTGAAGACTCGAAAAGGAAAGGATAGAGGGGTCCACATATCAGACTCAATCTCCTAAATAGCCTCATCGACAGGACGATGCCTCCACTGAACCTTAATTGATGAAATCTCCTTGGACCTCAACTTCCTAACCTGCCTATCAAAAATATCCACAGGCTCCTTCTCAAAGGATAAAGACTCACCCAACTGAACTGACTCTAACTAAAGCATGTGAGACTCATCCAGAATAAATAAATGCAGGATAGAGACATGAAAAATCGGGTGAACACTGGAGAGAGCAGGAGGCAAGGCCAACTCATAAGCAACCTCCACAATGCGATGAAGGATCTCAAATGGCCCAATAAACCTAGGACTGAGCTTACCCTTCCTCCCAAACCTCATCACGCCCTTCATGGGGGACACTCAAACGAACACTCTATCACCAACCATGAACTCTAGATCACAAACTCTCTGGTAAGCATAACTCTTCTGCCTACTCTAGGCAGTGCAAAGTCTCTCCTGAATAACCCAAACCATATCCATAAAATCACGAAGCAAGTTGGTACCTCATGGCCTAACCTTGAAAGCATCAAACCAACCCACCAAAGATCTAAACTGCCTACCATATAATGCCTCGAACGGAGCTATCTGAATGCTAGAATGATAACTATTATTATATGCAAACCCTGCCAAGGCTAAACACTGGTCCCACTGACCCCCAAAATTAATAACACAGGTTCATAACATATCCTCTAGACTTGAATAGCACGCTCTGACTGACCGTCTGTCTGTGAATGAAAAACGGTGTTAAGCTTAAATCTAGTACCCAACTCTATTTGAATAGACCTCCAGAAATGCAAAGTGAACTGACTACCATGGTAAAAATGATAGAAACTGGCACACCATGCAAATGGATAATCCCTCGAATGTAGATCTGAGCTAACCTCTGATGTGCCAGGATTTGACGGCACTTTCGACGCTTTAAACGAAGGATTTTTGGGAGTTCTTAAGTACATTGTGTTGGATTTAATGTCGTTTGCTAGTTATACAGGGAAAAAGTATGAAATAGGGGGGAAGACCAAAAAGTTACAGTTTCTTGTCAAAAGACAAGCCACCATGGGCATCACACTCATGACGGCCCATGGGGCAAGCCGTTGGAGAAGGGCAACAAGAGGGGCTAAGGCATTTGATCCTAACGGGCCCCATGATGCCCATAGTAGACACGATGGGACATCGTAAAGCTCATCAAAACCGTCTAGAGGAGCGTGTAAGAAATTAAGAAAGGGCGACGAGATGGCTGACGCTCGTGACAATTATGACGCCCCATCAAAGTTGCCTATGGAAACTAGGTAGGAGAGCTAGAGAGGAGCCAAGTTCAAGCGATGAGATGACTGACGGGCATCGCAGTCTCGATGGCCCATCACCTCTACCCGTGAAAGCTTGGCAGGGGCTTGGAATTAAAGAGTTAAATTATAGCCGACGGGTATCGCTTTCTCGACTTCCCGTCACTCCCGCCAGTGAGATCATGGCAGAGATACAAGTGAAGAATTGAAGATTGGCCGATGGGCACTCACGACACCCATCGTAACCTCGACGGCCTATGAGGTGTCCCGTCGGCACTGCCGCATCTAGCTTCTCCTAGTTTTGTTAGGATTTGGTTTCTTTGTCTATAAATACTTTCCTTTAGGTTTTATTTTGGTCGTTACACATTAGTTGTGAAGTTGTACGTATTATTTTGGAAGAGTTACGACATTATTGTTTTTAGGTGTTGACTTTAACCATAAGTTCTTGATTTGTTGAAGTGTTCTTGATATTTTCTTCAAGATTCCAGATTTCTTTATTCCAACTTGTAAGTATCTATTGATGATTGCTCAAACAAAAGTTAATTGTGTACTTATGAACATGAGTAGCTAAATCCCACAACTAGGGTTGTGGGAACCATGAAGGATTAATGAAGTAGGCAAAGTGTTTAGTAATTCTGGGGCGATATTTGTTCATGTATTATTCTTTCCATCGTAATGATTGCTTTCTAGCGGTGTACAATGTTAGAACTTTCCTTATCCTTACTTGCCGGACCAAGGAGGTAACGGATGGGAAAAGGGTTGTTCAATAATGGATATTTGAGGCTACCAACCCTCATCTAATAACTTGACCTTGTCCGGGAATAGCTAATCTGGGATCCAGGGTAAGGGTTGGTAGAGCATACACCCGCGGCCGAACCAAGTCCTGTGGTGAAATTCGTCCAGCTGCCGGACCAAGGAGTTAGATGAACCCAACTTACAGATTCTGCATGCTAAGTATCAAACTAGGTTACCAAGTACAAAAGCCTTACTAAGTTATGATCTCATGTGGAACACGACCCTAGTCGCTCCTACTATTTATAACAACTATTGAAATTGACTTTTGTTACTTGTTTACATTGTAGTTACTACTCTTACCTGTTACTTTAAACCCCTCCCTTTTCTAGGGAAATAAACGACTAAAATGTGAGTAAACATTAATCGACCATAGTCCTACCATATTCCCTGTGGAATCGACCCCAACCTTTGTTGGGTTCTATATTTGATCAGCGACCGCTTACGCATCAAAAAGAAGGTGTAATTTGGGCGTATCAAATTTTGGAGCCATTGCCGGAGAATACGGCTTAGGATTAAGAGAGATTGTGTTTATGTCACTATTAGTCCTTAATTTCCTGATTTTACTTTTTCTATTGTTTTTGTTTTGATCTACAGGTTGCACACTTATGCATGCCCAGTATAAGGAGTCAAGGCAATCCCTTGATCCCATACGATCCCGAGCTCTCCAAAACCTTAAGAAACAAGGCTAAAGAGGGAGAGCACGAGACACAGGAGTAGAACATAGCCCAGTTATTGGCCGAGGATGAGCAACGAAAAAAGGCCAGAGAAGATGCTCTTGCCACTGAAGATGTTGCAATTACAACAGATCTTGCAGTTTGAAATGTGGTGGCTGAGCAAACAAGGCAGGCCCGACAACATGCTGCTCATCAAGCTTCACTAAAAGCCCAAGCAGTAGCTAACGGTGCAGCCCACCGGAACTTGACTAGAGGACCAGTCGCCCTAAAACAGAATAGGGGTTGGGAGATGCAGCAGCCCAGGCAAGCCCCTCGCTACAATGATTATGATGATTATGATGAGGAGGAGGAATTGGGCATTGATGGACCCATAGTGTTGCCACCACTGACTGAGGGGGCAAAATTTGACATCACCAGCACCATGATCCAGTTGATAAATAATAAAGGCATGTATGCTGGAAAACCTACAGAAGATGCAAATCGTCATGTGCAAAATTTTACTCAGATTTACAAGGCATATAGTATGCCAGGAATGGGGCAAGATGCTATTAGACTGAGGTTGTTTCCATTCTCACTGACCAACAAGGCAACTGTTTGGCTCTCAGAACTTCCCGATAATTCCATCTACACATGGCACGAGTTGAAGACCCAGTTTTTGGAGCGATTCTTTCCTCTATCAAGGAAGTTGCAATTGAAACAGGAGATCAATAATTTCAAGTAGCTACCTGCAGAGGCATTATATGAGGCTTGGCTAAGGTTCAAGAAGAAGTTGAAACAAGTTCTAAGACACGGAATCCCTTCAAGGCATCTGATGGAAATTTTTTACAATGCACTGAACGCCAACACCAAAGCAGTAGCTGACACTGTAACTGGTGGGGTATTCATGGACAATTCGTATGATGAAGCTTCAGAGATGCTTGATCGGGTTACAAAGACCAATAGAGCATGGCACACCAGAGAATCAGAGACCCCAGTAGGTATATACGCAGTTGGTAAGTCCTTGGATGCGAATGAATTACAAGATATTAAACAGGAAGTTGCTGAGCTAAACACAACACTAACCCAAAGAAATTCCTGGATGAGGGAGTAGAGAAGGTAAAAGCCATCGGTTCACAAGGTAAAACACCTAGGCTAGACAGTTACTCATCCGAAGAAGAGTTTAGTTATCTAAATGATCAAGGGGTGGGTTTCTGGGCCTCTGGCTAAGGAAATCAAGGTTAGAACAGAGATAGAGATGATTACTACAATTGGTCTGGTTACAGAGATGGTGACTGCCAGAAAAAGGATGGGTATAAGAATGATAGAAGTGGTCTTTACGTCCCGCCTGTGAATCTCAAAGAGCGAGCCGAACAACCTACCATGAAGGAGCTGCTCAATAAGGTGTTTGAAAAGGTTGACTCCACGGATGCAAGCATGAATGAGATAAAATCAGACCTTTCAAAGATCAATCAGAGAGTGGATTCCCATGTTGTCTCCATAAAATAACTTGAGACGTAGATGCACCAGATTTCCACTAGCATGAATCCATGTCAAAAGGGTACTCTCCCTAGTGATACCATTCAGAACTCGAAGAACGATCGATAGGTTATGGCAGTGACTACTCGAAATGAAAAGCAGACCACTGATCCTCCCATGCCTAAAATTGTTAATGAGCCCGCCGAGGTTGAAAAGGGTGATGCTGAGATTCCGATCGAGTCTGAAGGAATAGATGGTGAGGAGGTGAAAATTGAGAGATAGTCTTCTGAGTTGATGGCAAAGATCAAAGAGGTTACACCAGTCCTGAAACCCATCCCATTGCCTCCTCCTCCATATCCCCAGAGATTGAAGAAAAAGGTTGAAGATAGAAAATTTCACAAGTTCATCTCTATGTTGAAGCAACTGTCAATAAATATCTTTTTGGTAGAAGCACTAGAGAAGATGCCTGGATATGCCAAATTCATGAAGGATCTGGTAACTAAGAAGAGGACGGTTAGCTTTGAGCCAGCCAATAATTTGCACCACTGTAGTGTGATAGCATCCCGTTCCATGGTGTAGAAAAAAGAAGATCCTGGAGCATTCACAATTCCTTGCACTATTAGAGCTTTCTACTTTGCCAAAGCATTGTGTGACCTGGGTGCTAGTATAAATCTTATGCCGCTAGCAGTGTATAATCAGCTAATCTTGGGAGCCCTCACTCTGACTATAATGCATCTCCTCATGGCAGATCATATGGTGAAGAGACCTGTGGGGATCCTTTATGATGTATTGGTAAAGGTTGACACGTTTATCTCTTCTGCAGACTTTGTGATTCTGGATTGTGAGGTTGACTTCGAGGTGCCCATTATCTTGGGGTGCTCATTCCTGGCTACTGGATGCGCTTTGGTTAATTTAGAAACTGGGTAGATGAAGTTCAGGCTGAATGATGAGGAGGTGACACTTGATGTCTGCAAATCTATGAAGCATCATGATGACATGCGAGTGGTGTCAGTTATTGATGTTCTCGATGATGATCAACTTGTCGTACCTATTGAGGAGAGACTAGGTGTCAAAGCCCTTTTTGCCGTGATTATGAACCTTACAGGTGACGACATTGAGGAGTACGATGAAATGGTAGCAGCACTCACAGGGTTGGGATCTTACAGTTATGCACCAAAGAAGCTCAACTTGGACTTGAAAAATAGGCAAACACCACCTGCCCGACCGTCCATTGAGGAACTTCCAGTCTTGGAGCTTAAAGCGCTTCTAGCTCATCTTCGATACATATTCTTAGGAGATAATGAGACCTTGCAAATAATTATTGCTGCAGATCTAGGTGAAGGGCAAGTTGAAGCTCTGGTTTCTGTCTTGAGGAAGTTTAAGAGAGCCATTGGGTGGACCATCACAGACATCATAGGGATTCCGCCTGGAATCTATACACACAAAATTCAGGTCGAGCCCGATTGTATTCCATCTATTGAGCACCAGTGTAGGTTGAATCAGTCTATGCAAGAAGTCATCAAGAAAGAGATCATTAAGTGGCTGGATACAGGTGTGGTTTATCCAATTTTTGATAGCAAGTGGGTGAGCCCGATTTAATGTGTGCCGAAGAAGGGTGGGATTACCGTAGTCCCAAATGCAAAGAACGAATTGATTCCAATGAGGCCAGTCATAGGCTAGCGCATATGCATGAATTATAGAAAGCTGAATGCTTGGACTGAGAAGGATCATTTTTCGATGCCGTTCATGGATCAGATGTTAGACTGTCTTACTGGTAGAGGATGGTATTATTTTCTTGATGGTTATTTGGGATATAATCAGATCTCGATTTCTCCTGAAGACCAAGAGAAAACCATTTTCACCTGTCCATATGGGACGTTCAGTTTCAAAAGGATGTTGTTCGGTTTGTGCAATGCGCTAGCAATATTTCAGCGATGTATGATGTCCATTTTATCAGACATGGTGGAGGACACCATTGAGGTGTTTATGGATGAATTTTCGATGGTCTCAACGTAAAGACCACCGCATTCGAATGCCTTAAAGAAAAGTTGGTCTCAGCTCCTATCATTATTTCTCCCGATTGGTCTCATCCTTTTGAGGTTATGTGCGATGCTAGTGGAGTGGTACTAGGAGTAGTCCTAGGCCAAAGGCGCGAAAAGATTCTTCATCCTATATACTATGCTAGCAAAGCACTTAACCCAGCTCAGAAGAATTATACTGTAACTGAACATGAGCTGCTTGCGGTGGTCTTTACGTTTGAAAAATTCAGATCTTATTTTCTTGGCACCAAGGTGGTGGTGCACACTGACCATGCAACTCTTTGTTATGTCATGGCAAAGAAGGATGCTAAACCAAGGCTGATTAGATGGATGTTACTGCTGCAAGAGTTTGACTTTAAGGTCAAGGACCGAAAGGGTACAGCGAATCAAGTAGCAGACCATTTGTCTAGGCTGGAAGAGGAGGCAATGCTGAAGCTGAATGATACGCAAGAGATAGATGACTGGTTTCCTGATGAACAACTGTTAGCCGCTTCTCAAGATTTGATCCCACGGTTTGCCGATATTGCCAACTATTTGACAAGTGATCTAGTGCCTGATGATATGTCTGTCCTCCAAAGAAGAAAGTTCATGTCCGATGTCAAGAAATACTTCTGGGAAGAGTCATTCTTGTTCTGTGTGTGTGCTGACACGATGATCCAAAAATGTGTGCCTGAAGTTGAGATGATGGAGATACTAGAAGCGTGTCGTTCATCCCTTATTGTAGGTCATCATAGTGGTATTCAGACTGCGCATAAGATTTTGCAATGCAGCTACTATTGGCCGACTATTCACAAAGACGCCTATGAATTTGCTAAGGCCTACAACAGATGTCAAAAGGAATGAGGCATCTAACAACCGACTCTTTAATGGAATGCTAGACACAAAAATCACATATCTTAAGGAATCATGCCAAAAAAAAAAGGAACAACATTTACATACCTAGAATAACTTGATGTGGATAATTGATTTTCTTTCCACAAAATCTCTTCAACATGCAACACACACACACAGACACACACATATATATATGCGCCTTCTGTACTAATATTCATGGCATCATAAAAAATAAACCACCCATAAACAAAATTTAACTTCTAGTATTCTTGCCAAGAAAAGGTTGCTTCGCAGAGTTTAACATGAAATCTGTGTCGGCTACTTAATGAAATTGCAAGACCCTTATTTAATGCTATGCCTATTTAGGCAATATGATCTAATGTTATACTATCTAATTCTGGATGAATGATCCTAGTAATAATATACACTCGTGGCCTATTTAGAAATCATAACAAATGAAAATTTAAGAGTAGGTTCATTTATCCAATATTGTAGAAAGATTAAAAAATTTCCATGGATTGTCCTATACAACTTAAGGTTTATCTTTAAAGATATTCTATACTCAAGTATATCTTGTGACATGGTCATCTAACATAATAATTTCCATACGTCGAAGTGGGGGGTAGAACCTCAAATTTATTTTTATCTCATTTCGTAAGTACTCGGATAATGCGTAGATTCGTGATAAAATACATATAATTTTTTATATATATTATAATTAGTGTAAAATTATTTTGAATAAAGTCTACCTCATATAATAATAATTTTTCAACATAACTAGATTTACTATCTCTACTACAATATTAATAAACTACAAAAATCTTATAAAATAAATACGTACACAAATATATCATAAATAAATATTCTTTTTTCATAAATATTTAAAATATTTTAAGAAGATAAAAAAATATAGCTTTTTACTAAATTCTAATTTAAATCAAATATTTTCGAACACGCGCAATGTCCCGACCCAAAATCACTTGGATTGTCATGACACCTACCCAACCCAACCATGCTAGGTAAGCCTATTGCGGTAAAATAAAATATACTCGAAGGGAAATAATATAAAATCCACATGCAAAAGATATAAATGAAGTCTCAAAACATCACCAACTAGCACTAAAAAGAATAACTCAACATTCCCAAGACTCAAAAGTCATAAGTACAAGAGACACTCTAATATAATGTCAAGACCGAACAATCTAACACAGCCTGGAAAGTAAAATAGGCAGAAGTAAATGATATAAGAAGCTGGGTCAATCTCTGAAGGTAGGAGCTCACCACAACTTCGATCAATGACCAGGAGCACGAACTCAGCCATGGGATCCACTCGTACCAGGATCTACATCAGAAGGATGGGGAAAAGTAGGAGTGAGTACGGTCTACTTGTACTCAATAGGCATCATAGGCCGAGTGAGCTTACGTAAATACTATATCAAATAAAGAATACTAAAATAACCCTATACGAAAAAAAGTTCCAATAGTTCAATAACAATTGAATAGCACAAAATCATCTCAAATACAACAACAATTCAAAAATGATACAATGCAATGATGTAGCATGATATGTAATGGCCAATGCCCACCGGTATACACCCCTTTCTTAGTCTTCTCTAGGAGGTGGGACCCATGGGGGACTCGCGACATCTATATACCCTGCCCGGAATCCTTCCTCAAACGAAATTAAGAAAATATCATATATCTATACCCAAAATCCTGCATCAGACTAAGTACGTACAATATCATATATCTACGTCCAGAATCCTGCATCAAAATGAATAAGTAAAATATAATTCACTTTCTTTCAGAAATCAGTATTTCCAGTGGCACTATCCAATAATCTTTGAAATGCGTGAGTATGCATGGTCGAATTATAAGATGAAGCCAGATACTACAGATAAATGTAAAACCACAATAAAATGCTCAACTAATAAATACAGCTACAAGCCTCAATATCAAATCAGAACTTACTCTTAAAATCACTTTAACAGTATGAAACCCCAATTTGAGCATCACCACAATAATCCATCTCATTTATCACTAAATATTCACTATTTTTCTCAACTCATAGTATGCTTTACACGATAAGTCCCCACCCACTCAAAGTTTGAAGAAAGTTTAGCCATAACCTATCTCAAAGTCAAACTGTAAGCCACCAATTGTCACAAACTAACTTTTTCCTTTCGAATGGCTTCAGAATGCGCCCAATCTATCAATAACAAGCTCTACATGTAAATACAAGACTAACAAATATTATTATATTTCTAATCCGGGTCTAAAATTTAACCCTAAAGTCAACTCCAAATCCCCAAGAGCAAAACTAGAATGTCACCACCCGATTTCTCGGTCATGATGACACCTACAACCCCCCAGTAGGTGAACTAATTTCCGTAGCCCAGAACAGTTAGTAATGGGCTACTATCTAACAAATAAGTGGAAGAACAATTTAATAAGAAAAAGTAAGGGAACAAGATGAAGAGAATAGATAACACGAATATATATATACATATGCGGAAGCTAAATCAAACACCATAACCTGGTATCATAGTATAGAGCCAGAACTACATACATGGAGTGCAAACAATCCAAAATAATATATACAGATGTCTCTGAATGGTAATTGAGTACATAAAGCAAAAGATAAACTAAAGCTAAGCTCCGGTCGCCAAGAGCCCACCCTCAGTCTGAAGTAGTCCCCAAAAGATCTCCGAGCATGAATCACAATGATCTAGCAGTGATGGCCCACGCTAGGATCTGCACCACAAGATGCAGAGTGTAGTATGAGCACCAAATGTGAAGCATAAGGTACCCAGTAGGTATCATAGGACGACTGGGCACATATAAGATAAAAGTGTAGTAACAGACAGAAAAGAAGCAAGTAGTCACGAAAAGCAATGAAAAAGATATACAAGAACTAGCCCAGCGGGAAGATAACATAAATAGCATGTAAGGCCAGCAAGTAGAATATATACACAACACACACAAGTGAAAGTAAGAAATGATGCACCTGGGACCCTCGCAATAATAGTATGTACAAAATAGTCTTAAGAAGTGGACGGTATACTGATAACCTCAAGTATAAGGGATGTGAGAGAAGAGTAAAGATAGATATGCTAGGAAAATAGGAATCAATAACCAAACTAATCATATAAATCTGAAAACCAGAACTAACAACGTTAGAGTAATATCTCAAAATCATAATCGTGACAGGGGATAGTATCAGGATAAAGTAAAAGGAGTCTACCTACAGTCCTCTGGCCGCCTATACAACCGAGGAACACAATCAAGTGAAAACAAACCCTCCGGTATCCCATACTACCAACAATCAGCAAATATCAAACAAGGGTGGAACCTCAAGCAATGAATGATATGATGCATGATAACCTTAGGATGGAATAAAAACTCTGTATATACCTACTCCTGTGCCGATCGGGCCCAGTAGGTAGGTTCCATGAAAGGACACTGCCCGTATTCCTCTTCTCTGCCGTAAACCCTCCCTCCAGCACACGCAGCCCAAAGCCCCAGGCCCATACGACAAGGTCTATGGAGGTCCCGAACCCATACTAAAACTCAATAACAAGATATGTCATCCAGAAGAAAGTCTGGGTTCAAAATAGAGACCCAGTATCGAATATGCATGCCCAGAACCTGTCCAGGACTAAAGTAGTGGGAAAATATCTCAAAACCCCCTCCAAGGGTGCCCAGATATAACCGGGTCTAAATAGTGAAAAGTTATCTCAGATGCTCAGTCCGACTGAGACTAAAATCATCCCGGTTTAGTAAGAAACTCAACTAGTACCCCAGCCCTGCTGAGTCTAGCGTTAATAGTAAGACTGGTGATAGAAATCATAATTTATCCTTCTTTTACCCCAAGAAGATTCATAAGTTAAATCAAACTATTTTTAGTTCATTTCTAATCGAAAATGGGCCCCCGGGGCCATACAAGGTTTAGAAAATAATTCCAGTAGGTCCGCAGCCAAAACTATAGTAAAACATGGATAAATCCTCTTTATATGCATGGAAATGAATGATCAACACGAATAGCCGCCCAGCAGCTCACAATCAACCTATCGACCCTGCACAGACTCACAACTACTCAACAAGCATAACCAGCCTAGAAGGATATTTCTATGTCTGGGACTCGCGGACATTCTCAATAACCCACCTTCTATGTTCCAGAGTCAACAAGGCCTCACAGGACCACAAGGGTGATAACATTGTCTATAACAAATGCTACAAAATATCGAAGGAAAGAAACGAATCATACATGAAGAAGCGATCAAGGTCTATGGTGCCAAGTTAATAAACCCAACCCAAGGATGCCCATTAATACAATTTTATCCTATATATGCGAAGTCTAGAAGATTTAGACCGTAACCTACCTGTCGTCCGATGACAAGCTCGAACCTCTCCGAAAAAGCTCCGAAACAAAATCAGACTCGAACTCAGGTTTGAATAATTCGACGGAGATGATTGATTTTCTTTTGGAGATTAAATATAGCGTCAAAATTAATTTGCTCACCCAAACATCCTCAACATGTGTCGTACGCACATATATATAGAATGTGTACATCAAGTAAATGTTGTTGATACCTTTTTCTCACAGTATCCCCACGAATACAATTGCATAGGTAAAGATGAATATAATAAAGGTGGTCTTTGACCGACTAATCAAAGCAATTAATTTAAAAATTAACTACCACACAAGTAAGTAATTAATGCTACACATGTGTGCCACCACATACTTAATGATATTAGCTGTACAATTCACTCCACTTCCACATGGGAGTGGAGTGCCACCATAAGTTTTATTTATCTCATTACGTAGGTACTCGGGTATTATATAAGTTCATGGTAAAATAAATAAAACTTTTTAAATATATCATAATTAAAAGAAAATTATTTTAAATAAAATCTGCTATATTATAATAATAATTTTCAACATAACTAAGTTTACTATCTCCTATAAAACTCTTATAAAATAAATACATATACAAATATATCATAACAAAAGTATTTTTCATAGACATTAAAAATATTTTAGGAAGGCAATAAAAGATAACTTCTTACCACATTCAACTTTGAAATAATGTAAATAAAATTCTCAAATGAAAACACCCCATTCTCGAGAATGCTACGACACTACAAATCAAGATTGACCTTTCCACAAGGCTTGCTGAGGTCATACGATCGCAAATCACTATCGCCTGATTTTTATAACTCAACCTCTAAGATAGAGAATTGGTCATAAAGAACAATCGAACGGCCGAGGCACCGAACCACCGGTCCCAGCAAGCCATAAATGTCTTGGGGCCACTACAGAAAAGCTCTAATAGTACAAGGAAAGCGTACACGGAAAAATGACCAGAAGAGTCATTACATCATCCACTACTAAATAGGACTTTCGTCCCCGAAAGTCAAGGACAAGGAAGTACCTGAAGGCTCAAACAACTGCGGATATTAAGCCCGCATATCTCTCTCGGTCTTCCAGGTAGCCTCCTCAACTGGACGGTGCCTCCACTGAACCTTAACAATCAAGATCTCCCGAGACCTCAATTTCCTGACATCTCTGGCCAAAATAGCTACTGGCTCCTCAACAAATGAAAAGCTCTAATCCAACTGAACAGAATCCCAATGCAACACGTGAGACTCATCAGGCACATACCGGTGCAACATCGAGACATGAAAAACTGGGTGAACAACTGCAAACATTGGAGGCAAAGATAACATTTAGGCAACATTGCCAACCCTCTGTAGAATCTCAAACGGCCCAATAAACCTGGGGCTAAGCTTGCCCCGCCGACCAAACCTTATCACGCCCTTCACGGGCGATACTCAAAGGAAAAATAAATAACCAATACTAAAATCCAAGGCACGAAGACTACAATCAGCATAACTCTTCTGCCTGCTCTAATCTGCCCAAAGTCTGTCCTGAATCACTCAAACTCGGTCTAAGGAATATCAAAGCAAATTTGTACTCTGTTGCCTAGATTCAAAACCATCAAACCAACCAACCAGAGATCTACAACGCCTACCATAAAAAGCCTCGAAAGGCCATGACAATACTCGAATGAAAACTATTATTATAAGCAAACTCTACCAAAGGCACAAACTGATCCCAAGAACCTCCAAAGTCAAGAACACAGGCCTGAAGCATATCCTCCAGGATTTGAATAGTCTTCTCAGACTGGCCATCTGTTTGAGGATGGAATGCAATACTAAGCTGAACCTCTGTACCCAAATCTCCCTGAATAGCTCTCCATAACTGAGATATGAACTGAGTGCCACGGTATGAAATGATAGAAGCTGGGACCCCGTGCAACCGAACAATATCATGAATGTAGATCTGAGCTAGCTTCTCTGCCCCATAAGAAGTCTGAACCGGCAAGAAGTGTGCTAACCTAGTCAGCTTATCAACGATCAACCAAATGGAATCAAACCCACGAGAAGTACAAGGTAAACCAACAACGAAGTCCATAGTAATACCTTCCCACTTCCACTCAGGAATGGGAAGTCACGGTATCAAACCACCCAGTCTCATGTGCTCAAACTTAACCTGTTGACAGTTCAAGCACCGAGATACAAACTCTGCCACGTCCCGCTTCATACCACTCCACTAGTAAAGCTGCCTTAAATCTCTATACATCTTCACGGTGCCCGGATGAATGGAATATCTGGAATAATGGGCCTCGCAAGTATCAACTGAATCAAGTCACCAACCCTCGGAACACAAAGTCAACCATCAAATCTCAGAATACCATCAGAACCCAAAGTAGCCCGGCTGGCCTCACCACGAACTACATAATCACGAAGGTCAAACAAACCCTGATCCTCAAACTGTCAGCTCTGAATCTGATCAACTAGAGTGGAATGAACCTCAACACTGGAAAAAACTCTGCTAGGATCCGACAAGTCAAGCCTAACCAAATGGTTAGCAAGGACTGGATGTCCAAGGCTAACGATCGCTTTGAAACTAAAAGAGAAGCTAGGCTACCCATACTCACTGCCTTCCGGCTCAAGGTGTCTGCTACCACGTTTGCCTTGCCCGGATGATACAGAATAGTGAAGTCATAGTCCTTCAGTAGCTCGACCCATCTCCTCTGCCTCGAGTTTAGCTCTCGCTGACTCGTGATATACTGAAGACTACGGTGATCAGTGAAGATCTCACAGTGAACTCCATATAGTTAATGCCTCCAGATCTTGAGCGCGAAAACCACCGCCGCCAACTCTAAGTCATGAGTGGGGTAGTTGCGCTCGTGAACCTTCAGCTATCTCGATGCATATGCTATCACTCAACCTTGCTGCATTAACACACAACCAAGACCAACCCCGGAAGCATCACCATACACGGAGAAGCTCTGGCCCTCAACTGGCAAAGTCAAAACTGGATCTGAAGTCAATAAGGCCTTAAGTCTTTGAAATCTATCCTCACACTGATCCGACCACTGAAAATGGACATCCTTTCTAGTCAGCATAGTCAAGGGTGCTGCTATGGAAGAAAATCCCTAAATGAACCATCTGTAGTAACCTGCTAACCCAATAAAGCTACGGACCTTAGTAGCAGTAAAAGGTCTAGGCCAATCACAAACCGCTGAAATCTTTCCCAGATCAACCCTAATCCCATCCTTAGACACCACGTTCCCTAGGAATGCAACTGACTAAATCCAAAACTCGCACTTTGAGAACTTGGCATAAAGCCGATGATCTCTCAAAGTCTGGAGTATAATCCTCAAGTGCTCCTCATGCTCATCTCTACTCTGCAAGTATACCAAGATGCCATCTATGAAAACTATCACAAATGAGTCCAAATACGGGTCAAGCACCCTGTGCATCAAGTTCATAAAGGCTACGGAGGCATTAGTCAATCCAAAAGACATCACCAGGAACTCATAATGGCCATAACGTGTCCTGAATGCTGTCTTAGGGATGTCCTCCGCCCTAATACTCAACTGATGGTAGACGGAACTCAAATCAATCTTCGAAAACACAATTGAACCCTGAAGCTGATCAAACAAGTTATTAATCCTCAGCATTGGATAACTATTCTTCACTGTCACCCTATTCAGCTACCGATAATCAATACACATACGCATTGACCCATCCTTCTTCTTCACAAACAAAATAGGAGAACCCCAAGGCGACACACTCGGTCTAATAAATCCCTTAGCTAAAAGATCCTGGAGCTGCTCCTTAAGCTCCTTCAACTCAGCAGGAGCCATACGGTAAGGAGAAATAGAAATAGGCCTGGTGCCCAGCTCTAACTCAATAGCGAAATCAATATCTCTCTCAGGTGGAAGGCCTAGCAGGTCGGTAGAAAACACATCTAGAAATTCTCTAACCACATGAACAGACTCAGGAGACGAAAGGTCAACACTAGCATCTCGGACAAATGCTAGATAAGCTAAACACCCACGGGAAATCAACTTCCTAGCTCAAAGACAGGAGGTGATCCCAGATAGGGCATGGCTAACATAACCCTACCATACAACCGGGGATACACCAGGCACGGCTATGGTAGCGATCTTGGCATAATAATCCAAAACCACACGGTGAGGGGATAACTAGTCCATGACTAGTAACACATCAAAATATCACATATCAAGGATCATCAAATCACCCCAAGTCTCTGAATCACCAACAAATATCATACAAGATCTCACAATCCGATCCACTACTAAAGAATCTCCTACTGGGGTCAAAATAGAAACAAGAACAGATAATGGCTCACTAGCCAACCCCAAACAAGGCACAAAGTAGGAAGATACATATGAACAAGTGGATCCAGGATCAAACAAAGCATAAGCTGGCTGACGACATACAAAAATCGTACCTGTTATCACGACATCCGAGGCCTCTGCCTCTGGTCTCCCAGGAACTGCGTAAAATTGACGATGACCTCCACCTTCCCGACCTCCATCCCTACCACCTGCTCTGCCATGCGGAGCACCACCTCTACCCTGACCCCCCCCCCTCTAGCAGAAGGCTAAACTGCTCGTAAAAGCTCGGCTGGATAAACTGTACCCTGCTGGGGGAAATCTCTAGCAAAATGACCAATCACACCATAAGTAAAACAAGCCCTTAACGACCTACTCAGTCGAGATGAACCAGCAGATCCCGTATAGCCACCATATCCTGATGCCCTAGAAGTTGTACCCCTCAAAGACTAACCGTTATAGCCCTGATGGCTGCTCTGACCCTGCTCGAACTGGGTACTACCAGAAGTATAAAATGAAGACTAAACCGGTCTATTGGACTGACCCTGGTATTGCTGTGACTGATAACCCCGGCCTTATTGGCCTGAACCCCTACCACCATACCTGGAACCACTGTAGCCACCCTGATATCGAAGCCTCTTATCTCTGGTCCCCTGATCATGTCGCTGTAAGTACTCCACAATACGGGTATAGTCTGCGATAGCCTAAAATGACCGACCACTGACAACCAATATCTCAGCTGGCTGCCTAATCTCTGTCCTCAAACCCCATACAAATTTGCAAATCCTATCTGCCTCGGTAGGAATGATCATAGCTCCAAATGGTGCTAACTGATGAAAATGGGTCTCATACTCTGAGACAGTCATAGAATCCTGTATAAGGCGAGTAAACTGCTCCTTGCGATGCTCACGATCACTCTGAGGCAAGAACTTAGCCATAAAGGCCTCATAAAAGTCGGACCAAGTCAAAGGAGGTGATGATGATGGTCTGCAAGCAAGCTAGACCCTCCACCATAACTTCACTGGGCCCTCCAGCTGATAGGTAATATAACCAACCCCGTGAGTCTCCAACAAACCTAAATGATGCAACATCTCCTCACAAGTAGTAATAAAGTCATGTGGGACCTGTCCAAAAGTACCAACAAACCTTGGAGGTTATAATATCAAAAACCTACCCAACGCCTTCTGCTCTGACTCTGTCATAGCTGGGCGAGGAGCAAGAGGTTGTGCAACTGATGGGACAGGAATGACCTCTGCATGGGGAGCCGCATTAGCAAGCTGTACTCCTAAACTCTGTGCACACAGGGCTGTCTTCTGAACGAATGTATGTGCTACCTCAGAAGTCCGCTTTCCAATCATACCCAAAAGATATAATAGTAAACCCCGAATATCTAACGACTGAGTTGGGGCTGAAGCTCGCGCAGAAGTGGGTGCTGGAGCTGGTACTGGAGCTAGTGGTACCGGGGATGCCCCTGGTCCACATGCTGCTGCTCGAGTACTGACTCTGGCTCATACTCATGCTCGGGTTCTACCTTAACTCTAGCTGCTCTGGGACGACCTCTACCTCTATGACCCCACGGGCCCCTAACTGGTGTCAGGGGCACTGGAGTCGAAGGCTCGCCCCTGCTTGATGTAGCCACTCTCGTACAAACCATCTGCGGGAAAATGAACTAGAATAAGTGAGATTTTAGGAAAATTTCAAGGACTACGCATGATACCGAAGCAATAAGAGAGTCATATTTCCTAAGATGTCACTATAGCCTCCTGAAGATTGAGTACGGACATCTCTGCCCTGATTCGAAGGAGTCTACTAGACATTGGCTCTTATACCAATGACACTAGTGAACCTAGAGCTCTGATACCAAGCTGTCACAACCCGATTTCACAGTCATGATGGCACCTACAACCCCCAGTAGGCGAACCAATTCCCGTAGCCCAGAACAGTTAGTAATGGGCTACTATCTAATAAATAAGTGGAAGAACAGTTTAATAAGCAAAAGTAAGTGAACAAGATGAAGAGAATAGATAACAAGAATATATATATACATATGCGGAAGCTAAATCAAACCCCCAAACTTGGTATCATAGTATAGAGACAAAAATACATACATGGAGTGCAAACGATCCAAAATAATATATACAGATGTCTCCGAAAGGTAATAGAGTAAATAAAGCAAAATATAAACTAAAGCTAAGCTCCGATCGCCAAGATCCCACCCTAAGTCTGAAGTAGTCCCTAAAAGATCTCTGAGCATGAATCACAACGATCTAGCAGCGATGGCCCACACTAAGATCTGCACCATAAGATGCAGAGTGTAGGCTGAGCACCAGATGCCAAGCATAAGGTACCCAGTAGGTATCATAGGCCAACTGGGCACATATAAGATAAAAGCATAGTAATAGACAGAATAGAAGCAAGTAGTCACAGAAATCAATAAAAAGGGCACACAGGAACTAGCCCAGCAGGAAGACAACAGAAACAACATATAAGGCCAGCAAGTAGAATATATACACAACAGGCACAGGTGAAAGTAAGAAATGATGCACCTGGTACCCTCGCAATAACAATATGTACATAATAGGCTTAAGAAGTGGATGTTATACCGGTAACCTCAAGTATAAGGGATGTGAGAGAGGAGTAAAGATAGACTTGCTCGGAAAATAGGAATCAATACCCAAACTAATCACATCAATATGAAAACCAGAACTAACAATGTTGCAGTAAAATCTCAAAATCATAATCGTGACAGGGGATAGTATCAGGATAAAGTAACAAGAGTCTACCTACAGTCCCCCGGCCGCCCATATAACCGAGGAACACAATCAAGTGAAAACAAACCCTCTAGAATCCCATACTACTGGAGCGTACAATCAACAAATAGCAAACAAGGGTGAAACCTCAAGCAATGAATGATATGATGCATGATAACCTCAGGGTGGAATAAAAACTCTGTATGTATCTTCTTCGGTGCCGATCGGGCCCAACAAGTAGGTTCCATGAAAGGACACTACCCGTATACCTATACTCCGCTGTATAGCCTTCCTCTGGCACACGCAGCCCAAAGCCCCAGGCCCAGACGACAGGGTTCATGGAGGTCTCGGACCCCATACTAAAACTCAGTATCAAGATATGTTATCCGGAAGCAAGTTCGGGTTCAAGATAGTGACCCAGTCTCGAATATGCATGCCCAGACCTTGTCCAGGACTAAAGTAGTGGGAAAATATCTCAAAAACCCCTCCAAGGGTGCCAAGACATAATCGGGTCTAAATAGTAGAAAGTTATCTCAGATGCTCGGTCCGACTGAGACTAAAATCATCCCAGTTTAGTAAGAAACTCAACTAGTACCCCGGCCCTGCCGAGTCTAGTGTTAATAGTACGACTGGTGATAGAAATCATAATTTATCCTTATTTTACCACAAGAAGATTCATAAGTTTAATCAAACCATTTTCAGTTCATTCCTATCGAAAATGGTCCCCCGGGGCCATGCAAGGTTTAGAAAATAATTCCAGTAGGCCCGAAGCCAAAACCGTAGTAAAACATGGATAAATCCTCTTTACATGCATGGAAATGAATGATCAACACAAATAGCCGCCCAGCAACTCACAATCAACCTATCGACCCTGCACAGGACCACAGCTACTCAGCAAGCATAACCAACCTAGAAAGATATTTCTATGTCCGGGACTTACGGACTTTCCCAATAACATACCTTCTATGTTCTAGAGTCAACAAGACCTCATAGGACCACAAGGGTGATAACATCGTCTATAACAAATGCTACAAATATTGGAGGAAAGAAACAAATCGGACATGAAGAAGCGATCAAGGTTTGAGGTGTTAAGTTAATAAACCCAACCCAAGGATGCCCATTAATACAATTTTATCCTATATATGCGAAGTCTAGAAGAGTTAGACCGTAACCTACCTGTTGTTCGATGACAAGCTCAAACCTCTCCAAAAAAGCTCCGAAACAAAATCAAACTCGAACTCAGGCTTGAATAACTCGACGTAGATGATTGATTTTCTTTTGGAGATTAAATATAGCATCAAAATTAATTTTCCCACCTAAACATCCTCAACATGTGTCGTACACACATATATATAAAATGTGTACCACAAGTAAATGTTGCTGATACCTTTTTCTTACAGTATCCCCATGAATACAATTGCATAGGTAAAGATGTATATAACAAAGGTGGTCTTTGACCGACCAATCAAAGCAATTAATTTAAAAATTAACTACCACACAAGTAAGTAATTAATGCTACACATGTGTGCCACCACATACTTAATGATATTACCTGTACAATTCACTCCACTTCCATGTGGGAGTGGAGTACCACCACAAGTTTTATTTATTTCATTACGTAGGTACTCGGGTATTATATAAGTTCGTGGTAAAATAAATAAAACTTTTTAAATATATCATAATTAATAGAAACTCATTTCAAATAAAACTGCTATATTATAATAATAATTTTCAACATAACTAAGTTTACTATCTCCTATAAAACTCTTATAAAATAAATACATACACAAATATATCATAACAAAAGTATTTTTTTATAGATATTTAAAATATTTTAGGAAGGCAATACAATATAACTTCTTACCACATTCAACTTTGAAATAAAATATTTTCAAATACACGCGATGTTAATAAAATTCTCAAATGAAAACACCCCATTCTCGGGCATGCTACGACACCGCAAATCAAGATTGAACTTTCCACACGGCTTGCTAAGGTCATACTATCACAAATCACAATCGCACGATTTCGATAACTCAATCCCTAAGACAAGGAATTGGTCATAAAGACCAACCGAATGGCTAGGGCACCGAACCACCGGTCCCAGCAAGCCATAAATGACTTAGGGCTGCTACAAGAAAGCTCTAACAGTACAAGAAAAGCGTACACGCAAAAATGACCGGAAGAGTCATTACATAGAGTTTTATTGGAAAAATCAATTTATCCATAACTTAAAGAGTTCAAATATGAAATTTCATTAAAAATGGAGTTAAAATCAAGCTTAAAATCATCAAATTATCATTTTTTAACTTTATCGAAAACCCCCCAAATTTCCAAGTTGAAAAACTAAGATTTGAATATGAAATCATGAAATAATCATTGGAGAATGCGTAAAAATTATATAAAATCTTACTCATAGGTTCAAAAACTTGAATATGAAGTTTGGTTGAAAATGGAGTAAGATTTGACCCTCAATTTTGAATCCTTAAGCTAAGCTTAGACCAAAATCTGAGGTAAAATAGCGGAGGAAATATAAATCTAAGATTTGAGAAATTACCCCTTTCCAAGACGAAGAAAATGCACCAAATATCACCGAAAATGAAGCTTTAGAGGTCCAACAATGGAGGAAGGAAGTGATAAATCAATGAAGGAAAAAAATATGATATAACTGATGTAACTCGCTTAGCGCTATCGCGCTCCAGGTGGCCAAGCCCTTCAGCACCATTGCGCTGCTATAGTGCTAAAAAGGCACAATCGTGTTAAATAGCATCCAAGTCCTTCAGCGGTATCACACTGGCCAATTTTTTCCTTCAGTGGAATCGCTCTTTAAAGAGCGATTGTGCTCGCACTAGACACTAGAAAATTCAGCTATTTTTAACACTCGAAACTCATCCGGAACTCTATAGATATACACGTAGTGCAAATCGATCATAAAATGCAATTTGGACTTGATGGAATCATTAGATTAACCAATGGAGGTCGTTATCAATGGATATTGACCAAATTCAACTCTAAGACAAAACTTCCAAGTTTCTAACTAACTACCCAAAACTCATATGACTATCTCGGGACCTGAACCAATAGAGCTACTAGTCCAAAAATGGCATTTCAGAGCTAGCAGAACTGACGAGATTCTTATATAAAATATAAAAACACCAAATATTGACCATAGTCAACCATATCATCTTTAAAAGCCTTTAAAATAAAAAGCTCACATAGAACCCAATCAAGCACCTCGAGAACCATGCCACCCACTCCTGCATACCATAAATACCATAATACAACTACATAGAGGGGTAAAATAGTTAATATGCATAAAAATCCAAAAAATTATTATGAGGGTTGTTACATTATCCACCACTAAAACACACGTTCATCCTCAAATAAATAGTAAGGAAGGTACATGAACTATCGAAAAGCTGGGATATATACTCTGCATGTCCAACTCTGTCTCCCATGTAGCCTCCTTAACTGGACAATGCTTTCACTGAATCTTTATTGAAGCTATCCCCATAGATCTCAACTTCCTAATTGTCTGTCCAAAATAACTATAGGCTCTTCCTCAAAAGTTAGATTGTGATCCAAATCCACCGAGTCCCATCGAATCACATGAGAACCAACACAATGGTACTTCTTCAAAATCAAAACATGGAAAGATGGATGCATGACTGAAAGACTCAGAGGCAAAGGGAACTCATAGGCCACCTCCCCAATATGCTGAAGATCTTAAAAGGACCAATAAACCTCAGTCTAAGCTTTCCCTTCTTCCCAAACCTCAACACACACGTCATGTAGGATACCTTCAACAAAACCCACTCCTATTAGCATACTCTCTTGTCTTCTCTTGGATGTCAAAAGTCAGTTTTGTATCAACTTCACCCAATCCATCGAATCCCGCAACAAATCTGTACCCCAAGGTCTAACCTCAAAGAAATCAAACCAACCAATCAGAGAACTACACTTCCCCTCATACAAAGCCTCGAATGGTGCCATTTGAATGTTGGAATGGTAACTATTATTATAGGCAAACTCTACCAAAGGCAAAAACTAGTACCAATGACCATCAAAATCAATCACAAAAGCTCAAAGCATATCCTTCATAACCTGAATAGTCTACTCTGCCTGACCATCCATCTATGGGTGAAAAGTCATACTCATCTTTAACTGAGTAGCCAACTCATGCTACATAGAACTCCAAAAGTGCAAAGTAAATGCAGTACCACTATATGAAATGATAGAAATAGGCACACCATGTATCTAAATTATTTCTCAAATGTAAATCTTTGCTAACTTCTGCGCATTGTAGTTCACCTTTAGTGGAATGAAATGAGATGATTTGGTCAATTTATCAAACATCACTCAAATGGAGTCAAACTTCCCTGAATTCTAAGGCAAACCAACTACAAAGTCTATAGTGATACGCTCCCACTTCCACTCAGGTATAGGTATCGTCTGAGTCATACTACCTGATCTCTTATGCTCATACTTCACTTGCTGACAATTCAAACACTTAGCCACAAACTCCACAGTATACTTCTTCATCCTACACCACCAATAATACTTCTTCAAGTCATAATATATGATCTTAGGCATATTGATACACCAAAGTGTCATTATCTATGCGCGTTTAGCTTAATTTTGAGGATAACTTGGTGTGATATTGAGGTATATAGTGTGTACGTGAGTCTTTGGTTGAGAAATTACATGTTTAAAGTTTTTAAGGTGCATTTGGAACAAGTCAAGAGTCAAAAGGATGAAATAGAGTTCAGACGAGAAAACTAGCTTTGCTAGCTTGAGCTATATGCATATTCTAGTATACTTTGATGAGATCTATTGTGTCGTATGTACTAATGTCTATTATGAATTGAGGTAGGAGACTATTGAAGGATATATGGAAGCTAAATTAAGCCTACAAACAAGCCACAAGAAGTGGAGAATCAAGAAACAAGTGTACGAGGAGAAGAGAGCAAAAAACGGATGAACCTTCACGTTTGGAAGGGGCCATGTGCTGCACCCCTCAAGGCTGAGGTGGAGGCGATTCCTCACACACCCTAAGGATGAGGTGGAGGCTCATACTCGCACCCCCCATCTCTAAGGTCCACTATTTGTGTGAGACCCCATAAATTTTGTCCATATAATATACGTAGTGTGACGTGAGTGTATGGGGTGTTTATGATTTGGTGTGGACGTCAGGAGGATAAGATTGCAAATGGGTAGTGATATCAAAGAATTAAACTATTTCTTAGATCAAGGAGATCCCTTCGACAAAAGTTTGAGTTAAAAAAGTGCCTCGTGTACCACCTTGCTTGTTTGGAAAGGTTAAACTAACCTATAACTTCGGGATGAGATAAAAGTATATAATATGCTAAGAAGGATGTGTTATGAGGTATTATAATCACTCAATGTCGTACGTTAAGTTTAGAAGTCAAGAAAGTTGCAAAATAAAAGACGGCAAAAGTTACCGTAAGTTTCTTTAATAAATTTTCTGAACTTTGGGTCAAATGTCTTTGAGCTTTTATCCCAATATATGAAGGGTTAGAGGGTCTATGACCTACCAAATCGAAGGTCTACGAGTATAGTTTCCATATCACAAAACCTTACGTCCAATTGATCTTGGAGTAAAATGTTATGACTATTTTACCGCGGACTGTCTGTGCTGAAACCGGGTTGCGAACTGGGTCGCGAACCGGGTCACGAACCGGGTCGGGTCAAGATTAGAATATATATCCCTATTGACTTTTTAAGTTGTAAAAACACTCTAAAAACAGTTCTAAAACAACGAGAAATATAGGAGAGGGTTACAAGGCAGTTCTTGAGTGCTCAAGGTGCATTTTGGGTGATTTCTATCGCTAAAGTTTGCCCCCATGCCTAGAAACGTGATCTCTACACGTGGCAACCATTTTCCCCTTCGATAAACCACGTTTCGAGATGGTTTCAGCATATAGGATTTGGTATTTATTTCTGGTTCTTCAAGCTTTACACTTGGTTTGCTAAGGTAACCATCTCGGGGCTCTTTTATGATCATTTTTACGAAGTTCTACGGACGTTTCGTCAAGTTATGATCCTATGGCAAATCTGCCGATTTAAGCTTAATTATAATATGTTTTTAGGCATGTATAAGCTGCATATATAGTGTTTGTGAAGCTTAGGAAGTAAGGAACAACTTCCGTGAAGGAACTACGGGCATTCAGACATTCGTTGGAAAGGTATGTTAAGGCTAAGCGTTGTCCTTCCTTTAAGCACGGAATTTAGAAAATTCCTAAATCGTCAAATGCGATATTTTACTATTCTACTTCTAGAAAGACCTTTTCTGAAAGGCATTTGGATCGCAGCTGAAGTACTTTCGTGGTATTATTATGATGATATTCCACTCGTTCGGTTATATAGATATTCGACATCTATATGTAATTTTGTCGGCTTTCTTAACTATATGTCTATATGTAGGAGTTATTGTTCTTCTTTGAGTGTTGTGATTTAAAATTATTGCAAAGGAACATTAAGAATTTGCAACCAGCCCTCCTTCCTCGCTAAAATGATTTTTGAAAAGCTTTAAAATAATAATTTGATTTTCAAAATTCTCAAATGTAACTCGTATGTTTAAACTACCAAAGATTCAATTTTTGAAATACCTTCTTTTACAAACTATTATGGAAACATATATAAAGACTAAGTGAAGCACCTTAAGCTCTTTAAAAACATCCTCAGGTTTAATTTACCTTTCTATAGTCGAGTTAAGTGTTCAAATTTATTCTAATAGCATATAAGATTCTATGAGGCATTTACACGTTATATGAAAGTAATTATGAGATTATGAGGACAAGAGTACCAACGGGCCAAGATTGGCAACATAATTATGATGACATACGTGCATTACACATCCATTATATGACATGCTATGCATCAGACTCTCGAGCTATAATCGGGAGGTATGGGGCCTATTGCCTATATTTATACGTATGAGACACAGATGGCCACGAGTTGGCAAATATAATCCCGGTTAGCTACCGGAAGACACCACCATTGCTAGCACTTGGTTGTGTACGACATGCATTTGCATTTATATATATGTATTCACAGTATATGATTACGTGAGCATACCATGCATATTTGATTTCTATAAGGTCAGATGTCAGCCATGGAGGCTATTAGAGTTTCAGTTTCAGGTGGTATCTCTATTACCTTTTTTTTTACAGCAGCTATTTATGATTCTACTCTCTATCTTACATACCAGTACATTTTTATTCATACTGACATCCCATTGCCTGGGGACGCTGCATTTTGTTTCGTGCGTACAGGTCCAGGTAGGGATTCTGATAGACCCCTCCGCTAGGATTCGGGGTTCAGCTTTTAGTTGGTAAGCTCCACCTCTTCCTGGGGCTATCAGAGGGTGTTTACTTTTGTTGTACAGTTTGGGTATAGTCGGGGTCTTGTCCCGACCGGTGCTTTTGACACTCTTAGAGGCTATTGTGGACATGGTATTCTAGGTTTATTTTTGTAGCTTCCAGTTTCCAGTCTCATAGGTTGGGCATGTATGTATATGTATGTATGTGTGTCTTCAGTTGCGACCTCGTCGGATAGCCATCACTTCATTATTTTTGGCTTATTTACCTTTGTCTATATGACTTATTGTCATTTAGGTTATGACCTTAATGGTCCAAGCTTGGTATGTCATATGTTATGCTGCCTGACTTTTTGGGCCCACAGCTTAGTTAGCTAGTATGTTTTAGTGGCTAACTCGGTTGAGTAAGATATTGAGTGCTAGTCGTGCCTCCCTTAATTTGGGGCATGACAAACTTGGTATCAGAGCAGGTCGTGTCCCAGGGAGTCCACAAGCCGTGTCTAGTAGAGTCTTGCTTATGGGTGTGTTGTGCACTACACTTATAATCAGGAGGCTACAGGGCATTTATGAATGGTTACATTTCTTTCAATTGATAGATCGTGCGATAGAGCAAAGTTATAATGACATATGACATCTAAATTGTGCTTTATGTTTCTTATATAACCGAGTACCTACGCTCAAGAGATGGAACAACAAGAAATTGGCATGGATCTGGGGGAAGGTACCAATCGCTCCCCACCAGGTTAGAGGGATAGAGTTCCCTTGGAGGCACAAAGTGAGTCCCCCGCACCCCTAGTGCCAGCTTCCCCAGCACCTGCTGAAGCCCGGGGAGATGTAGTTCCCCCAGCCCTATCAGTTCCATTGCTACCTGAGATAGCCAGGGACACAGGACCTCCAACACCTATTGTTTTCCCACCAGAGACAGGGGTGCAGGGGATGAGAGAAGCAGTTCACTTGTTAACTAGGATGGTTGCTATTCATGAGAATGAACTAGGGTCGGGAGCAGAGGCTAGGAGAGGTCGGGCAGAAAGCTCGAAGGTACGGGAGTTTCTTTATCTGGCTCCTCCATTATTTACAAGATCTAGTTTGATCGAGGACCCCCAGGACTTTATAGACCAGGTGTATAGAGTATTGAGGGTGATGCATGTCTGCGGCACTGAGGCTGTAGAGTTGGCTTCTTTTTGACTACGTGATGTATCCATCTTGTAGTATGAGTCATGGGAGATATCCAGAGGATATGATGCTCCGCTAGCAAAGTGGGATGACCTCTCTGAGGCCTTCCTGGCCCATTATTTGCCACGAGAGGTTCGGGAGGCCCATTATTCTAGATATGCAGCTCACCCTGGAGAGACAAAGATATACCGGGACCTTCGACATATCTATTGGTGGAATGGCATGAAAAGGGATATCGCCAAGACGGTATCCCAATGTCCCAACTGTCAGCAAGTTAAAGCAGAACATCAGAGGCCTGGAGGCCTAACTCAATATATCAAGCTTCCATTATGGAAATGGGAAATGATAAATATGGACTTCATCACTGATTTGCCTCGCACACCACGGAGGTATGGTTCTATTTGGGTAATTATTGATAGGCTAACAAAATTTGCTCATTTCCTGCCAGTTAGGACAACATATTCAACTGAGGATTATGCCAGAATTTACATTCGGGAGATTGTGCGCCTTCACGGAGTCCCATTATCTATTATCTCTGACCGAGGGGCTCAGTTCACGGCACACTTCTGGAGATCCTTTCAGAATGGTCTAGGCACTCAAGTAAATCTGAGCACCACTTTTCATCCATAGACTGATGGAAAGGCTGAGCATACTATTCAAACTCTCGAGGATATGCTACGTGCCTGCATCTTGGATTTTAAAGTAAGTTGGGATGATCATATACCCCTTATTGAGTTTGCTTATAATAATAGCTTTCAAGCTAGCATTCAGATAGCTCCTTATGAAGCACTATACGGACGGAAGTGCAGGTCACCGATTGGTTGGTTTGAGGTCGGGGAAGCAGAGCTGTTAGGTCCTAATCTAGTCCAGCAGGTGATAGAGAAGGTAAAGATTATTAGAGATTAGTTGCAGACAACACAAAGTCGACAGAAGTCTTATGCAGATGTTCGACGATGAGACTTAGAGTTTTATGTAGATGATTGGGTTTTCCTGAAAGTATCTCCTATGAAGGGCGTCATGCGATTTGGCAAGAAAGGGAAGCTTAGTTCCGGATATGTCGGGACGTATAAGATTATTCGGAGAATCGGTAGGGTAGCATACGAGCTTGATTTGCCTTCAAAATTATAAGTCGTCCATCCCGTGTTTCATGTATCTATGTTGCAAAAGTGCATTGGAGATCCTTCGCGTATTACACCTATTGAGGATATTCGTGTTGCTGAAGACTTGTCTTATGTTGAGGTACCAGTGGCTATTTTAGATAGACATGTAAGAAAGCTTCAGACTAAAGAAATGGCCTTCCTGAAAATGTTATGGCGGAATAACAACGTCGAGGAAATGGCTTGGGAAGCTGAGGAGGAAATGAGGAAGAAGTACCCCTAGCTATTTACGACTTAAGGTGAGTCACATTTTAATAATATACAATTGTTCCTTTGTAGCAACATACTTGGATTTTAATTAACTTGAAAGGGAAATTTATATGTCGAAACCTTGTAGTTGAAATTTTCAGAATTGGATTTAAGATTTGTGAATGTAGAAAATATAGCCTCGCAAATGACATATTAGCGGAAAAGAAATGCAACCAAGGAATACTTTTGATCCATTCGCGGATGAATGTTCTTAAGGGGGGGGGGGAGAATGTGAGACCCCGTATTTTTTTTCATATAATATACATAGTGTGACGTGAGTGTATGAGGTGTATATGATTTTGTATGGATGTCAGGAGGATAAGATTGCAAATAATTAGTGATATCAAAGAATTAAACTACGTCTTAGGTCAAGTAGAGCCCTTAGACAAAAGTTTGAGTTAAAAAAGTGCCTCGTGTACCACCTTGCTTGTTTGGAAAGTTTAAACTAACCTGTAAATTCGGGATGAGACTAAGAGTATATGATATACTAAGAAGGATATGTTATGAGGTATTATAATTGCTCAATGTCGTATGTTAAATTTGTAAGTCAAGCAAGTTGCGAAGTAAAAGTCGGCAAAAGTTACCGTAAGTTTCTCTAATAAATTTTCTGAACTTTGGGTCAAATGTCTTTGAGCTTTTCTCCCGATATATGAAGAGTTATAGGGTCTATGGCCTACCAAATCGAAGGTCTATAAGTCTAGTTTACAACGCACAAAACCTCACATCCAACCGATCTCAGAGTAAAACGTTATGACTATTTTACCGCGGTCTGTGCTGAAACCAAGTCGCGAACCGGGTCGGGTCAAGATTAGAATATATATCCCTATTGACTTTTTAAGTTGTAAGAACACTCTAAAAACAGTTCTGAAATAGAGATAAATATAGGAGAGGGTTACAAGGAAGTTCTTGAGTGATGAAGGTGCATTTTTGGGTGATTTCTATCGCTAAAGTTTGCCCCCGTGCCTAGAAACGTGATCTCTACACGTGGCAACCGTTTTCCCTTTCGATAAACCACGTTTGGAGCTGGTTTCAGCAGATAGGATTTGGTATTTATTGCTGGTTATTCAAGCTTTACACTTGTTTTTCTAAGGTAACCATCTCAGGGCTCTTTTATGATCATTTTTATGAAGTTCTACGGACGTTTTGTCAAGTTATGATCATATGGAAAATTTTCCGATTTAAGCTTGATTATAATCTGTTTTACGCATGTATAAGCTGCGTATATATAGTGTTTGTGAAGCTTAGGACGTAAGGAACAACTTACATGAAGTAATTACGGGCATTTGAACATTCGTTGGAAAGGTATGTTAAGGCTAAGCGTTGTTCTTCCTTGAAGCACGAACTTTTGAAAATTCCTAAATCGTCAAATGCGATATTTTACTATTCTACTACTAGAAAGACCTTCTGTGAATGGCATTGGGATCGCAGCTGAAGTACTTTCGTGGTATTATTATGACGATATTCCACTCGTTCGGTTATATAGATATTCGATATCTATATGTCATTTTGTCGGCTTTCTTAACTATATGTCTATATGTAGGAGTTCTTGTTCTTCTTTGGGTGTTGTTATTTAAAATAATTGCAAAGGAACATTAAGAATTCGCAACCAGCCCTCCTTCCTTGCTAAAATGATTTTTGGAAAGCTTTAAAATAATAATTTGATTTTCAAAACTCTCAAATGTAACTCGTATGTTTAAACTACCAAAGATTCGATTTTTGAAATACCTTCTTTTACAAAATATTAGGGAAACATATATAAAGACTAAGTGAAGCACCTTAAGCTCTTGAAAAACATCCTCAGGTTTAATTTACCTTTCTAAAGTCGAGTTAAGTGTTCAAATTTATTCTAATAGCACATAAGATTCTATGAGGCATTTACACGTTATATGAAAGTAATTACGAGATTATCAGAACAAGAGTACCAACGGGCCAAGATTGGAAACATAATTATGATGACATACGTGCATTACACATCCATGACATGACATGCTATGCATCAGACTCTCAAGCTCCAATTGGGAGGTATGGGGCCTATTGCCTATATTTATACGTATGAGACACAGATGACCACGAGTTGGCAGATATGATCCCGGTTAGCTACCGGAAGACACCACCATTGCTAGCACTTGGTTGTGTACGACATGCATTTGCATTTATATATATGTATTCACGACATATGATTACGCGAGCATACCATGCATATTTGATTTCTATAAGGTCAGATGTCAGCCATGGAGGCTATCAGAGTTTCAGTTTCAGGTGGTATCTCTATTACTTTTTTTTACTGCAGCTATTTATGATTCTACTCTCTGCCTTACATACCAGTACATTTTTATTTGTACTGACGTCCCATTGACTGGGGACGCTGCAATTTGTTTGGTGCGTGCAGGTCCAAGTAGAGATTCTGATCGACCCCTCCGCTAGGATTTGGGGTTCAGCTTTGAGTTGGTAAGCTCCACCTCTTCCTGGGGCTATCTGAGGGCGTTTAATTTTATTGTACAGTTTGGGTATAGTCGGGGACTTGTCCTGACCGGTGCTTATGACACTCTTAGAGGCTATTGTGGACATGGTATTCTAGGTTTCTTTTTGTAGCTTCCAGTCTCCAGTCCCATAGGTTGGGCATGTATGTATATGTATGTATGTGTGTCTTTGGTTGCGACCTCATCGGCCAGCCATCACTTCATTATTTTTGGCTTGTCTACCTTTGTCTCTATGACTTGTTGTCATTCAGGTTATGACCTTAACGGTCCAGGCTTGGTATTTCAGATGTTATGCTGCCTGACGTTTTGGGCCTACAGCTTAGTTAGCTAGTATGTTTTAGTGGCTAACTCGGTTGAGTAAGATATCGAGTGCCAGTCGCACTTCCCTTAGTTTGGGGAATGACAGTTTTGGCCAAGCAGCCAGCCACGCGACGCGACCCCCCCGTAAAACATCCAAAATCGGATTTTAACTTGGTTTAAGTTAGGGGCAAAGTTGTAAATGCATATGCTTCTCATGGGAAAGAATATGGATGACCTAAAACACTATAAAAGGATTACTTAGCCACATTTACACACATATTTGGAATAACACACGAATTGGAGAGGAGACAAGACATCAAGGAGCTCAAACTAGGGTTCTTTGTTCTTTAACTTTTCTTTCTTGTAGTTTTACTTTATGAATTCATCAATGGTGATTTTTTGTACGACTATGAGTGGATAAACACCCTCTTTCTAGGATTGAGTCTACAACATGATTGCTTAGTTATGGTTTTATAGTTGGTTTATATATTTATCAAGTTATGTGATTGTTCTTGCGTTCTTATTTTACTATTCTAAAGCGTCATGAACTTTAGGATAAATCTAAGTCTCAAAACGAATTGACCATAGGAGTTGAGGAACAAAATAAAGAACGTAGGGAGTGTGGATCATGCCTTTAATTGGTAGATCCTAATTGTAGAGGATGATTTGCAGTTAGGATAATGATATACCTAAACGCCCCACTGGGTAAATGAAATGGGAAGATAGTTTAATGCATCCAAATTAAAGACTTACATCCCCGCAGTTTAATGCATCCAAATTAAAGACTTACATCCCCGATCAATGATGTAGTTGTGAGATTAATTTGTGGTAGATGACTTAGAGGATGACCATTCCCAAGTTGTAATATTAACCCTGTAGATCAACAATCACGATAAACACCAACACCGGCTAGAAACCATAGTTATGCATGAATGTGAAGTAAATGCCTCAACCCCGGATCTCTCCATATGTTGTTTGAAATAAAAATTTCATACTGTTGTTATATTTAGTATTTAGTTTACAAAATCAAAGCTCAAACTTCTCTTGGTGGCGAATCACACTTGTTTAATTCAAATAGTAATACTTAGGTTGGATTGTTTGCTAACGCCAAGTCCCTGTGAGATTGATATTAAGTTCGGAAGAGCCACTTTACTACTTGCACGACCATGTACACTTGCGTGTGCACTTGGGATGCAATAAGTTTTTGGCGCCATTGCCTGGGACTTGAAAATTAGCAACCTTCTAATTTTTGTTTTTACTATTTTGTTTGATAAGTGCTAACAACTTAGTCTTAGTCACTGAATTTAAAGGCACAGTGTGGATCGTGAGAAAGTTCAACAAGGCGAGACCATTCCTGCAGCAATGGATGAGGAACAACCAGCCTGCAGGATAGTGCGCAATGTGGCAATCACACTTGTAACTAATGTGACCTCCTATATTCAGAAGCCGGCCGCAGGAGGTAGATTTGAGTTGAAATAGAACATGGTGCAATTATTGCACATAAGCGGGCAGTTTATAGGGTTGTCACATGAAGACCAACATGTTTATCTCCAAAACTTTTTGGAGATCAGTGACATGTTCATTCCCGCAGGAGTCTCCATAGACTACATGAGACTTACAATTTTTCCATTCTAACTATTGGGTGAAGCGAAGAAATGGTTGAGGGCAGAACCTTCAAATTCAATCACTACTTGGGATGATTTGGCAAAGAAATTCCTTACTCGATTCTTCCCATCAGTCAAAACTGCAAAGCTGAGGAGTGAAATCCTGAGTTTCAAGCAAAACCCAGACGAGAATCTCTATCATGCATGGGAGAGATTCAAGTCTCTTCTCAGAGACTGCCCATATCACTAGAAAAATAACGAGGTATTAGCTCACACCTTTGTTGAAAGCCTTGATCATAACACAAAATTTTTAATAGATTTAGCGACAGGTGGTCAAGCGTTAGAGAAAACATATGACAAGCTATACACTCTCCTAGACTGTATTGCACAAGGTAATCCATAGTGGCATGGTGATATGTCCCGAAATATGGTAAAAAGGCCTGCAGGTATGATAGAGGTAGATAATGTCACAAGATTAGCGGCACAGTTGGCCAGTTTTTAGACTCAGATGATGGCTCAGTTCAACAAGTTGAGTGTGGCTCAAACTCAGGCTCAGGTAAATGCAGTTCAGCAGGTTTAGACTTTGTGTGAAACTTGTGGTAATAGTGGTCATTCGGCAGACTTGTATGGAGCAAATCCTGAGTCAATGAATTTTGTAGGCAATGCACAGAAAGACAATCAAAACTATGGTAATGCCTACAATAGCAACTGGCAGAGTCAGCTCAACTACTCTTGGGGCACTAATTAGGCTCAACTGCATCAGTTCCAATAGCAGCAAGGTATTCAGAGCAACACTCAGGTCAATAATATAGAAGAGACCTTGAAAATGATTCGGTCCAACCAAGAACAAATGGATGATGAGATGAAAAATCAACAATTGTCTCAAAAAAACTTAAAGACGCAGTTGGGTCAGCTAGCTCAGGTACAAAACACAAGACCTCAAAGGGGTTTGCCTAGTGACACAGAAGCTCCAAAGCAAGTAATGGAAATCACCTTGAGGAGTGGAAAAGATTTGATTGATTTACCCCCAAAGAAAAAAACATGAGGTGCGAGAAGAGTTGATCACTGCTAAGCAGACAAAAAAGCAGATTGAGTCCAAAGAAGCTAACAAAAAGGGGAAGTTTGAGTACCCTAATAAAAAGCCAACTGAGCAGACTCAAGAAAAACCACCACCACTATTCCCGTAGAAGCATATCAAAGCCAAAGAGGATTCCTACACGTTCATAGAACTTCACATTAACCTTCCCTTGTTAGATGTTTTGCAGGGAATGCCTAAGTATGCTAAGTACTTGAAGGATGTGGTGGTGAACAAAAGAAGGTTGGTAGATATCGAGACTGTGGCACTTAATGAAGGGTGCAATTCTGTGGTGATGAGCAAGATGCTCAAAAAGCTCAAGGATCCTGGGAGTTTCACCCTCCCATACAAATTGGTGAAAGTGATATTATCCAAGCCTTGAGTGATTTAGGGGCAATCATCAATTTGATGCCCCTTTCATTATTTAATACTCTTGGGTTGGGGAAGCCAAGGTCCGCATTAGTTGTGCTACAGATGGCCGACATAATTTGAGTGGTTCCCGAAGGAATCATTGAGGATGTTCTCATCAAGGTTGGTAAGTTCATTATTCTTGCTGACTTTATTGTTCTTGATTATGATGCAGAAGACATGGTACCAATCATATTGAGATGTACATTCTTAGCTACTGGTGAAACATTGATTGATGTTAGAGAGGGTACACTCAAGGTGAGACTGAATGATGATGAGGTAGTCTTTCGAGTGTACAAATCACTCAACAAACCCGCACACTACAAAGATCTATGCATGATAACAACTATGGAAGCAGATTAGTATGGGGTGGAGAAGCAAGTACCTCTAATTACCTCTTTGGACTCTCTCATAGAGTTGCCCAAGCTGGCAAATAAGTCTGAACCTGCAAGACTTGAATGCAATCTTGAGAAGGTAGGTGTAAGAAAGGCCACAGACCTCAAGGGTGAGCACAAGAGACGTCAGAAAAGAAGGAGAAGATGGGCCCCGAGCAGGAGGAAGAGAATAAAAGAATGGGAATAAAAGTTGTGATCTGAGTTGTGCCGCAATGGTAAATCAGGCGCTGCTTGAAAGGCAAGCCAAGTTAAGGTAGTATTTTTTACTCTTGTTAGTTTTTCTTTAGTATCACTTTTGTTTTTGTTTTTCTGTGATGTCAACAGGTTGAAGGGATGTCTGAGCACCTGAGATCTAAGCTAAGGAGCATGGAAAAACACTAAGTGTGGGGTCTTCTGGATCCTGTTTATGAACTTGATGCTACTAGCTAGGCCTAGAGGCCTCAGGGAGTATTTCTATCTTTGCTTTTAATTATACTTTGGGGACAAAGTATGATTTTAGTGTGGGGTGGGAATCTTCTGATTTGGTTAGGGCGAAATGCGCTATAGGATTTATATTTTTATTTTACTTTGATTAAATTGAAAAAATCACAAAAAGATTTTATCTTAGTTTGTTTTCAGTTTTTTGGTCTATTTAGTAGAAGCACACTTCATCTACCCTTCAGTTTTTCTTTTTGGTTCTTTTCCGAGGGGGAGCCCTTTGAACCCAGTATCCTTTTTGATTTTAGGAGTAAATTTATTTTTTTTGTCATAAATAGAGATTCTCTTGCTATATGCTACACATGATTACTTGTTGTAAGTCGATGTTGAATTTTATGGCATGATTGGAAGAAGTGAATGACTACTGTGAGACACCTAGGCTCTTTTATCTGACTCTTGTGTGATGTTGGCTTAAATTTAAATTCTTGCAATTGCTTGGTTGGGAGTCTATAAGTGTCCTTCTTGATTTGAACATGTACCAAGTGTGAGTGTGGTTTTTGTTATATTCCATGTTGCATTCTGATGTCTAGAACTTGCCTCGTGTGTTTGCAAAGTGAAATAAAGAATGTTGAGTTTAGGAGATGATATATACATTCCTTTGATAGCCATGTTTTATACTCTCTTTATCTACTCTTTGTGCATGACCTTAGCTAGACCCATTGAGCCTTTAGCCTATTCATTAGTAGCCTCATATATAGCTTATTCCTTTTCTTTCAATTGCCCACAATTTGATCCAAAACTCCTAAGCGCTTTAGTTGAGAAATTAAGATGTTAAGGAGCGTAAAATTGAAGAAGGAAAAAGTGAAGTGAAGCCCCAATGAAATAGCTTTTGGTGTGTTGAAAAGGCTTGTGTGTTGTTGGTCAGGAGTAATGTAATGAAAAGACAAATTGATCAAAAGAAGTGAATTATGTGTTGACAGCAAATACTCTTTACTAAAGATGTGTAAGCTAGCTTAAAAAGATGGGGAAAAATAAAAGAAAGTTGGGAAGATAATAATGGTGTAAAATAGGTTGGTTGGAGATGATGTTTGATGTAAAGTGTGATGTATTAAAGCGCTTAGGGAAGATAGAAACTATTCTTGACCAAATAGTTCCTACCCATCCCTTAGCCTACATTACAATCTTTAAAGTCCTACTTGATCTTGAGCTTTGACATTCTGATATTAGTGGAGTGCTACACTAAGGTCAAGCTTATGGCTCATCTTATGTGACAT
Source organism: Jaltomata sinuosa (assembly GCA_003996215.1). Lineage (NCBI taxonomy): Eukaryota > Viridiplantae > Streptophyta > Magnoliopsida > Solanales > Solanaceae > Jaltomata > Jaltomata sinuosa. Next base: position 341,100 of record QJPP01000721.1, on the reverse strand, counting down.
GTGAATTCTTTGTGAGAGTGAGCGAAACTTGATTCTTACACCCATTCTTGTGATAATTTGCATATGTGTGGGTGAATATGGGTGACTCTCTTATGGTGAGGGTGAATGTTTGATGATATATAGGTGACTATATGATCTCTTGGTTGAGTAATATACATGATTTTTTGAACTTGGTAGAGTCGATTCTCGAGGCTAGGAAGTTTTAAAGTAGTATTCATGTGATTCCAGTTATAATATGGCATGCCGAATATAGAACTTTCTATTCATATGGTCGTTGTAGTTCTATATTGAGTGTCTTAGTTTTAGTAGGGATGTTTGAGTCTTCCTTGAGTATGATTAGTGTAAAGAGTTGTTCGAGGACAAACAAGGCTTTAAGGGTGGTGTGCTGATCTTAGGCATATTAATACACCTAAGTGTCATTATCTATGCGCGTTTAGCTTAGTTTTGAGGATAACTTGGTGTGATATTGAGGTATATAGTGTGTATGTGTGTATTTTGTTGATAAATTACATGTTTAAAGTGTTTAAGGTGCATTTGTAACAAGTCAAGAGTCAAAAGGATGAAATAGAGTTTAGACAAGAAAACTAACTTTGCTAGCCTGAGCTATGCGTATTCTAGTGTACTTTGATAAGATGTATTGTGTTGTATGGACTAATATGAATTATTAATTAATGTAGGAGACCATTGGAGGATATATGGAAGCAAAATTAAGCCTACAAACAAGCCACAAGAAGTGAGGAATCAAGGAACAAGTGTACGAGGAGAAGCGAGCAAAAAGTGGATGAACCTTCAGGTTTGGAGGGGGCCATGTGCCGAACCCCTCAAGGCTTAGGTGGAGGACATGCCTCGCACACCCTAAGGCTGAGGTGGAGGCTCAGCCTCGAACCCCCCATCACCTAGGTCCACTGTTTTGACCAAGCGGCCAGCCACACGACGCGACCCCCCGTAAACGTCCAAAATCGGGTTTTAACTTGGTTTAAGTTGGGGAAAAGTTATAAATGCATATGATTCTCATAGGACAGACTATGGACGACCTAAAACACTATAAATGGAGTATTAGCCACATTTACACACATCTTTGGAAGAACACACGAATTGTATAGGAGACAAGACATCAAGGAGCTGAAACTAGGGTTCTTTGTTCTTTAACTTTTCTTTCTTGTAGTTTTACTTTATGAATTCATCAATGGGGATTCTTTGTAAGACTATGAGTGGATAAACACACTCTTTTTAGGGTTGAGGCTACAACATGATTGCTTAGTTATGGTTTTATAGTTGATTATGTGTTTATCAAGTAATGTGATTGTTCTTGCGTTCTTGTTTTACTATTCTAAAGCGTCATGAATTTTAGGATAATCTAAGTCTCAAAATGAATTGACCATAGGAGTTGATGGATGAATAAAGAACGTAGGGAGTGTGGATCATGTATTTATTTGGTAGATACTAATTGTAGAGGATGATTTGCATTTAGGATAGCGATATACCTAAATTCCCTAATGGGTTAACGAAACAGGAAGATAGTTTAATGCATCCAAATTAAAGACTCACATCCCCGCTCAACGATATAGTTGTGAGATTAATTTGTGGTAGATGACTTAGAGGATGAACATTCCCAAGTTGTAATATCAACCCCGTAGATCAACAATCATGATAAACACCAACAACGGCTAGAAACCATAGTTATGCATGAATGTGAAGTAAATGCCTCAACCCTGGATCTCTCCATCTATTGTTTGAAATCCAAATTTCATACCGTTGTTATTTTTATTATTTAGTTTACAAAATCAAATCTCAAACTTCTCTTGTTGGAAAATCACACTTGTTTAATTCAAATAGTAATACATATGTTGGATGGTTTGCTAACACCAAGTCCCTGTGGGATCGATATTTGACTCGCAAAAGCCACTTTACTACTTGCACGACCACGTACACTTTTGTGTGCGCCTGGGACGCAACAATATATCTTGGCTTCACCTAGATGAATGGAATGCCTCAAACTGTGAGCCTCCTCCATGATCAATCTAGTCAAGTTACCAACTCTAGGAACACAAATCCGACCCTTGATGCTCGAAATACCCTCCGGATTAAGAATCACTTTCTTAGCTTTACCACTCAATACCTTGTCCTAAATGATATACAAATTTCCATCCTCAAACTTCCTATACTTAATCTGCTCCCACAACAATGTTCGTGCTTTAACATAAGAAAGAAATATACTAGGCTTTGATATATCAAGTCTCATGAAGCTATTGGCCAAACACTGAACATCCATAGCCAAAGGTTGCTCCTTAGCTACCAACAAAGCAAGACTACCCATACTCACCGTCTTTCTACTCAAGGCATCCATCACTATATTGGCCTTGCTCGAATGATAGAGGATAGTCATGTCATAGTCTTTAAACAACTCCAACCACCTATGATATCTCAAATTCAAATCCTTCTGGCTGAAAATATACTGAAGGCTGCGATGGTCGGTGAACCCCTCACAATGAAGCCATAAAAGTAATGCCACCACAACTTCAAAAAAAATACTACTACTGCCAACTCTAAGTCATGAGTAGGGTAATTCTTCTCATGGGTCTTTAATTTCCTCAAAGCATAAGCTATCACCTTTACCTTCTGCATTAAAACACCTAATACAAACTCCCGAAGCATCACAATACATGGTGAAACCTTCACCTTCCACAGGTAAGGTCAAGATAGGTACTGAAGTCAACATAGACTTGAGCTTTTGAAAGCTCTCCTCACACACATCGGACCACTGAAAAACAACATTATTCTGAGTTAATTTGGTCAAAGGAGCTTCAACAGAAGAGAAACTCTGCACGAACCGTCTATAATAGCTAGCCAAACCAATAAAATCCCTAATCTCAGTAGATAAAGTAGGCCTAGACCAATCTCAAACTGCCTCAACCCTGGCTAGATCGACCATACTACCATCTTTGGACACAACATGTCCCAAAAATACCACAGAACTAAGCCAAAACTCACACTTCAAGAACTTAGCATACAACTTCTCATCCCTTGACCTCTGGAGCACAATCCTCAAATGCTTCACATAATCCTCCTCACTCTTGGAATACACTAAGATATCATCGATGAACACAATCACAACGAAATTAAGATATGACTAAAACAATTCATTCATCAACTCCATAAATTTTGTTGGGGCATTAGTCAACCCAATTAACATCACCAAGAACTCATAATGACCATACCGGGTCTTGAAAGTCATCTTAGAGATATCCAAATCCCTAATCCTCAACTGATGGTACTCTGATCTCAAGTCAATCTTTGGAAATACCAAAGCACCCTGAAGCTGATTAAATAAATCATCAATGCACAGAAGTGGATTCTTATTTTTGATGATCACCTTATTAAATTGTGGAAATCAATACACATATGTATAGACCCATCCTTCTTCTTCAAAAACAACACCGAAGCACCCCAAGGAGAAACATTGGGTCTAATGAAACCCTAACTCAACAAATCTTGAAGAAGCTTCTCCTTTAACTCTTTTAACTCTACTGGAGCCATCATATAAGGAGGAATGGAAATGGGCTTAGTGCCTAGCTCCAAGTTGATACCAAAATTAATGTCTCTATCAAGTGGAACACCTGGTAAGTTAGTTGGAAACACATCCATAAACTCCCTAACCATTCTCACTGACTCTAAATGAGGCGTGTTAGCACTAGTATCTTGCACATATACAAATAAGAAAGACACTCCACTCAGCCATCCGCTGAGCCTAAAAAAAGAAAATAACCTTCTTAGGATACGAACCCTGGGTACCCTTCCACTCCAACCTCAACATACCTGTCATGACCAAAGTAACTGTCTTGGCACTATAATCCATAATAGCATAACACAGAAAAGGCCAATCCATACCAAAAATAGTATCAAAATCTACCATATTTAGAATAATCAAATCCACCCAAGTATCATACCTCAAAAGAGTCATAACACGGGATCGATACACCCAATCCATCACTAAAGAATCACCTATCGGGGTAGCAATACGAATAGGCACAATAAAAGACTCACACAATATATTAAGACCCAAAGCAAAATATGCAGACACATAAGAGAAGGTAGAACTAGGATTAAATAATACTTAAGTAGGCCGATGGCAAACGGGAAGGATACCTATAATAACTGCATCAGTGGCCTTTGCCTCAAGTCTACTAGGAATGCATAACACGGACCATGTCTGCCCTCAGATTGAGAAACTCTATGACCACCACTATGAGCCACCTGAGCTCAATTCTTAGCACCTTGAGAACCACCTGTACCCCTCTATGTACCTTCTTTAGCCAATGGTGCTAGTTCCCGATAAATTTGTATATAAGAACCCTGTTATGGATGACCCTATCTATGTCTGGGGCAATCCCTTGAAATATGACCAACTCACCATAATCATTACACTCTCTGCCTGAAAAGGAACACTGCGGCTATCCAGATGAACTAGAGTAACTACCATGACATGAAATCCCAAATAAGAACCATTAGACACCTGCCCCGAACTCTGGATGCCCCGAGCACTGTACCCAGAATAACCACCATTCGAAGTCTACAATGCTACCTGAACTAGCCTACTATGTTGATAATGATGACCACTACCTGAGAAGCCTCTGCCCCAAGATGATAAACCACTGAAACCAACATGACTCTGAGCCCTCTTGCCATAACCTCCATATGTATCATGACGTATGCCCTCAATACTCCTAGCATAGTACCTAGTAGTCACTAACTGTACTGTAGCCAAATAAAGTGGATAATCAATCCTTTCATAAACTTCCTGATTTGCTCTTCCTCTGACTGAATACTCATTAAGGCATGTCTATACAGGGCGTGAAACCTTATCTTATACTCAATAACTGTCATGGTACCCTCCTCTAATCTATCAAACTCATCTCTCAAACTCTCTCTTAAGCTGCGAGGCACATACTTCCTAAGAAAAACCTCAGAGAACTGTGTCTATGTCATATGAGGCAAACCCACTGGTCTACAACAAAAATACAATCTCCCCCACTGCTTTGCTACCCCTACTATCTTAAAAGTAGTGTAATCGACACCATGAGTCTCAACTTCCCCAAGATTATGAAACCTCTCCTGGAAACTGAACAAAACCTCATACACATCCTCCCCAAGTGCACCTGTAGACTTGGAAAGACCCAATCTCACAAATCTATCAAATATCTTCTGCTTCTCAACTGTTATCACTGGCCTCTCCACAACTGGTGGAACAACAAGTCTAGTTGACAAAGCATTAATGCAAAGAGCCAGAGCAGCAACAGGATGTGCCCCAAGAGTCTAAACACCCTGAACTGGTACTCGCTCTAGAGATTGAACCCCATCTCTAGTATGTGATCCATCAGGAGTGACAAATAGATCTTCTATCTAAGCCATACCCTCTATAAAACTTAGAATCTGCACCATAGCATGCTGCAACACTAGGGTGGCTACAAAACTCTGTGGAGCCTGAGCTGTCCCTACTCCCTCTAGATGATAATCCATATCCATATAATTAATCTCTGGCTCAGGAGATGCCTCTCTGGCATGTCCTGTCGTTGGTTTTGCTCTACATACTCTACTTTTAACTCAGTTTTGACCCCTACCTCAACCCCTAATTAGAGCCATAGCAATGGGTGTAGGCACATCCTCATCAATAGCAGCTGATCTCATTCACACCATATGTTGAGAGAATGAAACACAAGCTTAGAATTCAAGGAGTTAACAAGTCGCACGATAAGGATTCAAAGAATAGACTTTTCCTCAGAATAAAATTGCCTCCCAAAGATAGATACGAACGTTATTGTACCAATCTGTGAGACTCTACTAGACACTTGCTCTTATACTCATGAGATTGGTGAATGTAGCACTCTAATACCAACTTGTCACGACCCAAAATCACTTAAGTTGTGATGGCACCTGCCCCATCCCAACCATAATAGGTGAGCTTATCACGCTAAAACAAAATATACTTCAAGTAAAGGCAATAATAAAAAATCTACATGCAAAATATATAAATGAAGTCTCAAAACATCGCCAACTAGCACTGAATAAGATAACTCAATATTCTCAAGACTGAAAAGTCATAAGTACAACAACGACTCCAATACAATGTCAAAATAAAATATCTAACACTGCCTGGGAAGTAAAATAGACATGAAGTAAATTATAGAGGAAGTTGGGTCGATCTATGAGGGTAGGAGCTCACCACAGCTTCAAGCAATAACCAGGAGCATGAAATCATACATGGGGTCTACTCGTACCAGGATCTGCATTAGAAGGATGTAGAAAAGTAGGAGTGAGGATGATTTACTTCTTCTCAGTAAATATCATAGATCGACTAAAATTAAGAAGATAAATTATTAAATAAAGAATACTAAAATAACCTTGCATGCAAAAAAGTTCCAACAATTCAATAATAATAAATAACACAGAATCATTCAAATACAACAATAATTCAAAATTAATGTAATGCAATGATGTGGGATGATATGCAATGGACAATGCCTACTGGTATATACCTGCTCCTCAGTATTTGTTGGGAGGTAGAGCCCATAGAGTACTTGTAAGGTCCATATACCCTTCTCAAAATCCTATATCGAATGAAATCAATAAAATATCATATATCTATGCCCAAAATCTCGCATCAGACTAAGCAAGTACAATATTATATATCTACATCCAGAATCCTACATCGAACTGAATAAGTAAAATATAATTCACTTTCTCTCAAAAATTGGTATTTTCAGTGGTACAATCTAAATAATCTATGAAATGTGTGAGTATGCATGACCGAATAATGGAAAAAAACCCAGAGGCCAAGCCATAGCCTTCAAATGTATGAGGTGAGTATCGAGTATCTTACAATAATCCAATGATCTTCACAACATCTTTGATGGACTTTGAGATCAAAATACTGATAAAACTACTCCAACAATCAAAGATGCATAGAGTAAGAGCGATTGTAAACACAAGCCTCATGTGTCGGGATGTCTAAGTAAATAAAGAAATTGTTGATGTTATGACTTTTATCGTTCAGTAGTGTTAAATCAAGTTCTAATTGAGAGGCAACCTATATTTACCACCTAGTTATGGTAGTTGCATCGTGTTGTGACGTTAAATTAAGTGTTACTTGGAAGTCAACCCAAGCTTTTCCTTTTTTGCTTTATAGGATAGTAGTTTTTAATGTATGTAATGGTTCAAGTATAGAAAAAATAGGGGAATATCATACTAGGAGTACTGCCAGAGTTCTGAAAATTTTTTCTAAAAAACAAGTATCTAAACTTTTTATGGCGACATTTAGGGGTTGCACTTGGATCTATGATCTAATGTTACAGGTTGGGGAAATAGACGCACAGTCCAGGTAAGGGACCCATACACCGTAGATGGATTCATTGTCTAATATACTATCACGACCTAATTTCTCAGGTCATGATAGTACCTATAACCCCCAGTAGGTGAACCAATCCACGTAGCCCAGAACAATTAGTAATAGGCTACTACCTAAGCTAGCATGCACAATAAGCAGAAGCAGATAAAATAGAGCACGCGAAAGGATAACAACCTAAATATATACATAAAGAAACTACACCAATCCATGACCTGGTATTGATAGTACAAGAACCTCTAATAGAATACAAAGTACTAGAGATAACAAAAAAATACAACTGTCTCCAAATAAACAAAGAGTAGCAGTGCCAAAAGATGAGATATGATAAAACCCCGGTCGTCAGGAGCACACCCTAGTCTCGAATATCCAAAAGCTATATGAGTATCCATATGATCAACGACAAAAGCTCACACTAGGATCTGCACTAGGAAGATGCATAAGTGTAGTATGAGCACCAATTTAAAAGAAACGGGTACCCAGTAGGTATCATAGGATGACTGAGTGCATATAAGATATAAAATCAGTAAATAACAGATAATAAAAAAAGCAATCACAGAAGAAACAGAGAAAGCACACAAAAACTAGCACGGATAGAAGACAATAGAATACAAGTAAGCTATGCTAGACACAGAAGATATATATAACACAAAACACAGGCAAAGGAAAGGAGAACGCACCTGGATCCTAGCAACAACAATATATAAAGAGAGAGTTTAAGAATAATAGCGGTATACTGGTAACCTCAAATAAAAAAGAAGGAAGAAAAGGCAAGTAAACAAACTCATGCTTGAAACAACACTAGTAATGAAATCATGCTAATAACACCACTCTAAAGATAAGAATAATCGAAAAGCAATCTCACAAGTACAACCCTAGGATAGAACAAGCTACACTACAATTAACCGGAAGGCCACTAATCTGTGCCACAAAGAGATAGAACCTGCTAACCCATCAATGATCAAGTTCATATAATCAGAACCACAACAAGAAAGAATCCACTAATCCACCAACAATATGAAGCCTCTAACAAGTACTACAATAAGATAGCAATAATATAATCTACCTAAAGTACCAACGGGCGCCCATACACTCGAGGAACACAGACAAGTGAAAAAAACACTCCAGCATCCCATACTACCAGAGCGTACACTAAGCAAATAGAAAATAAGGGTGGATCTAAAAACAATATGCATGATATGATGTGATATGATAGAACTGGTGTGATCGTAACCCTGTATATACCTCCTCCAGTGCCAATAGGCCCAGCAGGTAGGATCCATGAAAGGACGCACCTGTATACCTCAACTACACTATATACCCCTTCTCCAGCATACTCAGCACGCAGCCCCTGCTCCGGATCAGTAAGGTCCATGGAGGCTTGCAAATCACATACTAAAATCATAAAATCTCAAATATAATTGCCTGGAGTGTATCCAAGTCTAAACCAGTGATCAGAATCTCGTAGTAAGTGCTTGGAGTCTACCTGGGTCAAAATCAGTAATCGTAATCTCAAAAACCCCAATAAGTGTGCCCGGGCATAATAAGATCTAAATCTGAAGTAAAATAAGTCTGTCACTCAACTTAACTGAGTCTAGTATCATCTCAAATTAGTAGTAAAACATGTCCAACACTACGACTTAGCCGAGTCTAGTATAAATGTGAAAATCGATGACAAAATCATCATTTTAACTCTTTACCCCAAGAAGATCCTTAAATATCAGTTCCAAATCCCTTTTATAATCATTTATACTGAAAAAGGCCCTTGGGCCATGCAGAGTTTAGAAAACCAGTTATAGTAGGGCCACAACCAAAGTAGTAGTAAAATAATGTAGAAAATCCTTCATATGAATGATATTATCGCAAATAAACAATAGCCCAATAGCTCACAAACAACCTATCGACCCGGCACAGGCTCAAACAACTCTACAACATAGATATCCAGCCTAAAATACAACTCGATGTCTGAGACTCACAAACATTCCCAAATAACCCACCATCTATGGTCCAGAGGCGTATACAGAGGCCACACGGGGCCACAAGGGTAATACTACAAACTAAAATGATTCGAGTGAAATACGATAGACAGAAATAAAGCGGACAAGGTCTGGGGTGCAAAACTAATAAAATCCAACCCAAAGATGCTAATTAGTACAATTATAGCCCATATACGCAAAGTCTAATATGGAGAAGATCGTAACCTACCTATCGTCCGATGACTAGCTGCTGTAATAGCGTCTCCCAAGCTCAAACTACTCCGAGAAGCCTCGAATCATGAACAAACTATCAAAACAATATACTACTAATCAAGACAAAGCCAACAATATCTATATCGCTAAAAGTATAGCCGGGTCAGAATTCAGCTCACAACCAATCCCGTGGACCCCATAACCCAAAGCCAGAAACGGAAAACACCACAATGTTCCCAATACTCTCGGGAGGACATGCTCCAAAAATAAGAAGAAATGGACCAGCAGAGAGGGCTCGAAACAGCCCACAATCAAGAAAATTAAAGAGGGAATCAAAGAAGAATTTTTGGAAACTAAAGAGGAAACTTACCGAATTAGAAGACAACAAATGATCACGGATCGGATATATATATGCCTCTAAGCTTTGGAATGAACTGGTGTGAATAATGGAGGTTTTGGGGTTTAATTTCTATGGAGGAAAATTTTTGGAGAAGAAGGAAATGAAAGGAGAAAGAGGGCTGGCCAGCTAGTTATGCTGCCAATGCTCAGGCGCAGGGGCGGCCATGCGGGCGCAGGCGCACTGGCACCGAGGTGAGATGGAAAGCACAGGGGCTTTGGCATTCCAAGGTGGATGGGAATGCAGGAGCAGCCCAGGCGCATGCCGTTGCACCACACCAGCAACCAGCAACAGGCAGCAACCAAGCTAAGGCAAATTTTAACAGATGGACCCCCGGGAATGCATCCAGGGTCCCGCGAACACAAACAAACAGAGCTATTTAACTAGAAATGGCATTCTGGACACAACAAAATCAATGAAAATCCCAATGGAGGTCGATTTAATGAAAAGGGTGCCCCGTGCCCAAAACCAACCTTTAGGCCAACTAAAACCAAAACAGAAACTAAGGGCCAAAATTAAGCCCGGAAGCCTCAAGACCCGAATGAATGGTCCCTCTAGCCCAAAAGCAACATTCTAGAGCTAACAGTGCTAATAGAATTTCCATTCGAGGCTGTCTTTTTCGGATGTTGACCAAAGTCAACCTTCCAAGCTCAGCTGGCCTGAAAACATAAAAAAGTAGAGAATTTAGAACCAAAAGCTTACAAACCCCGAAAAAAGGTCCAACAAGACCAGAGTCCATGTTCCGAAGCTAATGGAACTATCAGAATTTGATTCTAAGCATGATTGCTAAGAATATTGATTGAAGTCAATAATTTCCTAAGTTTAAGGCACTAAAAATAGGAAAACGACTATAAAGACCAAATGAATGGCTCAGGCACCAAACTATCAGTCCCAACAAGTCATAAATTACTTGGGGCCACTACAAGTAGGCTTTAATAATCTGAAGAGTCATTACATATACAATCGCGGATCCAACTTAAAGTAAGGCAGTTCTGTGAGACATGTTTTGGAAGATAAACTCCTATTCACGACCCTAGATGGTCTCATACATTAGGGACGGGTATTAAAATCTAAAACCCACCTACAATCCCACTTTTAAAATAACTTACCTTTTCCTATCCTTTTTTATAACAGTAAAATGGACTCCTTACATTACCCTTCTGTCACGCCCTGAGGCTACCCCCAGAACGTAACACGGGATCCGAAGAACAAGTGCGCTAGATTAACCCTTGGTCATAACATACTCAAGAAAAACAATGGATAAGTGGAAGCATAGTAAAAAGATTCAAAATCAAACATATAGATAATCGAGTCAAAAGACATACAACTCCAATGAAGAGACTCGAATACTGTCTATGTCTGAAAAGCCTCTACACATAACATAAGGAGTTGCTAGGACAAGACCCTTGCTAACTCAAGGTACGAAAGTAAATAACCATATACTAACTAAGATCATAACTATCCCTCAAACTACGAGGACTCACCAACAGCCGACTGGGAATGGCATGAAATCTCTAGCCACGTGTCTAAGGGAAGGATCCTGAATCTGCATTATCAAGAGGATACAAAGCAAAATATGCGTCAGTACTATAAGATGTACCGAGTATGTGTGATATGCATAATCATGTTGAAAACATGCTTAAAACTGAGTTCATGCATGAAAGGGATATCACAAGTAAATATCATAGCTTGAATAGTAAACATGAGATGAGAATCAAAACTTAGAAATAGATTTCATAAGCTTAAAACAAGTCAAAACATTCTTAAGGGAGTTTCTTATAACCCACAATAGACCATGCGAGCTACATGGAATCTGACTATATAACCCTAGCTAGCAAAGCTGACTTGAACCGTGCCAAGGAACGAGTCACCATACCCAACTATATAACCATAGTTGGCAAAGCTGTCCTAATGCCCGCTAAGCACAGGACACCATGATAAAGATGTGGTACCACTCTCATAAGCCTATAGGGCACTTCATTTCATAACCTACACTGGAAACATAGTTTTGGACTTGGGTAATCGAACCCTCGTCGCTAAATACTACTCCCAAAACATATACATATAGCTCATAATTTCATAATGGCACAATCTCATGCCAAATCTTGTTTGAAAATCATGAAAACACATCGGGCATCTTGCAATTCTCATATCATAAGTTCATAAAGCTTCGCATAGCCATAATCCAAAACATACTTTTCCTTCTAAAATTCATACTTAAAGAATTAGGCAGGCAATTTCATAAATACATAAAGACATGTTATCTAAACATGTGAACTTTCCCTTGAAAACATGCAATTCAATGGAATCATACTAGAAATCAACTTTAATGCATGGGCTTTTGAAACCAATTAAGAAATCTTATTCAAATCATAAATTAACCATGACAAACCATGAATTGATGCATAAAAACTGATTTCATAAGCTTTCCCCAATTTAGATCAAAACCCTAATTTTACAAGTTCATAATTCAAAATAAAAATTGGGGTTTTGGGCACAAGGGTGAAAGGAACCCATTGTTGAATACCCACATACCTTGATTAAAGCTAACCCACTTGAAATTGAAAAGACTTGAAGACTTGAGACCTTGAGCTTGAGAGATTTCTTTTCCTTTTTGGGAGATGAATGAAGATTTTAGAAGGGAATTAGGCTAATGAGGGTGAAAACCCTTCTAGAAATAGTCAAAACAATATCATTTAGAAGTTAAAAAGGTGGGTAATGACTAAAATAACCCTGGGACATAATTATGAAAAAGCTGGAAAAAGTTAACTTTTAGGGACCATGGATGGGTTCCACGGGTCATGGACTAAACCACGGCTCGTGGTTTCCATTCGCCATTCCTGGCCAAAAGAACAAGTTGGAGAAGGCGGTCTACGGGTCAACAGGATGGACCCGTAGAAAGAATCACGCGTCTTAGACCGTAGTCATAGTTCCTGGGGAACATGCAATCCTCTTAATCAAGTTGAACGAGTTACATGATGGTCCATGGTTTGAACTACGAACCGTAGACTTGACTCGTGGTTCCTGGGGAATCAATCAGCCCTCACGTCTAGTACCACGAGTTAATAGGACAGACCTGTAGATTAAAATACGGTCCATAGAACCAACTCGTGGTTCTCAGACCAGAGTCTGAACTTGGCAAGCTCAACCTACGTCTCCATTCCACGACCCGTGGTTCAGACTACAGTCAGTGGTTTGGACCTGTCATTCCTGGAAACATGGAATTTTTCAGAGTTTCAAACTTAGAAAGCTAGTTTGATTTCTGAGGTGTTACAATATCTCCCTCTTGGGATCATTCAATCTCGAATGAAGACTAAGCAAGGGAAAAATGAAGAGAAAACAGCCCAACCAGCAACAAAACATGGAAATCAAAGAATAAACATGAAAATTGAACTTTTCAACTTAAAACGTTGTTGAATCAACTTCGAAAACATGAATGCATGCTAGGATCATGAGGGAAACTGATAGAATAGGATCAGAGGAACATACTAAGGATGAAACTAGTACCTCATGCTGAAACAGAATCAGAAGGAAAGAGGTGAGGGCACTTGGATTTCATGGCTAATTCTGCTTCCCAAGTAGCTCCTTCAACAAGCTAATTTCTTCAAATGACTTTTATCGAAGTGACTTCTTTATTTCTCAACCTCCGAATCTTAAGATCAAGGATCTCCATGGGAACCTCCTCATAGGTGAGACTATCCTTCACACCTATGTCATCTAAAGGATCAATCCAGGTCATATCACCCACACACTTCTTCAACAAGGAAACATGGAAAACTTGATGTACCGCTTCCAACTCTGCGGGAAAATCAAACTCATAAGCGACGGTACCAACTCTCTTTAGAATCATATAAAGACCTACAAAATAGGGACTGAGCTTCCCTTTCTTGACAAACCTCATCACACCCTTCATGGACAATACTTTCAGAAAAACCCAATCATCAACTTCAAATTCTAATTCCCTTATTCTAACATCCGCATACGATTTCTATTGACTCTGAGTGGTTTTCAACCTTTCCCTAATGAGATGAACCATCTCCATAGTCTCATGAACCCATTTGAGACCAATCAAAGCTGCCTCACCTACCTCAAACCAACCAATAGGGGATCTACACCTCCGGCCATAAAGTGACTCATAAGAAGAAATCTGGATGCTAGAGTGAAAGTTATTGTTGTAGGCAAACTCAATAAAAAGTAAGTGATCATCCCAATTACCTTTGAAGTCAATCACACAAGCTCTCAAAATATCCTCCAAGGTCTGAATGGTACGCTCTGCCTGGCCATCTGTCTGAGGATGAAAAGATGTGCTAAGCTTCACCTGAGTACCAAGACCTTTCTGAAATGATCTCCAAAACTGAGAAGTACACTGCGTACCTCTATCTGAAATGATGGACAATGGGACAGCATGCAATCGGACTATCTCCCGGATGTAGAGTCTGGCATGATCATCTGCTGAATCTGTAGTCTTAACAACCAAGAAATGGGATGACTTGGTCATCTAGTCGACAATCACCCAAATGGAATCATGTTGCCTTCGAGTACGAGGCAAACCAGTAATAAAGTCCATATTGATCGCTTCCCATTTCCAAGTGGGAAGATCAATATCCTGAATCATGCCACCCATTCGCTGATGCTCTACCTTCACTTTCTGACAGTTGGGACACTTAGCCACAAAACCAGCTATGTCCCTCTTCATGCCATTCCACTAAAAGATTTCTCATAGATCACAGTACATCTTGGTGGCACCAAGGTGAATGGAATATCTAGAACTATAAGCCTCAGTCAAAATCTGCTGTCTCAACCCATCTACATCTGGCACACATAGTCGACCCTGATAATAAAGCACACTATCTCCCCCTTGGGGGAAAACCTCAACCCTCTGTTGATGGACTGCACCCTTTAACTGAAGCAAAATGGGATTGCTTTCTTTCTTTGCCTTCACTTCTACTACCAAGGATGATTCGGAACCATTCTGCACAATAACCCCACCTTCGGTCGAGTCCATAAGGTAAACTCCCAATCGGGCAAGCCTATGAACCTCCTTAACTAATTTCTTCTTTCCGTCTTCGACAGAAGACACACTACCCATGGACAATCTTCTAAGCGCATCCGTCACAACATTTGCCTTACCCAGATGGTAAAGCACACTCATGTCATAGTCCTTAAGAAGGTCAAACCACCTTCTTTGTTGCAAAGTCAATTTCTTCTGAGTGAACACATACTGAAGACTGTTATGATTGGTGAATACATCCACGTGCACCCCATACAAGTAATGTATCCAAATCTTCAAAGCAAAAACCACGGCTGCTAGCTCAAGATCATG
The DNA here is from genome assembly GCA_003996215.1 of Jaltomata sinuosa. Taxonomy (NCBI): domain Eukaryota; kingdom Viridiplantae; phylum Streptophyta; class Magnoliopsida; order Solanales; family Solanaceae; genus Jaltomata; species Jaltomata sinuosa. The sequence continues at coordinate 325,792 of QJPP01000721.1, read as the reverse complement.
AGTAGGGTAGTTCTTCTTATGAACCTTAAGATGTCTAGATGCATAATTAATCACTTTACCATGTTGCATCAAAACACAACCCAAACCAATTCAATAAGCATCAGAATATATGACAAAGTCATCTAGGACCTCGAGTAGAGCTAACACTAGAGCTGTGGTCAATCTAGTCTTCAACTCCTGAAAGTTCTTCTCTCAAAAATCAGACCACTGAAATTTCACCTTCTTCTGAGTCAATCAAGTCAAAGGGGAAGCAATGGAAGAAAATCATTCCACAAATCTCCTATAGTAACCAGACAAACCCAAAAAGCTTCTAATATCAGATGGGGAAGTGGGTCTAGGCCAGTTCTTTACTAGCTCAATCTTTTGAGAATCAACCTGAATACCATCTATAGTCACAATAGACCCATAAAAGCAATGGACTGCATCCAGAACTCACACTTTCTAAACTTAGCAAATAAGTGCCGGTCCTTGAGAGTTTTCAACACAAGTCTCAAATGGTCTGCATGCTCCTTCTCACTCCGAGGGTAGATATGGATATCATCAATAAAAACAATCACAAAAATATCCAAATACTGCTTGAACACGTGGTTCATCAAATCCATAAAAGCTGCAGGAGCATTCGTTAGACCAAAAGACATAACAAAAAATTCATAATGACCTTACCGATTCTTGAAGGATGTCTTCAGAATATCACACTCTCGAACACGAAGCTAATGATAACCGGATCTAAGGTCAATTTTAGAGAAGAAACTAGCACTTTGAAGCTGATCGAACAACTCATCAATTCTAGGAATAAGATACTTATTCTTTATGGTGACCTTGTTCAACTGACGGTAGTCAATACACATTCTAAGAGAACCATCTTTCTTTCGAACAAACAAAACCGGGGCACCCCATGGAGAAATGCTAGCCTAATGAAACCCTTATCAAGAAGATCCTTCAACTGATTCTTCAGTTCCTTAAGTTCTGCGGGAGCCATTCTATAGGAAGGGATAGATATATGATTCATATCTGGAAGAAGATCTATCCTAAAGTCGTTTTCCTACTCGAGAGGGACTCCAGACAAATCCTTGAGAAACACTTCTGGAAACTCATTCACAACAGGAACAGATTGAAGGGATGGGGTTTCGAAATCCGTGTCCACAACCCAAACTTTATGATAAATATAAACCTTAGAAATTATCTTCTTAGACTTAAGATAATATATGAAATGACCTTTCAAGGATGAGGGACTACATTGCCATGCTAAGACAGGTTCATTTGGAAACTTGAAACTGAAAACCCGAGTACGACAATCAACCGAATCATAACAAGCATACAACCAATCCATACCAAAAATAACATCAAAATCAGTCATCTCTAACTCTACTAAATCCACTGAAGTTACTCTATGAAGGACTGAGATAGGTCAATTTTGGTAGATTCTTTTGGCTAGGACTGACTCACCAACTGGAGTAGACACACAAAAGGGTTCTAAAAGAAATTCAGGACCAATTTCAAATTTGCATGCTACATAAGGGGTCACAAAAGATAGGGAGGCTCCGGGGTCCAACAAAGCATACACATCTAGAGAGAATACTTTCAACATACCAGTGACAATATCAGGCAAGCTCTCCTAGTTCTGGCAAAAGGACATAGCATAAAGGCAGTTCTGGCGGTGACCACCAGAACTAGAAGCTGTCCCCTGCTGGGCTGGTCAACTTCTAGGGGCTGCTGGAGCCGACTGAGCCCTGCTACCTCCTTGTCCCTTCTTATCTTAAGGTCAATCCATAATCCTATGGCCAACCTGACCATACCCAAAGCAACCACCTGATCCATATAAACACTCACCGGGATAATTCTTCCCACACTTGGTACAAATGGGGAAAGAAGGCCCTTTACATAACTACTCTGAGAAAAAGAGCCTGCACCCCTACCAGACTGATCATGATGGAGCCTGGAGGCCTGAGATGGAGCACTAGTAGTAGAATGCACATGTCCTAATGACTTCTTCTGAAAATAAAAGCAATGTCCACCTCTAGACTTTTGATGGCTAAATCCCAAACCCTCAGATCTGGCTCTTTTGTTCTCCCTAGCCATCTCCCTAAGCTTGTCTCCTTCGATCTGGTGAGCATTGGTCATGAGTCTGGAGATTTTTATATCCCTCAACAACATAGTGGACCGACACTCCTTCTTCACCATATCAGAAACCCCATAGATAAACTTACTCATCTGATCATGCGGGTCAACTACCATAGAAGGGGCATACCTAGACAACTAAGTAAACTTCAAATTATACTCATGGACTGACATCGACCCCTGTCTCAAGTTCACAAACTCCTCAGCCTTTGCCTGCCTCAACTCTTAGGGAAAGAACCGGTCAAGGAAGGCCTTCGAAACACTCTCAAGTTATAGGGACCTCATCTCTAGCTCTAGCTTCCTTCCATTGCATGAACTAGATATGAGCCACATCCTTGGGTTGATATGATGCGAGCTCCACAAAATCAACATCACCTACTTGTATCACATCGAAGATCTTCTTTGCCTTATCAATAAAGTTGAGTGGGTCTTCACCCATCTTCGAACCCCAAAATTTAGGGGGTTTATTCAGACAAAATCATGGACCCAGGCCACTACCCCACCTTGAGAGTGGATGGGGATAGGAGCCAGCTGGTTGGACTGAGTGGCCATGGTCTGGGCTAGCAAATAGATGGTGTTCCTGAATTGCTCATTCATGACCTCGGGGGCCTAAACTAGAGGAGCAACATTTCGAGCGACTCGGTGAGGCATAGCACGTCGAGGCATAATCTAAAACATACAAGGTAAGGATTAGAGGGATATTAGAGCCAAACTCTAATGCACGATGTGATCAGGAAAGGAGTGAAGTTTTTCTAAGACATCTCATAGCTTCCCTCTCATAATTGTGGCGCACTTTATACACATGAATGAGACGCTACTCGATACGGCTTTCAGACATCCTAGGACTCTTCAAACCTGAGGCTCTGATACCAAGTTTGTCACACCCCGAGGCTACCCCCTGGATGTAATACGGGATCCGGGGAACAATTGATCTAGATTAAACCTTTGTCATAGCATACTCAAGCAAAATAATAGATAAGCGGAAGCATAGTAAGAATATTCAAAATCAAACATATAGATAATCGAGTCAAAATACATACAACTCCAAGGAAGAGACTCCAATACTATCTATGTCTGAAAAGCCTCTACACATGACATAAGGAGGTTCTAGGACAAGACCCTAGCTAACTCAAGGTATGGAAGTAAATAACCATAAACTAACTAAGATCATAACTAGCCCTCAGACTATGAGGACTCACCAACAGTGGACTGGTAATGGCTTGAAATCTCTAGCCACGTGTCTGAGGGAAGGAGCATGAATCTGCATCATCAAGAGGATGCATCGCATAATATGTGTCAGTACTATAGGATGTACCTAGTATGTGAGATATGCATAATCATATTGAAAACATGCTTAAAACTGAGTTCATGTATAAAAGGGATATCACAAGTAAATATCATGGTTTGAATAGTAAACTTGAGATGAGAATCAAAACTTTGAAATAGATTTCATAAGAATAAAATAAGTCAAAACATTCTTAAGGGAGTTGCTTATAACCGACAATAGACCATGTGAGCTACATGAAATCTAACTATATAACCCTAGTTAGCAAAGCTGACTTGAACCGTGCCAAGGAATGAGTCACGATACCCAACTATATAACCCTAGTTGACAAAGCTATCCTAATGCCCGCTAAGCATAAAACACCATGATAAAGATGTGGTACCACTCTCATAAGCCTATAGGGCACTTCATTTCATAACCTACGCTGGCAATGTAGTTTTGGACTTGGGTAATCGAACCCTCATCGTTTGGTGCTAAATACTACTCCCAAAACATATACATATAGCTCATAAATTCATAGTGGCATTTATGAAAACACATCGGGCATCATGCAATTCTCATATCATAAGTTCATGAAGCTTAGCATAGCCATAATTTAAAACATATTTTTCCTTCTTAAATTCATACTTAAAGAATTAGGCATGTAATTTCATAAATACATAAAGACATGTTATCTAAACATGTGAACTTTCCCTTGAAAACATGTAATTCAATGGAATCATGCTAGAAATAAACTTTAATGCATGGTCTTTTGAAACCAATTAAGGTATCTTATTCAAATCATAAATTAACCATGAGAAACCATGAATTGATACATAGAAACTGATTTCATAAGCTTTCCCCAATTTAGATCAACATCCTAATTTCACAAGTTCATAATTCAAAATAAGAATTGGGGTTTTGGGCACAAGGGTGAAAGGAATCCATTGTTGAATACCCATATACCTTGATTGCAGCTAACCCACTTGAAATTGAAAAGACTAGGAGACTTGAACTTGGAGCTTGAGACCTTGAGCTTGAGAGAGTTCCTTTCCTTTTTGGGAGATGAATGAAGATTTTAGAAGGGACTTAGGCTAATGAGGGTGAAAACCCTTCTAGAAATAGTCAAGACGACATCATTTAGGAGTTAAAAGGGTGGGTAATAACTAAAATACCCCTGGGACGTAATTAGGAAAAACCTGGAAAAAGTTGACTTTCAGGGACCACGGATGGGTTTCATGGATCATGGACCAAACCACGACTCATGGTTTGCATTCGTCGTTCCTATCCAAAAGAACAAGCTGTAGAAGGCAGCCTATGGGTCAATAGGATGGACCTGTAGAAAGAATCACGGGTCGTAGACCCAAGTCGTAGTTCTTGGGGAACATGCAATCCTCTGAATCATGTTCCACGAGTTACAGGATGGTCCGTGGTTCGAACTACAGACCGTAGACTTGACACATGGTTCCTAGGGATTTAGTCAACCCTCAGGTCTGGTACCACGAGTCAATAGGACGGACCCGTAGATTAAACTATGATCGTAGAACCAACTCGTGGTTCTCAGACCAGAGTCTGAACCTGGCAAGCTCAACCTACGAATCTATTCCACGACTCGTGGTTCAGACCACATTCCATGGTTTGGACCCGTTATTCCTGGTAACATGGAATTTTTCAGAGTTTTAATCTTAGAAAGCTGGTTCAATTTCTGGGGTGTTACATCTTCTTATTTATATACCTCCATTCTCTCCCACACACATACATGCATACTATAAAATCTTATCTTTTACTCTCTAATCTCCTTTCTCTATCTCCTCTCTATCGCACATGTACACTCGATGCTATGTTTACTAGATCGGATCAAAATCCTTATGATCAAGGCAAGATTATGCTAAATATTAAGGCTAGTGTAAGCCTAAGGTGTGGGATCATCTCCATGGTGGCCTAACACTACCAAAAAAGTCAAACAGATGGAAAAATCTCATGGGTTCTTGAACCCAAGGGATGCTCGACCATGAATTGGTGAAAACTCTTTATTTTTCATGAATCTTTGATGATCTAGAGGGTGGTGTATCATAGGTTTATGGGTAAGTGTTTTTGAAAAATGTATTTACAAAATATGTGGATTTCACTAGTGTGTGCATTGTGTTCTACCAAAGCAGACATATTCTATGGACCATAGATAACATCTACGACCATAAAAGATAGTTTGCCTTCGTAAAAGTACTTTAAAAGGGGGAAAAGATACTAAGAATGATAAAATTCTAATCTAAAAAGGGATTCACGATTGTAAAGCAATTCACAAGTCGTGTATCCCAATGAAAACAACTTTAGAGAGTGGTGTTAAAAATATGTTGATTCACAAAATAATTTGTGATTGTAAGGTCATTTACGATCTGTAATTCCCCTCGCAGAAAACTTTAGAGGATGTACTTTTGAGAAATTCTAATTTACAGAGGCATCTGCGACCAGGGGTGTTCACAGTTTGGATAAAAACTTATCCAAAATGAAAAATCAAACCAAACCTATTACATAAATTGATTTTTATTTGGTTTGATTTTACATTTTAAAAATCGATAATATTTGGTTTGATTTTTGTTTTATTCGAAGAAATTGAAGAAATAATTGAACCGAACTGACAAATTATGTATATATTTTTATAATTATATATGTATAATATATTATTTTTTATGGCTAATTTTAAATATCTTATAAATATATTCATCAAGATTTATATATAATTTAAATATCTTGTATGATATGTATGCCATGTTACTGTTTTATGTGGTAATCCCAGGATTTATTTTTTATTTTTGAATGAATTATTGTATTTTTTTCTTTTGAATGAATCATTTCTTTTATTTCTGTGTATGATTAATAACTTAGCAACCGAAGTAAACTGAACTAAAACTGATAAACATATATTATATTTGGTTTAGTTTAGTTTTAATAATTTACAAATCTATTATATTAGTTTATTTTGATTTTGACCATAACCGACCCGTGAACACTCCTATCTATTACTGTATATCTTATTTGCGGGTCATAGACCCCTTTGTAAAAGACTTCAGAGACATATCTGAGAGGATATAGTTTAACTGCATTTATCCATTGTTGAAGATTCTTGGACTTTCACAACTTTGATGTCTACCCTTAAGTACACATCTTTGTAAAGCTTAAGTACTAATAGTGCATGAGGACATGTGATGATTTCAAAACAAGTTACCAATGGAGGAAGGAAATCAATGTTTGGACAAGTAATAAGGGCCACTCCACAAAAGAAGTCAAGGATGCAAGATGAGTTTGAGAGATCAAATACGGAGTGGTAGTCCAACAAAACCAAGATTAAGAGACTACAGTACAAAACCTAATTAGAAGCAAAAGGTTCTGTTGATACACACATTGCCCATGTATAAAGTGTAGTGCATGAAATATATAATATAGAACTAGCTGGGTAAGACTCTGCCTATGAGAAGGAGAATAGCTTATTCACTATTACAATGCTCTCTCAAAATAAAATATAGTTACTACTATCCTACGGGCCATGACATCAAATAGGAATGATAAAAATAACACCCCTGGAGGACATGAAAGTCCTAATGAAACTTACAGGACTCTAAGGCAGAAGATTTGTTTGGTTCCAAAATACCAATTCAAGCTATTAGTACATAGTCCAGAACAATTGAAAAGCATCGCTTGAAGACTAATGCTCTTAATACGTCATAGGGAGTTCTAAACTCCCCTGTTCTTTATTTATTTTTATGCAATGAGGATATTGCATTCTTTTTAGCTGTGGTGGGACGGTAGTAGTGTAGATGACACATTTTTTTTGAATAGTTAAATAATATGCATGGTTGTCATACATGTTGTTGTAAGTAATTAGGTATCAGTCCTAATCGAGTCACCTCCTGATTTTTCTTATCCATGATTCTTTTTTGAGAATTTATTATTACGCTGAACTGAGCAAATGTTTCGTTTAGTTGAGTTTAGAGTCCAAATTTTCCCGATAATAGATTGGTAAACAACTTTCTTAAGAGTATAAGTCTTGTTAGTGTCAGTAAAATAAAGTTAAGTTGACTTATATGGTAATAGTTTGTTTTTTAAGGCATGACACTTATTTTATTTGAAAAATGGACTCCTCCAAAAACTATTGTATGAACTCATGTTACATATATTTACATGTTTATCTCTTTTTGTGATATTGAAAAAATTATTAAATGCTCAGAGTACTAGTTTGAGAGTAAGAATAAAGAGTTTAATGTAGTCCAGTGTCATTGTGTGAGTGAATTTTTATTGTTCCACTATTTATTGTAATGACCCTTCCGGTCATTGTTGCATTTTCACTTTTTTTGTACTATTAGAGCTTACATGTAGTGGTCCCAAGTCATTTATGAATTGTTGAGACTTGTGGTTTGGTGCCTGGGCCGTTCGTTAGGTCGTTATGGCCATTTCCATCTTTTAAAGCTTTAACTTAGGAAATCATTGACTTTAGTCAACATTCTTAGCAAGAGTGCTCAGAATTGAATTTCGATAGTTCCATTAGCTCTGGAGTGTATACTTTGGTCTCGTTGGACCTTTAGTTGAGGCCTGAGAGCTTTCAGTTTGGTTTTACCTCCCTTTATGTGATTTCAGGTCAGTTGGGCTTAGAAGTTGACTTTGGTCAATATTTGGAGAAGACGACCTCAGATGGAAATTCCATCAGTTCTATTAGCTCTAGAATGTCAACTTTGGGCTAGAGGTACCTTTGGTTTGGGTCCCGAGGCTTTCGGACTAGTTTTTGGCCTTTGGTTTTTTTTTTTTAGAAAGTTGTCCATTTGGGTGTGGGGCCCATTTTTCATTAAATTGATCTCCGTTGGGAGTTTTGTAATTTTTGCTGGGTCTAGAATGCAATTTTTGGTAGGGTAACATCTTTAGTTTGTGTTTATGAGGTTCGAAATATTCCCCATGTGTGCGAGCAAAATGATTTTGGGTTGTGTTGCAGCTGGTAGCTGCTGTTTTCTGGTATGGCACGACAGCAGTGCCTTGGCCGCACTAGTGAATCCACACTTGAACTATGGGTGTCGAACCTGCGGTGCCTGATGGCTTCAGTAGGGGAAGCAAATGTTCTCCCTCACCCTCCATGGCGATCGCGCCTCTATGGCCCTTTGGGCGCGCCTGTGCCTAGCGCTGACAGCTTATAAGGGTCACCTTTTTCATTTGTTCTAAATTTCTAAAGCATTTCCACCATTTTCCCTCTTTAGCTCAAGCTCCATTCTCTTGTGTGGATTGATCATAAGCATTAGGGTGACTATTTACGTTCCCGTGATCAAGTTTTTATCATCAATTGTAAGTTTCTAATCCTATAATTTTGTAAATTCTTCTCTTTAATTCCTTCTTTGTTCTTGAAGTCTTAGGGCTGTATTGGGCCCTTCCTTGGTACGATTTTACATCAATTTTTGAGAATGTGCTTATGGTAGTGTGGGAGACCTCGTAATAGTTTTCATTTTCGATTTTAGATTATGAGGCCCACGGGCCTGCTTTTGACCCAAATTTTGACCCAGCTAAATTATTACCAATATGGGTGTCGTTAGCTTTATTTTAACGTGTAGATTATGTACTTGATAGTGTGATTGCTATTCTGGGCTTCTCAGAGCAGTTCGGGCTTAGGCTTTGGCTTTCCAACAACTTATCATCGGATGCCAAGTAGGTTATATGTCACGCCCTGAGGCTACCCTCTAGATGTAACATGGGGCTTAGGATCATGAATGACACCAAGCTAACCCTTGTTCGTATCATAACTTAAACAAGCATAGATAAAATTAGCGGAAGCATAACTGAGATGGTAAGCACACTCACTCAAAATAATATAAGAGTCTAGGAATGTCACAATCAAAATCCAGAAATCCGAATAACTGTCTATATCTGAAAAGCCTCTAAAACCATCATAAAGAGTTGCTAGGAAAAGACCCCATCTAACTCGAACTACTGAAGAAAAGACATCAAAATACTAGACTTATAACTAGTCCTCGAAAGATGAGGACTCACCAACAAGTACTGGATAGCCGGCGGTCTCTAGCCACAAGCCTGAGAATGGGAACCTGAATATGCATCATAATAGGATGCATCACAAAGATATGTGTCAGTACTATTGAATGTACTGAGTATGAGAGTTTATGCAATAACATGGTAATAACATACTTAAAACATGCTTAAAGCCGATTTCATGCATAATAAGAAATATCGTAATGAAATATCATAGTTTAAGCATAAGGCATGAAATAGAATATTGTGTAACTTTAATATCTTGAAAACATTCATACGGGAGTTTCTCTTAACCGACATAGACCATGTGACATATATGGAATCCGATGTATATGCCCCATCAAAAAGACCCAATATACCTTGCTAGGGTATAAAGGCATAGTTGGTGTGATCACTAGTTCTAATGCTCAACTGAGGGGCTAATAAACCTATGGTGGCACATAGTTCCGGGACTTAAGGGTACGCTAAACCCAGTCCAACTCGGTGCTCAATACTACTCCCAAAAACATAATATAGCTCATATATAAACTAGGGCATATCTGATGCCAAAACTATTTGAAAAGCATAAGGACATATCTAATGTCATGCCATTCTCAAATCATAAGTCTTTAAAGCTTAGCATAGCCATAATTCAAATGTACTTCTTTCTAAAATTCATAGCTTGAAGAATTAGGCATGCAATTTCATAAATACTTGAAGTCATGTTATCTAAACATGCCAATTTATACTCAAAAACGTGCAATTGGGTGAAATCATGCTAGAAAACATTCTAAATGCATGGGCTTTTGAAAATACTTGAGGAATCATATATCAATCATGGGTAAAGGTGAGAAACCATTAATTGATGCTAACAAACTGAATTCAAAATAATTACATAGATTGGGTAAGAACCTTAATTTCATAGTTTCATAAATCTAAAGTAAAATCATGGGTTTTGGGCATATGGGTGAAATGAATCCCCTATTGGATACCCACATACCTGAATTGAAGCTTTCTTAATCTAGGATGAGAAGGATAGAGACTTGGAAATGAAATTCCTTGCTTGAACCTTAGAGCTTGAGAGAATGGAGACCCTTTCCTCTTTTAGAATTTGAATGAGAGTTTGGAAGAAGGATTAGGCTAATTAGGTATGAAACCCTACTAAAAATATCCAAAATGACCTCACTTAGGAGTTAAAAAGGTGAGACATTACCAAAATATCCCAGGTATTTAATTCGGAAAACTATTTAAAAACTGTGGCTTTAGGTTCTACGAGTATAGTCTACGAATCATAGACACAACCATGACTCATGGTTACTTCTTATAGTTCATGGCCTTGATGAACAGCTGCGGGTCTTATTCCAGGAGTTGGAACACGGTCCGTAGAACCATCTATAGTCAATAGAACCTATCCGTGATTCCTAGGGAAATGACAACCCTCAGGACTGATTCCACGTCGGGAACTATGGTCTGTGGTTTGATCCATGACTCATAGATCCCAATCGTAGACTCAGACCAGATATGGGACACTGTAGGACAGGTTCCACGAGTCCCTTCCACGACTCGTGGTTCATTCCACATCTCGTGGTTTGGGCTCATGGTTCCTGGGAATTTTAACTTTTTTTTCAAAATTTCTAAGTTTAAAAGCTGGTTTGAATTCTGGGGTGTTACAATATCTCCCCCTTGGGATCATTTGTCCTCGAATGAAGACTAAGTAAGGAAAATGGAGAAAAGATAGCCAAACAAACCAATAGAACATGAAAACTGAGTTATTAACTTAAAACATGACTGAACTATCTTTGGAAAACACGAATGCATGCTAGGATCATGAGAAAAACCGATGGAGTAGAATTGAAGGGACATACTAAGGAGGAAACTATTACCTCAAGCTGAAACTGGATTGGAAGGAAATAGATGAGGGTACTTGGCTTTCATGGCTGCTTGTGCTTCCCAAGTAGCTCCCTCAACTAACTGGTTTCTCCAAAGGACTTTCACCGAAATGACTTCTTTGTTCCTCAACATTCAAATCTGTCAATCAAAAATCTCAATGGGAACTTCTTCATAAGTGACACTATCCTTCACACCCATATCCCTTAAAGGTACAATCAAGGCTGGATCGCCAACACACATCTTTAAACATGAAACATGGCAAATCAGATGCACCATTTCTAGATTGCCTGGCAACTCCAACTCATAAGCAACACTACCAACTCTTCTTTGAATCCTATAGGGACCTACATAGAGGGGACTAAGATTCCCTTTCTTACCAAACCTCATCACACCCTTCATGGGTGACACCTTCAGAAATACCCAATCATCAACCTCAAACTCCAAATCTCTTCTTCTCGCATCTACATAACATTTATGTCAACTCTGAGCAGTCTTCAACCTCTCCCTAATAATCTGAACTTTATCCATAGTCTCATGAACCGAATCTAGACCAATCAAAGCTACTTTACATACCTCAAACCAACTAATAAGAGATCTACACCTTCGCCCATAAAGTGCCTCATAGGGAGCCATTTGGATGCTATAATCAAAGTTATTATTGTAGGCAAACTCAATGAGAGGTAAGTGATCATTACAATTACCTTTGAAGTCAATTACATAATATCTCAACATTTCCTCTAAGGTCTAAATAGTACGCTCGGCTTTTCCATCCATCGATGGATGAAAAACCGATTCTAAGTCTCACCTGAGTACCAAGAGACTTCTGAAATGATCTCCAAAATTGGGATGTGAACTGAGTTCCCCTATTTGAGATGATAGATAATGGAACACCATGCAATCTAACAATCTCATGGATGTAGAGTCTATCATAATCCTCTGCCGAATCAGTAGTCTTAACAGCCAAGAAGTGGGATGACTTAGTCATCCTGTCGATAAACACCCAAATTGAATAATGTTGTCTGCGAGTACGAGGTAAGCCTGTAATGAAGTCCATATTGATCGCTTCCCATTTCCAAGTAGGAAGATCAATATACTGAGTCATGCCACCAGTTCACTGATGTTCTACCTTCACATGTTGACAATTGGGACACTTAGCCACAAAATCTACTATGTCCCTCTTTATGCCATTCCACCAATAGACTTCTCGTAGGTCATGGTACATCTTGGTGGCACCGGGGTGAATAGAATATCGGGAGCTATGGGGCTTTATCAAAATCCACTATCTCAACCCATCTATATCGGGAACACACAATCGGCCCTGATATCAAAGCACACCATCTCCCCCTTAGGAGAAAACCTCAACCCTCTGCTAATGGATTGCACCCTTCAATTGATGCAAAATAGGATCACTGTCTTACTTCTCCTTCACCTCAACTACCAAAGATGATTCAGACCCATTCTGAACAATAAACCACCATCTGCTGAATCTGTAAGGTGAACTCCCAATCGAAAAAGTCTATAAACATCCTTGGCCAACTCCTTCTTTCCATCCTCAACCAAAGACACATTATCCATAGACAACCTACTAGTGTATCAGCCACTACATTGGCCTTACCCGGATGTTAAAGAACACTCATATCATAATCTTTATGAAGCTCAAGACATTTTCTTTGATGAAGATTCAATTCCTTTTGATTGAACACATACTGAAGACTCTTATGGTCGATAAACACATCCACATGAACACCATACAAGTAGTGCCTCCAAATCTTCAAAGCACAAACCACTGCTGCTAACTCAAGATCATGAGTTGGGTAATCCTTCTCATGAATCTTAAGATGTCTAGAAGCATAAGCAATTAACTTACCATGCTGCATCAAAACACAACCCAAACCAATTTTAGAAGCATCGTAATACACAACAAAGCCATCTAAGCCCTTGGGTAGAGCCAAAACTGGGGTTGTGGTCAACCTAGTCTTCAATTCCTAAAAGTTCTTCTCACATAGCTCAGACCATTGAAAATTAACCTTCTTTTGAGTCAACTTGGTCAATGGTGCAGCTATGGAAGAAAACCCTTCCACTAATCTCCTGTAGTAACCATCCAAACCCAAAAATCTCCCAAAAAGCTCAAAAACCATCCAAATCTTCTGTGAATCAACTAAAATACCATCTTTAGTCATAACATGACCCAAAAAAGCAATAGACTGCATCCATAATTCACACTTGTTGAACTTAGAAAATAATTGACGATCCTTGAGAGTTTGAAATAGAACTCTCAAATGTTCCACTTTCTCATTCTCACTTTGAGAGTAGATGGGAATATCATCAATGAAAACAATCACAAATATGTCAAAGGACTATTTGAACACACGGTTCATCAAGTCCATAAAAGCTGCAGGAGCATTTGTTAGTCTAAAAGACATAACCATAAATTCATAATGACCTTACCGAGTTCTGAAGGTTGTCTTTAGAATGTCCCACTCTCGAACATTGAGTTGATGATAACCAGATCTAAGGTCAATCTTGGAAAAATAGATGGCACACTGAAGCTAATCAAACAAGTCATTAATCTTGGGAATGGGATACTTATTCTTGATTGTAACCTTGTTCAACTGATGGTAGTCAATACATATTCTAAGAGAACCATCCTTACTATGCACAAATAGGACTGGAGCACCCCATTGAGAGATGTTGGGCCTGATAAAACCCTTATTAAGAAGGTCTTTAAACTAATCTGTCAGTTCTGTAAGCTCCACTGGAGCCATTCTGTAAGGAGGAATTGATATAGGCTGCGTATTTAGGAGAAGGTCTATCCTAAAGTCAATCTCCCACTCAGGAGGGACTCCAAACAAATCCTCGGGAAACACTTCGAGAAATTCATTTATAATAGGAACTGACTGGAGAGATGGGGTTTCAGACTCTAAATCCATAACCCTTATAAATATCTTCTTAGCCTTAAGGTAAGATATGAAATGACCCTTTGAGGATGGAGGACTACCCTGCCACTCTAAGATAGGTTCATTTGGAAACTTGAAATTGACTACTCGAGTATTACAATCAACTGAGGCATAGCATGCATGCAACCAATCCATACCAAGAATAACATCAAAATCAGTCATCTACAACTTTAATAGATCAGCCAAAGTAACTCTATGAAGGACTGAGATAGGGAAATTTTTGTAAATTCTCTTAGCTAGGACTGACTCAACAACCGGAGTGGAAACATGAAAGGGTTCTAAGAGTAGTTCAGGATAGACTTTAAACTTTTAAGCAACATAGGGGGTCACAAAAGATAATGAGGCTTCGGGGTCTAGCAAAGAATAAACATCGAAAGAAAATACTTGCAACATACCAATGACAACATCTAGGGAACTATACTTATCTTGGCGAGATGACATACCATAAAGATGACCCTGGTGCTGACCGCCACCATTGCCGAAAGTGGTACCTTACTAAACCGAATGACCTGCTGGAGGTGCTGAAGCATACTGTGTCCTGCTACCTCTATACCGCTTCTTGGCTGAAGGGCAATCTCAAATCCTATGACCAATATGTCCATACCTAAATCACCCCTCTCTGCCAGCTAAACACTCACCAAGGTGACTCTTACCATACTTGTTGCAACTAGGGTAAGGAATCCCTTTTGCAATACTCCCCTGCGAACCTGATCCTCTACCTGACTGATCATGCCTAGGCCTAGGGGCCTGAGTAGGACCACTAGCTGATGAAGGCACAGGTCATGATGACCTCTTCTAAAATGAAGAATGATGTCTGCCTCTGTACCTCTAATGACTAAAGCCCAAACTCTCTGATTTGGCCCTCTTGTTCTCCCTTACCATTTCCTTCAACTTATCTCCCTCAATCTGATGGGCATGAGTCATAAGCCTAGAGATATCCATGTACCCCTATAGCATAGTAGACCTGCACTCTTTTTTCACCAAGTCTGACACCTCATAAATGAACTTACTTATTTAATCTCTCGGATCGGCTATCATAGAAGGAGAATATCAAGAAAACTGGGTGAACCTCAATCCATATTCCTGAACCGACATAGATCCTTGCCTCAAATTCATGAATTCTTTGGCCTTTGCCTCCCTGAACTCCCTAGGGAAGAACCAATCAAGAAATTCTCCCTCAAAGCACTCCCAAGTCATAAGGACCGCATCGCTAGTCCTAACATCCTTCCACTGAGTATACAAAATGTGAGCTACGTCCTTGAGTTGATAGAAAGCTAGCTCAACACCATCCACTCCAACAACTTTCATCACCTCCAAAATCTTCTTCACTTCATCTATGAATTTTTGTAGGTCTTCTCTAACCTTAGAACCCAAAAACTCATGTGGGTTCATATGAATGAAGTCTCAAACTCTGGCAGCAATTGCCCACCATGAGGGTTAGTAGGAACAAGTGTTGGTGGATTAGCTTTGTTGGCTATTGCATGAGCTAACATATGAATGACGTTCTTGAACTCCACATTAGTGACCTCAAGGTCTATAATCGGAGGATTAGTATTTCAGGCGTTTGGCTCAGTGAGACATGGCATAATAAGGAGGCACAATCTGAAATGCATAAAGATTGGATTTGAGGAGTAATAGAGTTAAACTATATCGCATGATACTGATCATGAAAGAAGTGAAGTTTTTTCCTAAAACATCTCGTAGCTTCTCTCTATAAGTGTGGCGCACTTCACACCCATAGAAGAGACTCTACTCAATGCGGCTTTCAGACATCCCAGGACTCTTTAACCTGAGGCTCAGATACCAAGTTTGTCATGCCCCGAGGCTACCCCTAGATGTAACATGGGACTTAGGATCACGAATAACTCCAATCTAACCCTTGGACTTAGAATAACTTAAACAAGCATAGATAACTATAGCGAAAGCATAACTGAGATGGTAAGCTCAGTAACTCAAAATAACATAAAAGCCAAGGAATGTCACAATCTGAAACAAGAAATCCAAATAACTGTCTATGTCTAAAAAGTCTTTAAAACCATCATAATTAGTTGCTGGGAAAAGACCCCAGCTAATTCAAAGTACTGAAGAAAAGACATCAAAATACTAGACTCATAACTAGTCCTCAAAAGATGAGGACTCACCAATAAGAACTGGATAGCCGGTAGTCTTCATCCACGAACCTGAGAATGGGAACTTGAATTTGCATCATAATAGGATACAACACAAGGATATGCGTCAGTTTTATGGAATGTACCAAATATGTGAGTTTATGCAATAACATGGTAATAACATACTTAAAATATTCTTAAAGCTGATTCCATGTGATAGGTCAGTAATCTACTAATTTATTAAGCCTTTACTCATGAATTATTGCCATGTTTTGATAAGATTTAGAGGTTCTTATGGCCTTTATTGACATGAATATAGGTACTCTTGTCCAAGAGAAGAAAATAAGGAAATGGACCCAAAAGAGCTTAAAAGGAGTTAAAGTGTGAAGTTATCAGATGAGATGAAGATTCTGTGATGAGGTGCAGACCTCGTGCGACATGCACAACATGAGGTGCAGTCCGCACCTTCTTCCATATAAAGCTCATAAGAAAAGAGAAGGATCTATTAAGGGGTGTGGCAGTCGTGCAACACGCATAAGCTCTGGTGCGAACCGCACCCCACTTCGCATAATGACTAAAGTTTAGCCAAGTCTCTGGTTCACTCATGTGGAGTTGTGTGATGCACACAACGTGATGTGCAAACCGCACATTGCGGCGCATAGCTCTAGAGGGGCATTTTTGTCCATCTTTGTATGATGAATTGAGAACATTCTAAAATCCAATTGAGGCATAGTTTTGAAGAGTTTGGAAGAGTTTTTTTTCCAGCTTTTGAAGTAAGTTTCTCTCCCAAGGCAATAAAGAGGGTTTTAATCCATTCTCTCAATCATCAAACTTGGACTTATAAATTTGAGCTTGGATATTGGATTCTTGCTACAATCCATTTTCTATGGGTTACTTTCTTCTTCCTTTAGCATGAGTGGCTAAGTTTCCTTGTCTAGGGATGTGTTGATGATGGGTAATTGATAAAAGGGTATAGGTATTGCTTATTTGCATCTATAATTGCTAATATGACATGGATTTAGTGATTTCACCATATTTTAACTCTAAAATTGGTCGTTGCAAATATTGATTCAATTTACTTGATTGTATTCTTGCTTGAGAAAGGGGTTCATAATTTTGGTTGTGAAATTGCTAGTGGGTACTTGGGATTCCACATAGATTGAGGCTAGAAATAGCTCAATTTGATGAAAACACCCATTTAAGGGTCTAAGCTAGAGATAGTGTGACCTCCCCAAGCCTATATTGGTTGGTTTATGACTAAACAATGGTGTTTGAACTGTTGGATAAATGATTGTTTGATCAAAAGATTAACAAGTATGCATAAAACCAATGCTACCTATGTTAGTTAGTAGGTATTTATGAAAAAGAGAAAGTACCTTGACCTGTGTTCGAGTTCCATCGGAAGCACATCCCTAGTCGTCCTCTCTCTTGTTTACACCTTGCATTTTTACTTTATTGCTTTGGTTTGGAATTGAATTGTGACAGATTTCTAATTCCCCGCTTTTTTACATTATTTGTTATTTGGACAATCTACTCTCATTGTAAAGTCTTTTCTACAATCTCTTAGGCTAAGCTCCAATTCTCTATGGGATCGACCATGACTCCTGTTGGATAACATAAATTGTGTTTTGGTTACCAATCTTCGATACCTCTATCTTGGAGAGTACATTTGAGCGTTACCGAAAATAGCACCATTGACGGGGAATTATGTTTGAATAGCCTTTTTGATGTGAATTGAAACCACCTTGTAGAGTGTTTGTTATTTTTATTTGGTTTGTTGTTTTTGTACGTTGAATAGGCAGCCCATGAACGAAGTGGGTGACAATGAAAGTGTCAACAGAAGTATCGATGGGTTCATGGACGCAACCAATGAACCTGTAATTCAAGTGGGAGTAGGTGCAATCCGCCTAACCCCCACTGTTGGAAATGCGGTGTTTCACATCACTAGCACCATGATCCATCTTATACAAATGAAGGGCATGTTTGGAGGAGGAGCACACAAAGATGAAAATAGGCATATCCACAACTTTTTGGAGATATGACAACCTTTCATCTTCCAAAACATTCCCCAAGAATCTATTCTACTTCGTCTATTCATCTTCTCTCTAAAGGGGGAAACCACGACTTGGTTGGAGGAATTGCCAGATGGGTCAATCACCTCTTGGGCTGAGTTGGTAGATGCTTTCACTTCTAGATTTTTCCCACCCTCATGGATGATGCAGTTGAAGGATGAAATTACCAACTTCTGCCCACTTCACGAGGAGCCTTTGCATGAGGCATGGTTGATATTCAAGAAGTAACTTGTGTTGTGGACCAACCAAGGGTTGCCGGATAACGTTCATCTATAAAGCTTCTATAGAGCTTTGAACCAGATGAACATGTCCATGGACAACAACCTTGGGGGTGACACCTTCATGGACCAACAATTTGAAGTCACCTCGGCTCTTCTAGAGAGAATGATCAAGACTAACCAAGCTTGTCACACAAGGGAGGATGATGTTCCTACCTCGAGAGTTACCATATCGATTTTAACAAATAAGATATGGAGAAAGGATGAAGAGAGGGATGAGAGCATGGCAAAAATGATGACTCAAATAGTCTTACTAGAAAAGCATATGATGGGGGGCCGGAGGAGCTCAGACCGTGAATGTTGTGAGTATACCGAAGATCAAGGCTAGTGATGAAGAGCTCATGAACATCATAGATGGTAAACATTGCTACTTGTCAGCGGTTTCTCATCCTGGGTATTATCGCTCGAGGGATGAGAATCAAGGTTGGAATAGGGACAAGGAACAAGATGGAAATTGGAGGGATCGTGAAAAAGAAGGTGATAGATATAATCACTAGAGCTCAAATCCTTACATACCTCCAAACAAGTCAAATTCTTTATATCAACCCACCACAAGCGATCCCGGGCACTCAAAGACTGAGGACATATTGTCCTTGGTCTTGAAAAAGGTAGAAACTATAAATACTGGAGTTAGTGAGCTTAAAAGCAAAGTTTCAATACTTTATCAAACCGTGAGCTCTCTGTAACACCCCAAAATTCGATACAGCTTTTAAACTAAGAAACTTGCTGAAATTTTGAACTTCCAAGGATCACGGGTTAAGTCCACGAGCTGTGGGTGGTTCCATGAGTCATGGAAAAAACTCATGATTACAGTCCTGCAGACCACCGTCTGGTCTGAGAACCACGAGTCAAATTCATGGTTCATAGAAATTTCCACGAGTCGTGAAACCAACCCGTGGAAATCAGAGAGAGAGTGGTCAAGTTCCCAGGAACCACGAGTGGGTTACATGACTTATAGAAGTTTCTACGAGTGATACTGTTGAGTCGTAGGAACTCATCTGTAGCTTGAATTCTGGGCTCAGGACCAACGAGTCCATTCCATGAACCATGATTCTTTTTATGGCTCATCGAAGGGACCCGTGGAACCTGAAGCCGAGGTTTTTAATAGTTTTTCTCTAATTAAATCCCAGGGGTATTTCTATAATTAGACACCCTTTTAACTCCTTAGTGAGGTTGTTTTGGCCACTTTTAGTAGGGTTTCTACCTTATTTAGCCTAAGACTCTCATTATCCCTCATTCATCTACCAAATTGGGAAAAGAACTCCTTCAAGAGCCAAGTCTTAAGCTCCAAGTTCAAGCCTCCTTTTCTTTTCAATTTCAATTGGGTTAGCTTCAATCAAGGTATGTGGGTATTCAATAAGGGGTTCCTTTCATCCTTATTCCCAAAACCCCAATTCTAATTTTGATTTCATAAACTTTTAAATTAGGGTTCTTACCCAATTCTTATGGGTTTTGCTATAAATTGTCTTCTCATGATTTTATTATGAAATTACCATTAAATTAAATGATTTTGTATGGGTTTTTACATGTGAACTCCTATTTCATGAATCGAAGGCTAATTATGGCAAATCCTACATGCATGAATTGATTTAAGTAATTTGGGTATTTGATAGCATATTTTTATGAATTTCAAGCAAGTGCATGCCTAGTTTCTATGTTCTATAAGATATATGTTATTATGAAATTGAACTAGAGTAATGCAAGTTTTCAAGTTATGAATTATTATGCAAGACAAGACACCCGATATACCATCAATACTCATGAATCATTTTCTAAACTAAGGTTCGTGAGTAGTATGAAGATCCAAGTTGTGAACATGTTTATAAAAAAGCTTTGACATCTAGATATGTCACATGTATATGATCCCTATGGTATATATATTTTGGTAGTAGTATTTAGCACCGAGCGATGAGGGTTCTAGCTAACCCAAGTCCAAAAATATGTTGCCACCATAGGTTGCCATCCGTCGCTTATGAAAAGATCCTTATGATATGGTTCTAACATTGGACGATGAGGACAACGTTTTTTAGTGTGGGTGCATGACACTGGACTCCATGTAGCTCAGCATGATTTATGTCAGTTAAGAGAAACTCCCACATAATTATTTTCAAGCTATGAAGTTATATGATACTCTACTTTGAATCTTGACTTTACTTCATATTTTATGTCTTATATCTTGATGTTTACTTATGCTATCTCTTTCTATGAACGAGCTCATTTTAAATAGGTTTGAAGTTTATTTTTATCATGATAATTCATATCTCACATACTCGATACATCATATAGTACTGATGCATATTTTATGTTGCATCCTCTTGATGATGCAGATTCAGGTTCCCTCCCTCAGGCACGTGGCTAGAGGCTGCAGGCCATTTCTAGTCAGTGTTGGTGAGTCCTCATAGTTCGAGGGCTAGTTATGATCCTAGTTCATTTATGGCTGCTTACTTTTGTACTTCGAGTTAGCTAGCATCTTGTCCTAGCAACTCCTTATGTCATGTGTAGAGGCTTTTAAGATATAAACAATATTTGAGTTTCTCTTTCAAACTATGTTTTATCTTGACTTATCATTTATGGATTGGGCTGTCTCATTTTCTATTTATGCTTCTGCTATGTTTTCTTATAATTGACTGAGTATACTATGACCAAGTGTTAGCTTGGGACACTTCTGGTCTCGGGTCCCATGTTATGTCTAGAGGATAGCCTCGGGGCATGACAAACATTGTATCAAAGTCAGGTTCAAGAGTTCTAGGGTGTATGAAAGCCACATCAAGTAGAGTCTCTTTCATGTGTGTGAAGCGCGCCACACTTATGAGAGAGAAGCTATGAGGTGTCTTAGGAAAAACTTCACTTCTTCTTGATCAATATAGTGAGATAGAGTTTAACTTTATTAACCCTCTAATCTGTTCTTTATGCATTTCAGAATATGCCTCCTCGCTGTGCTATGCCTCGCCGAGCCGCCTAATATGTTGATCCTCCGATCCTAGATCCCGAGGTCACAAATGCAGAGTTCAGAAATGCCATCCACATGCTAGCTCAGACTATGGCCGCTCAAGCCAACCAGCAGGCTCCTATCCCTATCCACCCTCAAGGTGGGATAGCGGCTCGAGTAAGGTATTTCATTCGCATGAACCCACCTGAGTTTTGGGGTTCGAAAGTTTGTGAGGATGCACAAAACTTCTTGGATGAGATAAAGAAGATCTTTGGTGTGATGCAAGTGGATGGTGTTGATTGTATCGAGCTAGCTTCCTATCAACTCAAGTACATGGCTCATATTTGGTTCACTCAATGGAAAGATGCTATGGCTAGGGATGTGGTCCCTATGACTTGGGAATGCTTTGGAAGGGCTTTTCTTGACTGGTTTTTCCCGAGAGAGTTGAAGGTTCCATGAAGGTTCAGGATTACGGGTTGAAGTTCACCCAACTTTCTAGGTATGCTCCTTCCATGGTGGATGACCCGTGGGATGAGATGAGTAAGTTTGTATATGGTGTATCAGATTGGGTGAAGAAAAGGTGTAGGTCCGTGATGCTTTTGGGTGACATGAATATTTCCTGACTTGTGACTCATGCCCAATAAATCGAGGGAGATAATTTGAGAGAGATGGTAAGGGAGAACAAGAGGGTTAGATCCAAGGGTTTATGTTTTGGCCATCAGAGGTTCGGAGGTAGACATCGCTTCTCGTTCAAGAAAAAATCATCATGACCCGTTCATTCTTCTGCTAGTGCTCCTACCCAGGCCCCTACGCCTCATCATTATCATACTGTTAGAGGATCTGGTTCCTATTCGTAGTCTCAGAGGAGTGTTGCAAATGGATATTCCCACCCTATTTGCAACAAGTATGGGAAGAATCACCCGGGAGAGTGTCATTTTGGCACAGGTGCATTCTTTGGGTGTGGATAGGATGGTCACATGATTAGGGATTTCCCTTTCGTCTAAGAAAGGATATGGATATAGTAGGACTCAATCTTCTCCAGTATCCCCAGGAGGTCGACCGGCCCAGTAGGGCATTGCTTCTAGTTCTAATGGTCAGCGCCAGAACCGCCTTCATGCCATGTCCTCTTGCCAAGACAAAGAGAGTTCATCGGACGTTGTTACTGGTATGTTGAAAGTCTTCTCTCTCGATATGTATGCTTTGTTGGACCCTGGTGCCTCCTTATCATTTGTGACCCCATATGTTGCTTGTAAGTTTGAGATTTGTCCGGATTAACTTTTAGAACCCTTCTGTGTTTCTACTCCTGTTGGTGAGTCAGTCCTAGCCAAAAGAATCTACCAAAATTGCTCTATCTCAGTACTTCATGGAGTCACTTTAGCGGATTTAGTAGAGTTGGGGATGACTGATTTTGATGCTATTCTTGGTATGGATGGTTGTATGCTTTTTATGCCTCGGTCGATTGTCGTACTCAAGTTGTCAGTTTCAAGTTTCCAAATGAACCTGTCTTAGAGTGGTAAGGTAGTCCCCAATCCTCAAAAGGTCATTTCATATCTTATCTTAAGGCTATGAAGATGATTTCTAAGGGTTAGGTTTATCATATAGTTCGGGTAATGGACACGGAGTCTGAAACCCCACCCCTTCAGTATGTTCATGTTGTGAATGAGTTCCTAAAAGTGTTTTTCGAAGATTTGCCTGGAGTCCCTCCCAAGCGGGAGATCGACTTTGGGATAAATCTTCTTCCAGATATGACTAACGCTCAAATCATGCTCTCCAAGTAGGAGGTCACATCGATTGTGTAGTCAAAACATAACGAGTGTCGGGATCGAACCCAAGAGACCAATGTAGTCGCAATCGAGCTAATAAAGAATCTAAGCAACTTATTGAAGTTCACATAACAAAAAAGGAAAATATATTTCAAAAAGGGGTTTTTTTAACTACAACTAAAAGATATAGAAAATCAAATAAAAGATAAATTAATCAATGGCTTTCCTTGCTCTCGTCAAGCAAGGACAAAAAGGGAGAATTGGGAGTAGGAATTCAAATCACAAGACTTACACCCGGTTGACACCTAGGTAGTCTTGGTTATAGGTATGCCTGACTGTCTCTCTAAAAATCAAGCATATATCTCATGTAGTTTCTCTCAAACTAACACGAGTAAGCAATAAACCAGCCAAATAACTTAGGGAGGTCATCCTATTTCTAGCTCGAACCCTTAAATGGGAGATTCCGTGATTGGAGCTATCTCTAGCCTCCAATATAGATGGATTCCCAAGTTCCCTCTATTAAATCTTCCCAAATTTAGGGTAATTCTCTCTCGAGAAATAACCCAAATCCGTAAGTTAAGTCAATGTTTGCAACCATTGACTATAAATTTAAGCAATGGAGGATTCAATAGACCCAAATAATCAAACAAGAACAAAATCTATACATGAATTCAATAACCCACAAAGTATTATCTCTAATACGAACTCAAAATCTCAAGTCAACAAACACACCAAATAAATAGAAATTAAGAACAAGAGTTGAAGAAAGGAATCCAAAGATTTACAATAAAGAGCATCCAAATCTTCACTCCTATGGTGTTGGTTGATGAACCTTGCTCCCAAGATTTCTCAAAAGTTCTGAAAATAGCCAAAGATATGTTTCAAGACGACTTAGGAGTGGTTTATGTTAATTGGGGTTTCTCCGGATGTGAAATTCCAAAACTGCCCAGCTGCTCTGCTTTCCTTCTCTGCCTACGCAAAATGTCAGCCACGTATGCGAAGTGTCTTTGTCTGGTTGACCTTCGCATACGCGGGCAAAGGGTTGCGTTCACGGAGCTTTTACTCAGTTGACCTTCACGTTCGCGATAGAGACCACGTGTTTGCGAAGGCATGTGCTGCTGCCAGCTACTTGCTTCTCCGAATGGCCTCCTTTCGACTTGTTTCCATCCGAATTCATCTCGAACACTTCTAAAACACAATGACCTGCAAAATAGAAGTAATCTGTGTCAATTGCACTATTTTTCCACTTTAAACTAGCAAAAGCATAAGCTTAAAGGCTAAATAAGTAGGTAAAATACCGACTTATCAAACCCCTAAACTTGAACTATTGCTTGTACTCAAGCAACTT
The DNA here is from genome assembly GCA_003996215.1 of Jaltomata sinuosa. Lineage (NCBI taxonomy): Eukaryota > Viridiplantae > Streptophyta > Magnoliopsida > Solanales > Solanaceae > Jaltomata > Jaltomata sinuosa. Next base: position 301,068 of record QJPP01000721.1, on the reverse strand, counting down.
AATGCTTTTAATATAAGAGGCATACAACACAAGTGCAAATGACAATAGCACAGGCCAAGGAAAACCATTTCAAGCACCAAACTTGATTTCGGTTGGTACTAATGATTAGTCAATCACATGATAACTTACTCTAAGCATTTTCTTTAATTCAAAACACCAACTCATGATGCAAAGGCATAACAAGAACAAGCGAGTGACAACAACCAATACTCAAGATGTGACTCAAACCACTAGCTTACCAAAACATGCTCCATTGACTCATTTTCGGAGTTTATCAATATCACCAACTATCCTAATTCGCATGCCCTCACAAGAACGAAAGTCCAAAAAACACATTATGTATAAAGACAATCACAAGGGACAAATACAAACACTCACACTCACAAGAAATTTCATGTGCACACACGTTAACCCATAGGCTTGCCCTTCATGTAAATCGCCACTAATGTAGGGTAGCCAAGCTCAAAATCACCAAGACTTGCGGGTTACAAAGTTGGCTAGGGCTAAGGTGAGGATATCATTTGGTTCAAGTGATTACACCTCCCTAATACTTTTTGTTTTCATTTCAAACACCGCTCACATTTTTTAATTTCAACTTCACCTTATTTCTCCCTCACACAACCCAAGATTTCTCCTTTTTAACTCATGATCATTCACACCTTATATCACCTTCACTTGGTAGTACCAATTTTTGCTTTTCAATTTGCTCGTTAGATTGATCTTTTGGAGCAATTTTCAATTTTTGAAGTAAGGTGCTACCTTGCACTTGAAGTGTATTTCTTTTCTTCTCCTCATTTGATCACATGCACCCCCAAACTTAGGCATTTGCCTATGTTATATTTTGTTCCCCCCCAAACTTAGGCTTTTAGCCTACATTTCATTTTCAAGCAATTAGGGAGGATGGGTGCCAAGATGGAGGTTCCAAAAAGGTCAAGGTGTTGACAAGGTGCCAAAGAATTGTCACAAGCTCAAAGGGGTTCACTAGGATTTGATGTCATTGGGAAGTCATTTAGGTGAAGTGGCTATCAAAAAGGGCCTAAGGTCATTTCCCAAGTTTGGTGACACCTAAAATTTCGCCTTGAATCATTTTCAGGGCAAGTTCTAGACGACACATATGCACAAGAATTATTCAACTAAACCTCACCACACATGGCATGCGAATCATTCAAGAAGGATCAATTTTTAACTTCCTAAACAAGAACAAAGATGAGCTATTCTACATTATCACCACTAATGGGTCAAGAGTGATAAAAAGATTAAAAGAATTGTCACAAAATCACTGTTCGCCATGCATTTTTCACAATTTTTTTTGGTAGGGTATGCTTATTTCACTTAGCATGCAAGACTACTTCATTGGTACCAAACAAGTCAATTTGCAACCAAAACCTTAAAAGATGATGATTTTCCCTTAAGAATGTCGTCACTCAGTCTATCATTGGGACAATTCATCTATCTAAATTGGTATGGCCACACAAGGTGGATCAACATAAACATCACACTACGAGCACATGCGATTCGCATGTAACAAAGTGTGTGTCGCACGTGCAACACACAGGCCAAACAGTGTCGCACGAGCTTCACACATCATCACTTGCAGAACAATTATCCCCCAGCAAGTTTCATCTGGCCTAACGGGTACTCAGACTTCCCCTGGCCCACAACAACCATATCTCAACTACAAAATAAGAAAAGAAACTAAAAACTAAACCATCAACTTCTTTCACACAACATCAAAACCCGATGAGGGTGCAAATCCACAAGGTACACTCGACAAGGGCACAAAACATATATAGACAAACAAACAAAACAAGCCCGATAAGGGCACAATAATATCTAACAAAACAACAAAACAAGCCCGACAAGGGCACAATAATATCCATAAGTAAAGAAAGCTAAACTAGAAAGATAGAGCGCGGATCACACGCCACCCCCAACTAAGATAGGGCAGTGCCCTCACTGCATCTAAGTAAAGAATAAGTTTGAGGGGGCACCCTGAAATGCATTAATCTGAACTGGAAAAAGAGGGAAACTCAAGTCTCTCCTCATCCTCATCATCATCATCCTCCTCAGCTCCTCCCAATCCACAAAAGGACTTCAATCTATCCATCATATTGTTTAAGAACTTGCTCTTCTTCTTCTCGTGCTCGCTCAACTTCTTTTGCCACTTTTCCACTTTTGCTTGCCTACGACTCATGTGATCCAAGCATGCATTCATTGAACTTAAACACCCATTAATCAATTTCTGCTCATTGTCCACTATGGACAAGGATAGGGGGACTCAATACCTACTGGTATGTCAGCTCTAACTGAATCGGAAGAGAATCCGGCCAATAACTGTTGAACATGTGCATCCACTCCCTGAATCTTGCTAGAGAGATAGCGTATGATATAGGGACCAGACTGTAGATCTCCCATAGACTTAGATGATCTAGATGCAATAGTGGAAGGACCTGCAGGCTCAGTCAAAGACTCTGGAAACTATCCAAAAGATGGAGAAGCTACATCAATCTTTCTCTTTTCTTCTTTGCTTCTGGGACCCTCTTCAAGAATGGGTATATAATAGTCGCTGGCTTCTTCTCAATATCAGTAAGGTCTTTCAATACCCCAGTATCATAGCATAACTGAGTCACTAATGAAGGAAAGAAAGGCTTTTAAACCTTGCACTAGAGACCTCAGCCATCTGAGCCACAATATGGACCCCAATATTCACATCTATGCCATCAATGAGGGTTGCCACCATCAATTCTTGGTCAAGGGTTACATCTGTATCATGAGTGGATGGCATGATCCTCGCACAGATAATCGAAAGCTAAGTCTTGTCTTCTGCAGTAAACTCATGTAAATCAACCCCTTTCTGCGAAGTCAACTAATTCGGGGTCACCCCATCAATTAACTTGTATAGTGCATTGATGATCTCGAGGTTGAAGCTCACTTGGACTCCCCGAATGGTAGTGACTAGCGTATCATTGAAATCAGTGATTGAAGTGTTGGCATAGATGATGTGCCGCCATTTTACGACACTTTTGACTCATTTTAACTAAGAACAATCATACGTTTTCAAGCAACCGTCGTTGTTTTGATGTGTTTATGTTGGATTTTCAGGAAATAGGGACAAACATGGAAACGGAAGGAAATACGAGCATAAAGAGAATTCTAGATAAGAGTGACGGTTCAGGCGATGGTCCGTCAAGTGGGTGACGGACCGTCACCCTGAGGCAGCCTACTGCCTAGTGACGATAGCTCAGGCGACGGTCCGTCAAGCCAGTGACGGTCCGTCGGCCTGGCCGTCACACATAGGCAGTCCGTTAAGCGGAATCCGAGCGTTTTTGGGACTTTGTTTCCTAGACTTCTATAAATACCCTATGTTAGGTTTATTTTACATGTCAAGATTTTTACATACATTACCCAATAATTTTAGGAGTTTAAGTCGAGTTTTGAGAGAGGAAAACACGCAATACACGTTTTCTTCCTCCTCAATCTTGTTCTTGAATCGTTCTTGGGATCTTGGTTTTTCTTGTTCTTGGAATAATTGAAGATTGTTTTCACCATATTGTAAGGATTTCTTCTCTTTATTATGAATACAATTCTCTTCTCTTTTCTTTATAGCATGATTAACTAAACCTCCCACAACTAGGGTTGTGGGAGCCATGGCTAAAGTAGCGATATAGATTTCGGGTAGCGACGGGTTTAATATATATGTTGTCACGTTGTTAATCATTCATTATTTAACGTTTTCTAGTGGTTGCAAACATTAGAACATGCCTAGGTTTAATTTGCTTGAGTAAAGAGATTAAAACCGGGAAACTTGATTAACGACGAGGATTCGAGACTACCAACTCTCGTCTTATGATTAATGCTGTAACTAGATTAATCTACTTGATGTTTAGGATTGAAATCTAAAAGTACACCTTTTCAAGTTCGAGAGAATTGAAAAGTAAATTCGTCTATTTGGTTGAGAAACGTTTAAACGATACCATTAATTCAATCACATCGTGACACACATATAGCAAGAACCCGGTTAAGCTTAGGATCGACATCGTTACCAATGCCATGGTAAACACTTCCCTGGTTCATTCTCCTACTGATTATTCTCATAAATTATTAATTGTTTTTGTTCCATTTTGTTCACACAAATCCCCCCCTTTATTTACCGGAAACTATTGACCATTGTCACATACTTCACTAAAGGCTTAAATTTCACCATATTCTCTGTGGGATCGACCCCAACCTCTGTTGGGTTCTATATTTGACAACGATCGCTTACGCTCCTTAATTGGAGTGGTACTTTGAGCGTTATCAAATTTTGGCGCCGTTGCCGGGGAATACGGTTATTTGTTAAGTCCGGTGTGTTTATTTGACTCTTAGTCATACTTTCCTGCTTTTACATTTATTTGTTGTTTTTGTTTTTGACAGGGTACAAAGTTGTGCATGCCAAGTACCTGGCGCTCGGGTGAATCAACATTACCTTACGACCCCGAGCTTGTTAGAACGTTAAGGCGGAATATGGCCGCACAATTAGAGGCAGCAAGGCTCGCTGCAGAACTGCAGGCCCAACAAAATCTGAATGCTGGTGGTCTGCAGGACGATGTTATGCTGAATGATGAGGATATCGACTTGGATGGGGTTGATGCTACGGGCGCCATTGCTCTTCCACCGCTAGCTCTCGGAGCCAAGTTCAACATCACTAGCACGATGATCCAGCTGTTGAACTTGAGAGGAGTGTTCCGCGGTGCCGCTGGGGACGATCCAAACCAGCACCTGATGAATTTCGTGGGCATCTTCAAGTCATTTGAGTTACCTGGAGTGAGTCAGACAGCGATCAGGCTCAAATTGTTTCCGTTGTCTCTGTCTGATGAGGCAGCATTGTGGTTGACAGAGCTGACCCCCGACTCTATTGCAACTTGGGGAGAGTTGAAAGGAGCTTTCCTAGAAAGGTTCTTTCCTCCCTCTAGGATGATACAGTTGAGGGATGAAATTAGCAATTTCAGACAGCAACCTCATGAAGCATTGCACGAGACCTGGTTGCGATTTAAAAAGAAGATATCATAATGCCCTAACCATCAGTTGAACGACGAATTATTGATGCAAACATTCTACAGGGCACTGAATTCGGCTACCAAGCCGACGTTGGACAATGCAGCAGGTGGAGCGTTTATGGGTCGCACTTTTGCCGATGCCACAACTATTTTGGACAGGCTCACCAAAACCAACAGGGCTTGGCATACACGGGATTCAGAGGTAGCAGCTAGCACTTATGCAGTTGGTATGTCAGCTGAGCAGCACAGAAAAGACGAGGAGCGCGACCAAGACATGGCGCATCTAAAAACGCAGCTGGACCTACTGACCAAGCACTTGTTCTCAGGAGGTATGGAGAAGGTAAAAGCTGTGGGTTCTCAAGGTAGAGCAGCAGAGTTGGAAACTGAGAAGGCAAATTACTTGGGGGGTTTCCAGGCCAATGGCCAAGGAAACCAAGGTCGGACCTATCAGAAGGACAACTACTATGAGAAAGCTGGCTACAATCGCGATCAAGGAAACTGGAGGAATAACACTGATAGAGGTGGGTTGTATGTACCACCTGGTAATCGGGACAAAGCTAGCAACGAGGCAGGGACTTCCAAGCTAGAGAACATGATGGCGAAGATGCTGCTGAAGGTAGAATCGACTGACTCTGGGGTGAAGGAGATAAGGGCTGAGTTATCGGCCATGAGTCAAATAGTGGAGGCGCATTCCACTTCGATTAAGCAATTGGAGTAGCAAGTGGGCTTATTCTCGGCATCTCTTAACCCAAGGAAGACAGGTACCTTGCCTAGTGACACGATTCAAAACCCGAGGAATGACGCGAGTTGTATGGCGATCACCACAAGAAGCAGAAAAATATTACCGGAATCACATCCAGTAATTCAGACTCAAGAGGGTGAGATCATGGATGACAAGGAAGTCAAGGAAGCTACTTTAGAGCCCGTGGAGAAAAGCAAGGAAGCTGAAAAGCTTCCAACTATGATGCCTCGACCACCACCTCCTTTCCCACAATGCCTGAAGAAGAAAGCGGAAGATGGTAAGTTCCTGAATTTCCTGACCATGCTCAAGCAAATATCAATAAACATCCCATTGGTGGAAGCGCTTGAACAAATGCCTGGTTATGCCAAGTTCATGAAGGGCTTGATTACAAAGAAGAGGTCGGTAACTTTTGAACCGGAAGATAACCTTCACCACTGCAACGCTATTTCTTCAAGATCATTAGTGGAAAATAAGGAAGACCCAGGTGCATTTACTGTCCCCTGCACTATCGGAAAGCTCAACTTCGGAAGAACATTATGTGATCTTGGTGCTAGCATCAACTTGATGCCGCTAGCGGTCTATAAACAATTGGGTTTGGGAGCTCCTAAACCAACATCCATGAGAGTAATGATGGCTGACCGCTCAGTAAAGCGACCTGTGGGAATATTGTCTGAAGTGCTAGTAAAGATCGGTAAGCTTATCTTCCCAGCTAACTTTGTGATCTTGGATTGCTAAGTAGATTTTTGAAGTTCCCATAATCTTGGGACGACCTTTGTTAGCCACGGCTAGAGCGTTGGTTGACATGGAAAGAAACGAACTGACCTTCAGACTAAACAATGAAGCTGTCAAGTTCGATGTGTCTAAATTAATGAAGCAACCAAGTGACATGAGGGTGGTCGCGGTCGTCAATGTTATTGAGGAAGTCCCTGCGGATATGTATCTTGAGGAGAAGCAGGTAAAGGAAAGCGGTGAAAGATCAAGAAAAAAAAATACCGCAAGAGAATCTGCAAAGAAAGAGCGAAGAAGTTGTCACGACGAGTTGTGGAGCCAATGAAAGAAGAAGCTTGAACGCAACATGAGGTTGTCGCGTGCACACACTCCATTGAGTTCTCCTGTTTTGGAGACCCTGGCGGTCTCCAACATCATTCCAGAATCTGAGTCATATCGACTTCACAGGTATTCCTTTCTCTCACAGTTTTTAGCTTTCATATGGATGCATTGGGGACAATGCATGAGTCTAAGTTGAGGGTGTGGGGAAACCTGTGAGTCACCACCGAGGGTTTTTATTGCCGTGTTTCTTTTCCCTCCGGTATGCTATCTAGTAGAACCGGCATGTTTAGGTTGTTATTTTAAATTTTTTCTTATTGTCTATAGTGATGAGCATGGCGTTTTTCTTGACTAAAACAAGGCCCCTTTAAAATTTGTTTTTCTTGTTTTGTACTTATGTTGAAACGATTGACTGTCTGGATCCTTGAATGTCATTGTGTGAGTATGATTAAAATGAGTATGCTTAAGCTGAGCGGTTGTTTGATAGTTGGTAGCGATATAGTTTCTTGGTGCCAAGTGTGTGTGAGGTTATTGTTATAAATTCTTACTCTGTGCATGCATCTAGAACTTGCCCGGTCTATTTTGTTAAGTTTGAAGTTTGGTTGCTTAGCAAAGGATCACAGGCCCTTTTTGTGTGCAGTCCACTTAACCTATAAGACCGTCCAAATGCAAATAGTCCCTTTGAACCTTGTTTGAGCCATAATTGACCTTGTTCTTTCAATAACCTGTCACCATTCCTGTTTAACTTTGAATCCCTATTTTGGCCCTGGTCCTTCCTTGGACATCGTGCACCTCAACACAGGCAATCAGCCTAAGTTGAGGGTGGCTACTATAGAGGTAAACCCTGTTTTGGCCCTGGTCCTTCCGTGGACATTGTGCACCTCAACTCAGGCAATCAGCCAAGGTTGAGGGTGGCTACTATAGAGGTGAATGATAAGAAAAAGAGGATTGAGAAGATTGGTTGTGAATAGAATAAAAATTCGGGTGTGTGCCTAAGAAAAGAAAAGAAAAAAAAGAGATGAAAAAGATCGAAAAAGTAATAAAAAGAATTGTCAAAATAAAGAGGTCGCACCTATAGCTAGAGAAAAGGAAATAGAAAGGTGAATAAGGATGGACAAAGTAAAGTATGTGGTAATAAGACGTCGGTGGTTCCAAGGAGGGCTTATTCACTAACCCTTTAAATGTATCCTACATGCACATGAAGCCTCATTACAAGCCAAAACAAGTCCTGTAGTGATCCTGAGCGGCTTTCTGAAGAACCGAAATAGAATAGTAAGGGCAAGCCTATGGTATCGCATGTGCATTGTCTAAAATCATTTGTGAGTGTGAGCGCTTACCTAGTCCCAAATCTTGTGTGTGGGATTTCTTTGTGGTGAGGGCACCAAAGTTTCTGTATTGTCTATTGATTGTTAGGATAGCTGCGCGTGTGTATGAAGAATGTTCTATCATAATCGGAATGACATGTTTGGATCTTTGCAAGTTAGTGTTTCATACATTTGGGTGCTACGAGGGAGCTTAATTTAAAATTGAATAAGATGTTGAATGACCATGAGTTGCTAGAGACACGAGTTTGTTTTCTTAGTTGAGTCGTCTTATTGTTTTCTTTTGTGTTATGTTGCTTGAGGACAAGCGAATGTCTAAGTTGAGGGTGTTGATGTGCCACCATTTTACGGCACTTTTGACTCCTTTTAACTAAGAACAATCGTACGTTTTCAAGCAACCGTCGTCGTTTTGATGTGTTTATGTTGGATTTTCAGGAAATAGGGACAAACATGGAAACGGAAAGAAATACGAGCAAAAAGAGCATTCTGGATAAGAGTGACAGTTCAGGCGACGGTCCGTCAAGTGGGTGACGGTCCGTCACCCAAACCGTCACCCTGAGGCAGCCTACTGCCTAGTGACGATGGCTCAGGCGACGGTCCGTCAAGCCAGTGACGGTCCGTCAGCCTGGCCGTCACACTTAGGCAGTCCGTTACGCGGAATCCGAGCATTTTTGGGACTTTGTTTCCTAGACTTCTATAAATACCCTATGTTAGGTTTATTTTACATGTCAAGATTTTTACATACATTACCCAATAATTTTAGGAGTTTAAGTCGAGTTTTGAGAGAGGAAAACACGCAATACACGTTTTCTTTCTCCTCAATCTTGTTCTTGAATCATTCTTGGGATCTTGGTTTTTCTTGTTCTTGGAATAATTGAAGATTGTTTTCACCATATTGTAAGGATGTCTTCTCTTTATTATGAATACAATTCTCTTCTCTTTTCTTTATAGCATGATTAACTAAACCTCCCACAACTAGGGTTGTGGGAGCCATGGCTAAAGTAGCGATATAGATTCCGGGTAGCGACGGGTTCAATATATATGTTGTCACATTGTTAATCATTCATTATTTAACGTTTTCTAGTGGTTGCAAACATTAGAACATGCCTAGGTTTAATTTGCTTGAGTAAAGAGATTAAAATCGGGAAACTTGATTAACGATGAGGATTCGAGACTACCAACTCTCGTCTTATGATTAATGCTGTAACTAGATTAATCTACTTGATGTTTAGGATTGAAATCTAAAAGTACACCTTTTCAAGTTCGAGAGAATTGAAAAGTAAATTCGTCTATTTGGTTGAGAAACGTTTAGACGATACCATCAATTCAATCACATCGTGACACACATATAGCAAGAACCCGGTTAAGCTTAGGATCGATATCGTTACCAATGCCATGGTAAACACTTCCCTGGTTCATTCTCCTACTGATTATTCTCATAAATTATTAATTGTTTTTGTTCCGTTTTGTTCACACAAATCCCCCCCTTTATTTACCGGAAACTATTGACCATTAGTCACATACTTCACTAAAGGCTTAACTTTTACCATATTCTCTGTGGGATCGACCCCAACCTCTGTTGGGTTCTATATTTGACAACGATCGCTTACGCTCCTTAATTGGAGTGGTACTTTGAGCGTTATCAATAGAACTCAGTGACCACTGTGTTGTTATCCACGATAGGTGGTGTAGAAAAACATATCTAACCTCGCTCCACCAACCTCTTGTAGAATTACAACATTTTCTTCTCAACTTTGTCCATATTGATTCCTTTATCCCTAAAAAAGGGTTTGGACAATAGCTCATCATATCGACATTCACATGATGCCGATAGGAACCTATCATGATCATAGTCCTCCTCTATTTCCACATTCGGAGCATTTTCAACTTCATTGTCACTACCGTTGGAGGTCATCCTTTTGATCAAAGTACCTACAAAGCACACCATGATGTTAAAAGTTCTTAGGGATACTTAAAACAATGTATTATGAAGTACTTAGGTAAAAGAAATAGCTGAAAGAAGTTCTGAGGTGGGCTGTGTGTTGCCACTGTTTTGACACTGCCAGGCAATCCTTCTTCGCGTTCACATCCAGGTGTCTGCGTTCGTGAAGAAGGAATTTATTTTCCAATTTTTTTTGCCTTCACGAATGCGACCCTTTGACTGCGAATGGGAAGGCTGTTGGGATGCCCAGATCAGTGCCTCATTGAGGCATTTTCTCAAACACATAGGAGACAAGCAGTTCTTACTTGATCTACCAAGGTTTTAGAACTAATTAAAACACCACTTTTGTCTCCACTATTTAGGACATAGCCTCAACCAAATTCACCCAACAATTTAACAATTAAACACAATTAGAAGTTGACTTAAAGCAAGAGGAGATCAACTAAAAAAAATTGCCATTACCCATTTTCTACATATCAAGTTGAGGGAGAAAAAGAACCCATTTCAAAATGCAAGAAGGGATGAGTTCATACCTGATGGATTGCAAATTGTGAAGCTTGAAAGAAATTGATGGAGTTTTTGTGTGCCAAAGGAGGAGAATTTTCGTTATTTTGAGAATGAACCATATAGACCCTCAGATATTTGAAACATTTTAAAAAACTTGGCAAGATGCCTGTAAGCTTCGCGTTTGCGATCGGACAGCCGCGTTCGTGATGGCTTGGCATTTAGCTGGACTTTGCGTTCACGACCGGTCCACCGAGTTCACGAACCCTTTTAGTAAGGCTGGTCTTCGCGTTTGCGACCAGTCTTTCACGTTCGCGAAGAAGATTGGTCTGACCAGATTTTCACTTTTTCTTCAACATTCTACTATAATGTGCGATGCCTGGTGCGATGGGCACTTTTTGAGATTCAAATCACACCATGTTCACACATGCCAGTGTTTTTGATCAGTCCACTGGTTTATTGTGCGATGGCATGTGCGACAGGCACTCTTCCAGGTGCGAAAATCACATCTTTCAGAGGTATTTTTGGTGCTTCCCAACACTGGATTCCTCTTCTCATTCCCTTGGGCAACTAAAATACACCAAAAAGAAACAAAAAGTGAAGTAAAGCATAAAAATCATGGGTTGCCTCCCATCAAGTGCACAATTTAACATTGCGGCGCGATGCCGGCTACCTCGCCCTCTAGATTTCCACTTGGAAGATTTGAACCTTCAACCCAAATATGAATCGAATTTCTGGTGGCACTCCCGGGGTGAAGGTTTTAGCATGAGAAGGCTATTCTCTTGATTTCGCAATCCACACTTTTTGGCCTTCAAGTGAGGAAGGACTCTTTAACTTCATTCCACAACAAACTCAAAACTGGATAGAACTTTATCCACCCTCCTTCCAAGGTATTCAAAAAGCTTGATTACTTTGACTCTCGTCCATCGAATCAAACTTAAGGTCAAACAAAGGTTGAAGTGGGATTTGGGTATCTCCACCTTCAAGCATTCATAACATCCTCACTTAGAGATGTTATGACATCATGGACCACACTTGGTGTAGTTTGTTGCAACACCACCTTCAATTCATGATCTTCCCTTTTGTTTTCCTCTTCTTTCGCCCTTGCATCCACCAAGCATTGCTTTATGGATTGCACACCCTCCTCTTGGATTTCTAATGATGCCAAGTGGGTTTGGAGCTTACCATATATGCCTTCTTTGCTTGCAAATTCATGGTCCCTGTCAAGGTCACAAGCACCACTAGCAACATTGTTAGCACAAGAAGAGGGAGGGGGACGATCATCATTGGGGCAATCGTTCCAATGTCCGTCACGACCACCACACAAATATCAATTGCACCCATCATAGGAAAAAGAGGGAGAATACCTTCCTCTCCTAGGGCCAATTCTACACCTTTGTCTAAGGTGGGGTCCTCCACAATAAGCACAATGGTCGAGAATATAAATTGGGATGCAACCATCACCATTTCTAAAATTCAAATAAGCCATGATGCCATCAAGAAACTAAAACTAAACAAAAAGAAAAATAATTATTCACAAAATTGAACTAGAGTAAGTAAACTCAAATTCTAAACTAACTCAATATGCCAAATTGTTCCCCGACAGTAAGTAAACTCAAATTCTAAACTAACTCTCAAATTGTGCTTTCCAAGTAGGAGGTCAGGGCGATCGCGTAGTCAAAACAAAATTTATAATTCCCAACGAGTGTCGGGGTCGAACCCAAGAGAACAATGTAGTTGTAATCAAGCTAATAAAGAATCTAAGCAACATATTGAAGTTCAAATAACAAAAAGGTAAAATATATCTAAAAAGGGGGTTTTAACTACAACTAAAAGATAAAGAAAATCAAATAAAAGATAAATTGATCAATGGCTTTCCTTGCTCTCGTCAAGAAAGGACAACAAGGGAGAAATAGGAGTGGGAATTCAAATCCCAAGACTTGCACCCGGTTGACACCTAGGTAGTCTTAGCTATAGGTATGCCTAACTGTCTCTCGACCAATCAAGCATATATCTCGTGTATTTTCTCTCGAACTAACACGAGTAAGCAATAAACTAGCCAAATAACTTGGGGAGGTCATCCTATCTCTAGCTCAGACCCTTAAATGGGAGATTTCGTGATTGGAGCTATCTCTAGCCTCCAATATAGATGGATTCCCAAGTTCCCACTATTAAATCTTCCCAAATTTAGGGAAATTATCTATCGAGAAATAGCCCAAATCAGTAAGCTAAGTTAATGTTTGCAACGATTGACTATAAATTTAAGCAATGGAGGATTCAATAGACCCAAATAATCAAACAAGAACAAAATCTATAAATGAATTCAATAACCCACAAAGTATTATCTCTAATACAAACTCAAAATCCCAAGTCAACAAACACACCAAATAAATAGCAATTAAGAACAAGAGTTGAAGAATGGAATCTTAAGATTTACAATAAAGAGCATCCAAATCTTCACTCCTATGGTGTTGGTTGATGAACCTTGCTCCCAAGCTTGCTCAAAAGTTCTGAAAATAGCCAAAGATATGTTTCAAGATGGCTTAGGAGTGTTTTATGTGAATTGGGGTTTCTCCGGATGTGATATTCCAAAACTGCCCAGCTGCTCTGCTTTCCTTCTCTGCCTACGCAGAATGTCAGCCGGTACACAAAGTGTCTTTGTTTGGTTGACCTTCGTGTACGCGAGCAAAGGGTCGCGTTCGCGGAGCTTTGACTCGGTTGGCCTTCGCGTTCATGGATGGGACCCCATATTCGTGAAGGCATGTGCTGCTGCCAACTACTTGCTTCTCTTGAATGGCCTCATTTTGACTTATTTTCATCTGAATTCATCCCGATCACTTCTAAAACACAATGAACTGCAAAATAGAAGTAATTCGTATCAATTGCACTATTTTCCCCCTTTAAACTAGCAAAAGCATAATCTTAAAGGCTAAATAAGTAGGTAAAATACTGACTTATCAAGATACAAATCCTATCTCTATTCCTCCCTATAGAATAGCTCTTGCGGAGCTCAAGGAATTGAAAGATCAGTTGAAAGACCTCCTTGATAAGGGTTTTATTCGATCTAACATCTCTCTATGGGGTGCTCCAGTTTTATTCGTACGAAAGAAAGATGATTCTCTCAGAATGTGTATCACTTACTGTTAGTTAAACAAGGTCACAATCAAGAATAAATATCCCATTCCTAGGATTGATGACTTGTTCGATCAGCTTCAGGTGCCATTTACTTCTCCAAGATCGACCATAGATTCGGTTATCATCAGTTTCATGTTTGAGAGTGTGACATTCCAAAGACAGCCCTCAAAACTCGATATGGTCATTATGAATTTTTGGTTATGTCTTTCGGTCTAACGAATGCCCTTATAGCTTTTATAGATTTGATGAACCATGTGTTTATATAGTATATAGATATGTTTGTGATTGTTTTCATTGATGATATTCTTATCTGTTCTTGGAGTGAGGAGGAGCATGTGGGCCATTTGAGAGTTGTATTGCAAACTCTCAAGGATCGACAATTATTTGCTAAGTTTAGCAAGTGTGAGTTTTGGATGCAGTCTATTGCTTTTCTGGGTCAGATTGTGACTTGAGATGGTATTTGAGTTGATTCTCAAAAGATTGAGGCAGTAATGAACTGGCCTAGGCCCACTTCCCCATTTGATATTAGGAGCTTTTTGGGTTTGGTTGGTTACTACAGAAGATTTGTGGAGGGGTTTTCTTCTATTGCTTCCCCTTTGACTCGATTGACTCAGAAGAAGGTAAAATTTCATTGGTCTGATTTATGTGAGAAGAACTTTCAGGAATTGAAGACCAGATTGACCATAGCTCCAGTATTGTCTCTACTCGAGGGCCTAGATGACTTTGTTGTGTATTGTGATGCTTCTAAGATTTATTTGGATTGTGTGTTGATCCAGAGTGGTAAGGTGATTGCTTATGCCTCGATATAGCTTAAGATTCCTGAGAAGAACTACCCTACTCATGATCTTGAGTTATCGGCCGTGATTTTTGCTTTGAAGATTTGGCGACACTACTTGTATGATGTCCATGTGGATGTATTCACCGATCATAAGAATCTTCAGTATGTATTCACTCAGAAGGAATTGAATCTTCGTCAAAGGAGATGGATTGAGCTTTTTAAAGATTATGATATGAGTGTGCTATACCATCCGGGTAAGGCCAATGTTATGGCGGATGCACTAGTATATTGTCCATGTGTAGTATTTCTTCAGTTGAACAAGGAAAAAAGGAATTATCCAAGGATGTTCATCGAATGGCTCGACTAAGAGTTTGCCTTATGGACTCGATAAAATGTGGTGTTATTGTTCAGAATGGGTCCGAATCATCCTTGGTAACGGAAGTGAAAGAAAAGCAAGACAATGATCCTATTTTGCACCAGTTGAAGGGTGCGGTCCACCAACAAAGGGTGGAGGTTTTCTTCTAAGGGAGACATAGTGTCCTTTGATATCAGGGTCGATTATGCATTCCTGACATAAATGGGTTGACATAGAATATTTTGACAGAGGCTCATAGCTCCAAATATTCTATCCACCTCGGTGCCACCAAGATGTACCGTGATCTACGGGAAGTGTAATGGTGGAATGGCATGAAGAGGGACATAGCAGGTTTCGTGGTTAAGTGTCCTAACGGTCAATAAGTAAAGGTAGAGCACCAGCAACCGGGTGGTATGACTCAGGATATTGATCTTCCTACTTCGAAGTGGTAAGCGATCAATATGGATTTCATTACTGATTTGCCTCGTACTCGAAGACAACATGATTTGATTTGGGTAATTTTTTCGACTAGATGACTAAGTCATCCCACTTTTTGGCTGTTAAGACTATTAATTCAGCGGATGATTATACCAGACTCTATATTTGGGAGATAGTCAAATTGCATGGTGTTCCATTGTTTATCATTTCAGATAGGGGTACTAAGTTTACATCCCAGTTTTGAAAATCATTTTAGAAAGGTCTTGGTACTCAGGTAAGGCTTAGCACTGCTATTCACCCTCAGACGGATGGCAAGGCAGAACGTACTATTCAGACTTTGGAGGATATGTTGAGAGATTGTGTGATTGATTTCAAAGGTAATTGGGATGATCACTTACCTCTTATCAAGTTTGACTACAACAACAACTTCCATTCTAGCATCTAGATGGCTCACTATGAGGCACTTTATGGGCGAAGGTATAGGTCTCCTATTGGTTGGTTCAAGGTAGGTGAGGCAGCTTTGATTGGTCCAGATTCGGTTAATGAGACTATGGAGAAGGTTCAACTTATTAGGGAAAGATTGAAGACCGCTCAGAGTTGACATAAATCATATGCAGATATGAGGAGAAGGGAGTTGGAGTTTGAGGTTGATGATTAGGTATTTATGAAGGTGTTACCCATGAAGGGTGTGATGAGATTTGGTAAGAAAGGGAAACTTAGTCCCCGCTATGTAGGTCCTTATCAGATTCTGAGAAGAGTTGGTAGTGTTGCCTATGAGTTGGATTTACCAATAGATTTAGAAGCGGTTCATACAATTTTCCATGTTTCTATGTTGAAGAAGTGTGTTGGTGATTCGACCTTGATTATCCCTTTGGAAGATGTGAGTGTGAAGGATAACCTTACTTATGAGGAAGTTCCTATAGAGATTCTTGATCGTCAGATTCAGAGGTTGAGAAATAAGGAAGTCGCTTCAGTGAAGGTCTTTCGGAGAAATCATCTTTTTGAGGGAGCTACTTGGGAAGCAGAAGCAGCCATGAAAGCAAAGTATCCTCATCTATTTTCTCTCGATTCAGTTTCAGCTTGAGGTAATAGTTTCTTCCTTAGTATGTCCCTCCAATTCTATTCCATCGGTTCCTCTTATGATCCTAGCATGCATTCATATTTTTCGAAGATAATTTTATCATGTTTTAAGTTAAATTTTTTAGTTTTCATGTTTGTTCCTTAGTTTCCTTGTATTTTTGTCTGGTTGGGCTATTTTCTCTCTAAGTTTCCTTGCTTAGTCTTAATTCGAGGACCAATGATCCCAAGGGAGAGATATTGTAACACCCCAGAATTTGATCTAGCTTTTAAACTCAAAAACTTGCTAAAATTTTGAACTTCCAGGGATCATGGGTCAAGTCCACGAGCTGTGGGTGGTTCCACGAGTCATGGAAAACACTGATGATTTAAGTCATGCAGACCACCCTCAGGTCTGACAACCACGAGTCAGTTTCACGGTTCATGGAAATTTCCATGAGTCGAGGAACCAACCAGTGGAAATGAGACAGAGAGTGGTCAAGTTCCCAGGAACCACGAGTGGGTTCCACGACTCATAAAAGTTTCTACAAGTCATCCTGTTGAGTCATAGGAACTCATCTGTGGCTTGAATTTTGGGCTCAAGACCCATGATTCCAGTCTACAAATCGTGATTCTTTCTACGGCTCGTGGAAGGGACCCGTGGAACCTGAAGCTATGGTTTTTAATAGTGTTTCTCTAATTAAATCCCAGGGGTATTTCTATAATTATCCACCCTTTTAACTCCTAAGTGAGATTGTTTTGGCGACTTTTAGTAGGGTTTCTACCCCATTTATCCTAAGACTCTCATTATCCCTCATTCATCTACCAAATTGGGGAAAGAACTCCTTCAAGCTCCAAGTTCAAGCCTCCTTTGCTTTTCAATTTCAGTTGGGTTAGCTTCAATCAAGGTATGTGGGTATTCAATAAGGAGTTCCTTTCATCCTTATGCCCAAAACCCCAAATTCTAATTTTGATTTTATGAACTTTAAAATTAGGGCTCTTACCCAATTCTTATTGGTTTTGCTATAAATTGTCTTCTCATGATTTTATTATGAAATTACCATTAAATTGCATGATTTTGCATGGGTTTTTACATGTGAACTCCTATTTCAAAAATTAAAGGCTAATTATGGCAAATCTTACATGCATGAATTGATTTAAGTAAATTGGGTATTTGATAGCATGTTTTCATAAATTTCAATCAAGTGCATGCCTAGTTCCTATGTTCTATAAAAATATATGTTATTATGAAATTGAACTAGAGACATGCAAGTTTTCAAGTTATGAATTATTGTGCAAGACAAGACACCCCATGTACCATCAATGCTCATGAATTATTTTGTAAACTAAGGTTCGTGAGTAGTATGAAGATTCAGGTTATGAACATATTTATGAACAAGCTTTGACATATAGATATGTCACATGTATGTGAGACCTATGGTATATATGTTTTTGGAGTAGTATTTAGCATCGAGCGATGAGAGTTCTAGCTAACCCAAGTCCAAAACTACATTGCCACCGTAAGTTGCCCTCCGTGGCTTATGAAAGGATCCTTATAACATGGTTCTAACCTTGGCCAATTAGGACAACCTTTTTCAGTGTGGATGCATGACACTGGACTCCATGTAGCTCAGCATGGTTTATGTTAATTAAGAGAAACTCCCACATGATTATTTTCAAGCTATGAAGTTATATGATACTGTATTTTGAATCTTGGCTTTACTTCATGTTTTATGTCTTATATCTGGAGGCTTACTTATGTTATCTCTTTCTACGAACGAGCTCATTTTAAACAGGTTTTAAGTATATTTTTATCATGATCATGCATATCTCACATACTCGGTACATCCTATAGTACTGACACATATTTTGTGTTGCATCCTCTTGATGATGCAGATTTAGGTTCCCTCCCTCAGGCACGTGGCTAGAGACCGCTAGCCATTTCCAATCAGTGTTGGTGAGTCCTCATAGTTCGAGGGCTAGTTATGATCCTAGTTCGTTTATGGATGCTTACTTTTATACTTCGAGTTAGCTAGGGTCATGTCCTAGAAATTCCTTATGCCATGTGTAGAGGCTTTTAAGACATAGACAGTGTTCGAGTTTCTCTTTTGAACTATGTTTTATCTTGACTTATCATTTATGGATTGGGCTACCTCATTTTTTATTTATGTTTCTGCTATGTTTTCTTATGAATGACTAAGTATGCTATGACCAAGGCTTAGCTTGAGACACTTATGGTCCCGGGTCCCGTGTTACGTCTAGGAGGTATCCTCAGGGTGTGACACTCTTATTCGGCGTCAATCAAGAATCTTGAGGCTCAAATAAACCATCTATCCACTCAAATGAATTTGTGAATGAAGGGAACACTCCCTAGTGACACCACAACCAATCCTAAAAATAATACTTATGTTCTGGCTATTGTTACTAAAAGTGGAAGAATGAGTGGTGTGGTGGAAAAGACCATTGTGGATATCGCGAAGAAGCCAACCATTGTAGTGGAAAATCCTAGTGTTGACCCCATTGTAGAGCTGTGTGACAATGAAGAAGAGGTTGCACGTGACAAAGATGTTGTAGAAATAGAAGTTGGGGTGAAACTTGGTGTACCCAATGTCCCGTTGAATGTTGATATTGATTATGAAAGGGAGGAGGTTGAATTTTCTCCCCAAGTGGTTATTGATATTGAAGAGGACCCTCCCATTGTGCAAAGTGTGCCGACCAAACTAACCAAGGGACCTCCTCCATACCCTCAAAGGTTAAATAAAAAGAAGGAACAACACAAATTCAATAAGTTTGTTGACATGTTCAACAAGCTTTCGATAAATATTCCTTTGGTTGAGGCTTTAATGCAAATGTTGGGGTATACCAAATTCATGAAAGAGTTGCTCAAGAAGAAGAAGATTGTTCATGTGGTCACCATTGAGATATCACACAACTGTAGCGCTGTGATGACAAGTAATGTTGCTACAAAATGGGATGACCCGGGTGCATTCACCAGACCTTGCACTATTGGGATGTGTGTGTTCCGTAAGGCCTTGTGCGACTTAGGAGAAAGCATCAAATTGATGCCCTTAGTGATCTTCAAGAAGTTAGGATTTGGTATGCCCAAACCTACATCTATGCGACTACTCATGGCTAATAGGTCTATTAAGCGTCCGGTAGGGATCCTATTTGACATATTGGTGAAGGTCGACAGGTTTATTCTCCCAGCAGACTTCGTGATCTAGGATTACGAAGTAGATGTTGAGGTGCCCATCCTTTTGGGGCGACCATTATTAGCTACGGGGAGAGCACTTGTGGATGTTGAACTCGGAGAACTCAAATTCTTAGTGGGAAGCGAGGTAGTGACATTCAACATATGCTAACCCATAACACCTCAAGATAAATTGCGGGTAGTCTTGGTGATAGATGTTAAGGGCAAGCTTGATGGTGTCCTTGAGGAGTTTGAAGTGGGTAAAATGCCCAAGTTTGAGGTGTTGCCAAATGGGAAACAAGATGATATTTTGAAGTTATTGATGGAGCAATTCCCCTTCTTGTTGTGGGGACACATCAATCGGATTGGCATGCTATCTGACGAAGACTAAGATTTGGGTTACTATCGTCGAGCCGCGACATAAAATCAAGAGCTTCTTTGGAGGCAACCCAAGTGTTTTCACTTTGTTTTTCATTACCTTTTTGTTGTTTTTGGTATATTTTAGGAATGCATGGAGAAGAAAAATGAACAAGTGGAAAACAAGGTAAAAATGTGGCATGTGGAGGAATGTGCAGTTCGCACAAGCTATTGTGCGCGTTGCTTAGGACAATGTATCCCAAAGCAGAGAATTGGAAGAAACATGTTAAGTAGGAGGCGATATATGTTGGGCTGTGCATTCTGCAGAGCCCATGTGCGTGTCGCACCTCTGTCGCACACTATAATAGAAAGCTGGGCCAAGTTGGGCATGAAAAAAGTCAGGTGCAAAGCGACATACAGTCCGCACAAGGGCTCATGCAAACTGCATGTTGCGGTGCACCAAGGTAAATTTTAAATTTTAATTGACCGACCCGATCAAGAGATCAACCCAGAGACTTTTCCTCTTCTTTTTCTCTTTTTAAACCACCAACTTCACCCTCTTCTCCCATATTTCTCCCTCAAATCTCTCAATTATCTCTGAAAATCCTCTACAAATCCCTCAAAATTTCACAAAACTTCTCCTTCTCTCACCTAAATTCCTCCACCACTGCCGCCTGTCACCACCGCCATTGTTTCTCTGGGAAAAATCATGGGTCTCCATTGTTAAACCTTGAAAAGCTTCGATTTTTACTTCGCTTTGCTTAATCTTCACTTGTGGTAAGTTCTCCAATATTAAATACTTGTTATTATGATGATTGGGAACTTATATTGTGAAGCATGCTTTTTAGAATTGCCATGTTGATTTTGGATGAGGTCCAAAAATTTTGGGTCCCCAATTTTGAATTATAATTTTGATTTTGCTTAGGATCAACTTTGTAGAACTTGATATTGTGATAATGCATGTCGATTATAGTAGTTTTTTAGCTTGAAAATCTATGTTTGGGGTGAAGTCTGAGTAACCCACTTGTGATTGATGCATGATTTGGCCCTATGATAGATTGGGTGACGTCATTCTTAAGGGCAAACCGTCATTGTCATGAGGTTTGGTTGAGAATTGATGTTTAGGGCTGAAATTTGTTACTACTCTTATGACTATGTAATTTGTTGAATATCCTTATTGGGTGTATGATTTGGTCGGGAGGTAGGAATTATTGTTAAATAAATGTGCCTAATTGTTGTGATTGAAGGCTTGATGTTTCCAATGATAGAGGAGGTAACGTCCTTCTTAAGGGAAGTCATTGAGTTCTTCTTTTTCTTTGAATAGTGATAATGTATTTCGGGGAAGTCTGAGTACCCGGATGATTTGGTTTGGGTCATATAATGTTTGGCACTATTGCTTAAAGTTGTTCAATTATTGGTTTGCTTCTCGGTGCCAAGTGCTTAATGCATATCTTGCTCTACGAATCACATGCATAATTCATAAGAACACAAGGAACCAAAAATTCCAACTATTTCCTTATGCATTTCACATGTGACACGTAGATCTTGATGTGCGAAATGCACAAGCCACCGCACCTTGTGAGAAAATACTACCAATTCACTATTTTAAAGGGCGAAGCATGGTGTGATGTGCACTTTTGCTTGTGCGAACCGCACCAGCTTTCCACCTCAGTACAGAAATCCATGTAGTATTCTGGTAGCTCATGCAAAATCACATGCGATGAGCACCATCCCTTATGTGGTTCGCACGTGGTCTGCATAAGCCATCAATTACCTACTATGTTTTTCTACTTCTTTGTATTCCATTCTTTTTAATTAGTTAACTTCTTTCTAGATTTCTTCTTTTACATATACCAAAAATTTGAAAAAGTTTTTTTGCTTTTACTTTTGGCACTCACAATCTCCATGTGCAGACTATGTCTTTCACCAGGGGTAACACAGGGCACCAACTAAAGAAACCATCAGCTGTAGAGGAGGAAAGAATTCGCTTCGGGGTTGAAGTCATGAAGGCCATCTATGACCGAGATAAGGGAAGGTCCTTCAATGTGGAGCAAAGCTTCAACTTGGCTACGGTCGGGGAGGAGGTACCTAACATTCACAAGTAGTTTGCTGACCAAGAGTGGCAACCATTCCAAGATGTACCCGGGGGTACTATGAGGAAATAACTGGGGAGTTCTTTGCTGCTTATCAAGCCAATCAAGACTCCAAGGGATATAATAGGAACGTGTAGAGGTTTCCTAACATGGATTAAGTTGTTGTCCGGGAAAGAAAGTGTATGTCACTCCAGCTGACATAAATGCCATCTATTGGAGTCACCTAATTGATCCGGCCCCTGCACTCTTATCTAGGTTATCTGTCGAGTAAAAGGCATATCGTGAGATGGCCCCTGTGATTGCTCATGACATCCCTCTCTGGTCTACTATAGAGGGTGATATTCCTAGGAGGTCTTTACACTTCAAAGCTCATCTCTGGTATGACCTTGTTCACATCCGTTTCCTTCCCTCACAGAATGATAAGAAGATAACTCAGGATGGAGCCATTCTCGTTGCTTCCATTATGACGAGTGAGCATGTCAACTTCAGAGAGATAGCGGTTGTAGTTATAAGGAGGAAAGCTCGCAGGGGAAGTGATTCATTGCCCTTCCCGATACTTATTACTAAACTATTTACTAAAGCTGATGTCCATCTCCTTAGCTGTGACAAGCTTACACATGCTACTGGGATGATTGACCTTGATAAAAAGACATACAGGGATGCTCCCATGTTCAAGAGGCGCATGACTGAGCCATTGGGAAAAGTTGAAGTTGATGACTTGGATGTTGAAGCAACTGGTTCCTCTCCTTCTCGGGTAGCCTCAGAAGCACATACCCCAATAGCTTCTGCACCCAGAGATCCCTTAACAAAAAGTGGTCTCCAAGATATGGTGGACAAAACCTATAATCATGAAAGGCAGCTGAATGATTTGGAACTTAAGTTTCCCAGGTTGATTGAGGCAGCTGTAAAAAGGGCCATCAAGGGAGTGATAGAAAGCATCACCAAACTCTTCAAAAGGGTGGACAATATTGAGAGGGCTGTGAAGGAGATCCGAAAAGATATGGCTAAGGCAAGAGGGAAAGCTCCAGTTGAGGAGGCAGATTTGAGCACCTTACCTCCACCCTATCACACTCATGGTCCCATGGATAACTTGCTTGCATCGCGTGCACATGATGGAGCAGAGCTACCTGGTAATGAGGATGCGGAGCTAGATGCTAATCAGAACCCATAATTTCAGCGTGTTCTTCGAGAGTCCACAACTACTGTTCACTCCCAAAAGGGTGATGTTGGTCTTAGTGAAGAGGCAATAGATGATAGTGATAAGGCATAGCCCTACAAGGAGTTGTCGCACCCCTTCTTTCCCTATTTGAGCTTAAAGCATTAAGGTCAATGCTTCTTTTTATGGGGGGGAGGTGGTGTTATTTGATTTGGTTGATTGGTTTCCCGTGTTGGGCTTGAGATATTTTATTTCCCTTGCCAGGCCGACAATTTTATTTTTCCTTGCTATATTTTATTTGGCCCTTGTCGGGCATGTTGGATGATTGTGATGATATTGCCCTTGTCGAGCCTTTTTCTTTTGTTTTGAGCTTATTTGTTCCCTCACCGGGATTGATATTTAATTTTAATTGTGTACTGGGTTAGTATTACATGATTCCATTATCTCACTACCCGTGCCTTGTAAATGCGCTAAGGGCCTATACCGAGGCTTATTTTTCAAATGATTCATCAGCGCACAAATTTGGTAGTCGACTTGTTAATAGTAGTTTAGCAATAAACTCTGAGGGTTTTCTTAATATCATGGTTCTTTCCCAAGGAGCAATTTTTTTCTTTATTTTCTTTTTCTTTTATTTTTGTGTCAAACCGGTTTGGTGTCTCTCTATGATAGATTGAGTGGCAAATTTCTTAAGGAAAAATGCCAAGTTTTAGTTTAATTTGAGTCTGTGCTTTGCTTGTCTCAAAATGGACCCACCAAAAAACAATTCTTGGCAAGATGTTTGCAAAAAGGAAAGGAAAGGGGGAAAATAATTTTTTGAGGAAAGCATTCTCTTGTCATGACTTGCACACTCTCGGTTTGGCTTGATTTATTGACAAACGAGTTTGTAATAAACTCGGAATAGCTTGTCAAAAGTCATTTGTCCCAATTGATCTTGAGACTAATGTGAAGGAATCTTGTGGCATGATGCATTTTGTAGTGAGGCTTTACCTTGATTCTTGTGCATGTGTGTCATCTAAAACATGCCCCAAATGTGATTCAAGGCAAAATTCTAGATGTGACCGAGCTTGGAAGATGATCTTAAGCCCTTTTTGAATAGCCACTTCTTCCAAATGACTTCCCTTGACATCTATCCTAGTGAAGCCCTTTAGAGATTGTGACCGTTCTTTGGCACCTTGTTTGACACCTTGACCTTTTTGGAACCTTCATCTTGGCACCCATCCTCCCTAACAGCTTGAAAGTGAAATGTAAGATAAAAACCTAAGTTTGGGGGTGGGGGAAATGAAATAATAACAAAGGCAAAAGCTTAAGTTTGGGGGTGTATGTGTTTAATATGGAGAAGAAAAGGAACGCACTTCAAGTGCAAGGTAGCACCTTATATTGAATTGAAAAATGCTCTAAAAGTTCAATACAATGAGCAAAATTAAAAGAAAAAAATGGTGCTACCAAGTCAAGGTGTTACAAGGAGGTAGAATGATCAAGATTGAAAGGGAAAAGGTCGGGATGTCTGAGGGAGAAATAAGGTGAAGTCAAAGTTCAAAAATGTGAGCGGTGTTCAAAATGAAGAGAAAGAGCATTAGGGAGGTTTAGTCACTTGAGCCAAATGCAATCCTCACCTTAGCCCTAGCCAATATCGTAACCCACAAGTCCTTAGTTATTCTGAGCTTGGCCACTCTTCATTAGTGGCAATGTACATGAAGGGCAAGCCTATGGTTCGATATATGTACACTTGAACTTCCATAAGAGTGAGAGTCTTTTTGGTTCTCTTATGATCCCTTGTATTGTGAAATTTCATGATTGTGAGTGGGATTCTCTCTTGTGGTGAGTGGCATCATGAACTCGAATTGGAACATGAAGTCTCTATTTCAATTGAGAGGAATAAATAAGAAAAGGTATGTATCGAATCTCGAGGAAAACCTTGATGGTCCATGCCAATGACTTGAGAAGCTTTATATCTTGTTTCGAATGACAAAATTCCCTTGATTTTTGAATGAGAAATGAGGTCCTTTGAAAAGGTTTTGAAATGATCAATTGCCTTGATAATGTAGCGGTTCAAATTGAGATGAGCATGGTAGTCGAGTCTTTTGTTTGAGTCTTTTTGTTTATTATCTTTTTCTTGGTTTCAGAATAGATTAGTCTTTTGTGCCTTGATTAAGTTTTAGAGCATAATTCATTCCCTACCTTGTGAGTATCTTTCTTGAGGACAAGCAATAGTTCAAGTTTGGGGGTTTGATAAGTCGGTAATCTACCAACTTATTAAGTCTTTACTCATGAATTATTATCATATTTTGATAAAATTTAGAGGTTCTTATGACATATATTGACATGAATGTAGGTACTCTTGTCCTAGAGAAGAAAACAAAGAAATGGACCCAAAAGAGCTCAAAAAGAGTTGAAGTGTGAAGTGATAAAAAAGACGAAGATTCTGGGGTAAGGTGCGGAACTCGTGCAACACGCACAACATGAGGTGCGTTCCGCACCTTCCTTCACATGAAGCTCAGAAGAGAAGAGAAGGATCTGTTAAGGGGTGCAACCGTCATGCAATATACACAAGTTCTAGTGCGAACTACACCCCACTTCGCACAATGATTGAACTTCAACCAAGTGTCTGGTTCACTCATGTGGAGTTGTGCGATGCGGATAATGTGATGTGTGAACCGCATATTGCAGCGCACAACTCTCTAGGGGCATTTTGTCCATCTTTATATGACGAATTGAGAACATTCTAAAACCCAATTTAGGCATAGTTTTAAAGAGTTTGGAAGAGTTTTTTTTTTAGTTTTTGAAGCAAGTTTCTCTCCTAAGGTAAGAAAGAGGGTTTCAATCCATTCTCTCAATCTTCAACATTGGACTTGTAAATTTGAGCTTTGATATTGGATTCTTGCTACAATTAATGAAAAGGAATTTGAATTTCCCTATGGGTATAGTTCCTTTTTCCTTTAGCATGAGTGGCTAAGTTTCCTTGTCTAGGGATGTGTTGATGATGGGTACTTGATTAAATGGTATGGGTCTTGCTTACTTGCATTTATAATTGCTAATATGACATAGGTCTAGTGATTTCACCATATATTAACTCTAAAATTGGTGGTTGCAAACATTGATTTAATTTACTTGATTGTGTTCTTTCTTGAGAAAGGGGTTCATAATTTTGGATGTGAAATTGCTAGTGGGTACTTGGGATTCCACTTAGATTGAGGCTAGAAATAGTTTAATTCGATGGAAACACCCATTTAAGGGTCTAAGCTAGAGATAGTGTGACCTCCCCAAGCCTATATTGGTTGGTTTATGACTAAACAATGGTGTTTGAATAAAAATTGTTGGATAATTAATTGTCTGATCGAAAGATTAACAATCATGCCTAAAACCAATGCTACCTATGCTAGTTAGTAAGAGTTTTGCAAAAGATCAAGTACCTTAAGCCGTGTTCGAGTCCCATCAGAATCACATCCCTAGTTGTCCTCTCTCTTATTTACACCTTGTATTTTTACTTTATTTCTTTGGTTTGGAATTGAATTGTGATAGATTTCCAATTCCCCCCTTTTTACAGTGTTTGTTATTTGGACAATCTACTCTCGTTGTGAAGTCTTTTCTACAATCTCTTAGGCTAAGCTCCAATTCCCTATAGGATCGACCCCGACTCTTGTTGGGTAATATAAATTATATTTTGCTTAACGATCGTTGATACCTCCATCTTGGACAGTATATTTGAGAATTATCACCATGAATAATAAGAAATATCATAAGTAAGTATCATAGTTTAAGCATAAGGCATGAAATAGAATATTGTGTAACTTTAATATCTTGAAAACATTCATACGGGAGTTTCTCTTAACTGACATAGACCATCTGAGCTACATAGAATCTGATGTATACGCCCTATCGAGAGGACCCAATATACCTTGTCAGGGTATAAATGCATAGCTGGTGTGATCACTAGTTCTAATGCCCATCTGAGGGGCTAACAAACCTACAGTGGCAAGTAGCGGGACTTAAGGGTACGCTAAATGCAGTCCAACTCGGTGCTCAATACTTCTCCCAAAAACATAATTTAGCTCATATATAAACTGGGGCATATCAATGCCAAAACTATTTTAAAAGCATAAGGAAATATCTAATGTCATGCCATTCTCAAATCATAAATCTTTAAAGCTTAGTATAGCCATAATTCAAATGTACTTCTTTTTAAAATTCATAGCTTGAAGAATTAGGCATGTAATTTCATAAATACTTGAAGTCATGTTATCTAAACATGCCAATATCTACTTAAAAATATGCAATTGGGTGAAACATGCTAGAAAATATTCTCAATGCATGGGCTTTTGAAAAAACTTGAGGAATCATATATCAATCATGGGTATAAGGTTAGAAACCATTAATTGATGCTAATAAAATGAATTCAAAACAATTTCATAGATTGGGTAAAAACTCTAATTTCATAGTCTTATAAATCCAAAGTAAAATCATGGGTTTTGGGCATAAGGGTAAAAGGAATCCCCTATTGAATACCCACATACCTTAATTGAAGCTTTCTTAATCTAGGATGATAGGGATGGAGACTTGGAAATGAAATCCCTAGCTTGAACCTTGGAGCTTGAGAGAATGGAGAACCTTTCCTCTTTTAGAATTTGAATGAGAGTTTGGAAGAAGTCTTAGGCTAATTAGGGATGAAACCCTACTAAAAATATCCAAAATGACCTCACTTTGGAGTTAAAAAGTTGAGACATTACCAAAATATCCCAGGGATTTAATTCAGAAAACTGTTTAAAAATTGCGGCTTTAGGTTCTACGAGTATAGTCTAAGAATCATAGACACAACCACGACTCATGGTTCCTTCTCATAGTTCCTGGCCTAGATGACCAATTGCGAGTCTGATTCTATGAGTTGGTAGCATGGTCTGTAGAACCATCTACAGTCCGTAGAATCTATAGATGATTCCTGAGGAAAATGACAACCCTCAAGTCTGATTCAACAAGGGGAAAATACGATCCATGGTTTGATGCACGACTCATAGATCCCAGTCATAGACTCAGACAAGAGATGGGACACTACAAGACAGGTTCCATAAGTCCCTTCCATGACTTGTGGTTCAGTCTATGGCTCGTGGTTCCTGGGAACTTTACCATTTTTTTCAGAATTTCTAAGTTTAAAAGATGGTTCAAATTTCGGAGTGTTACATTATGGCTTACTCACCTTAGACTTTGTGTATATAGGATATAATTATACTATCTAGTATCTTTGGGTTGAGTTTACTAGGTTGGTACCCCAGACCTTGTCCGCTTTCTTCCTATCTGTCTTATTTTTCCTGTGTTGTCTTTAGTATTTGATATCATTTTGTAATATTAACCCTTGTGGCCCCGTGTGGCCTTGTATGTGCCTTTAGACCATAGATGGTGGGATTTGGGAAATGTCCTTGAGTCCCAGACATCGATCTGTGATTTATGAGCTGGTTATCTATGCCGTAGAGCGGATTGAGCCTGTGTAAGACCGATAGGTTAATTGTGAGCCATTGGGCTATTGACTTCACTTGAGCATATCATTATTATCATGAAAAAGGGTTTTCTGCACTGATTTATTACTATTATGGTTATGGGCCTGACTATCATGGTTTTGTAAACCTTGCATGGCCTCAACGGTCGATTTTCAGTTATAAGTGGTTTTAAAATGGATTCACACTAGTTTTATAGATCTTCTTGGAGTAAAAAGACCTTTTATAATGATTTTTAACATTAATTCTAGACTCGACTGAGCCAGAGTGCTAGACCTATTTTCTACTGATTTGATACTATACTAGGCTTGGCTGGGCCAGAGCGCTAGACATGAATTTTATTGATTTTAGACCTGGATAGAGTCTAGGCATGTATATTGATAATGAAAGTTTGTATATGGTCTCAGAGACCTCCATTGACCTAGTCGATCCGAACTAGGGGTTACGGGCTGAGAGTGCTAGAGGAGGGGTATATGAGGGAGTAGAGATATACAGGGAAAGCCTTCCATGGGTCCTACCTATTGGGCCTACAGGAACTGGAGGAGGTGCATATGGTACCACTGTATTTCATAGCATATCATTCATTATGTGTGCGGTTCTACCCTTGTTTGGTGTTTGTTAAGTGTATGCTCCGGTAGTATGGCATGTCAGAGGGGTTTTTCCACTTGAATGTGTTCCTCGGGTGTATAGGCGCCCGTTGGGACTGTAGGTATATTAGCTTACTTGTTCTTATTATAGTTACTGATTAGTTTGTCTTCCAAATTATCCTTACCTTGTGAATTAAAATGTTAGCATGATTGTATTTATAGTTGCCTTTCCTTCTTTCCCTTTTCATTTGAGGTTACCGACATATCACCATGTTCATAACTCTCTCTATATATTGATGTTGCAAGGATCCAAGTGCATTCTCTACTCTTTCACCTGTGTTCTGTGATATATATCTTCTGTGGCTAGCATAGTATACTTGTCTTTCCTTGTTTTCTATCTGTTGCTAGCTTCCGTGTGTTTCATCTATTTGTTTCTATGACTACTTCCTTCTTATTTGCTATTTACTGCTTTTATATATCATATATGCTTAGTCAGCCGATGATGCCTACTGGGTACCCGTTGCATTATAATTGGTGCTCATACTACACTTCTGCATCTTCTAGCGTAGATCCTAGTGTGAGCTATCACTGCTGATCATGCAGAATCGTGCAACTTCTAAATATCCGAGACTTAAGGTGAGCTCCTGATGACCGGGGCTTGGCTTTTATCTCTTCTTTTGTACTATGTACTCTTTTGCTATTCAAATACAGTTGTATATTCGTATTTTGTATCCTTTTGTACTCTATATATGTAGTAGTGGCTTCTATACTATGATACTAGGTCGTGAGATGGTTGAGCTTCTATATATATATATATATATATATCCGGTTGTCTCCTCTTTTATGTTTTGTTTACTTACTTATGCTTATCTTCTTTTCTTGTGTATGTTTACTCAGAGTGTATCCCATTACTAACTGTTCTGAGCTACGAGGATTGGTTTGCCTACAGGGGGTTGTATGTGCCATCATGACCTGAGAAATTGGGTCATGACAGGTTGGTATCAGAGCCTAGGTTCACCAGTGTCATCGATATAGGATCCAATGTCTAGTAGAGTCCTGCAGATTAGGGCGGAGATGTCTGTACCCTATCTTTGGAAGGCTATAGTGGTAATTTATAAAATATGACTCTTTTATTGCTTCTACATCATGCATCTTATCCTAGGTGGTTTCCTGGAAATCTCATTTGTTCTAGTTCACTCTTTCACAAATGGCTCATACGAGATCTTTAGTAGCGGACGAGGGCGAGCCTTTGACACCAGCACACCCAACTCCAGCTAAGGGCCAAGATGGTCGTAGAGGTAGAGTTTAGGGACGTACTCAAGTAGAGACACCAGTTAGAGCTCCTGAGGCTGAGGTTGAGCCTGAGTTAGTCCCAGATCAACAGCCCATGAACCAGGGAGCAGCCCAGGTTCCACCAGGGCCAGTAGCAGCATCTGTATCTGCACCATCCCTAGCTCCTTCATCAAATATCTAAGGTTTGCTTCTTCAGTTACTGGGTATGGTTGGGGGTCAGCCTTATGATATAACATAGAATTTCGCTCATGGGGCAGCCCTAGGTGTTCAGAGTTCAGGAGCACAACCTGCTACTGTGGCCCTTCGTGCATAGGTCCTGTCAGTGCCTACAATTGCCCAACCTATTTCTCCTGGCCCAGTTATGACAGAGTTAGAGCAAAAGTCTTTGGGCTAGTTTCTACAATTGTCTTTGCCGAGGTTCTCTGGTGCTCCCGGACAGGATGCTTATGACTTTATTTCTACTTGCAAGGATATGCTTTATCATCTTGTGTTATTGGATACTCACGAGGTCAGTTACACTACTTATCGGCTAGAGGGCCTATCTAAGCTTTAGTGGAGGGCCCAGGTATCTTGGAGTCTATCTTAGTCTCCTTAGTTGACTTGGAGAGAGTTCTATGAGGCTTTTATGTCTAAGTTCTTGCCTCAGAGTGACCGTGAACATCCTAGAGAGCATTTTACCAGATTGATGTAGGGATCTATGTCAATGGCCGAGTATGAGACCCATTTCCACCAGTTGGATCCATTTGGGGCTATGATCATTCCTACAGATCCATACAAGGTTCGTCGGTTTGTTTGGGGATTGAGGATCAAGCTTCGACAGACTGCAGAGATACTAGTTGCTAGTGGGTGATCATTTTAGGCTATAGCAGACCATGTTCGCACTATAGAGGATTTGCATCATCATGATCCCAGGGCTAGAGATAAGAGGCTATGCCATTAATGCAGTTCCAATGTTCCCATTTTGGCGGTAGAGGTTCAGGCTAGTGGGGTAGAGGGTATCAGCCATAGCAGCATCAGTGTCAGTCTAGCCGGCCATTTCAGGCATTGCTTCAAACTTCTGTGGGACCTCAGCTTGATCAGGGTTATAGTGGTCAACATGGTTATAGTGGCCAGTCGTCAAGGGGAACAATATGTGGTGCATCAGGCCATGGTGGACATATTAGTTCGGCCAGTTCATCTCGATAGGGTGGGCCATCAAGGCCATGCTATGAGTGTGGTATCATTTGTCACTATTCTAAAGAGAGCCCCTACCGGGGTACAGTTACGCCAACCACTCAGCTGGCTCAGCCTCTGAGATAAGTCTATCCACCAAACAGAGGAGGTAGTGCCCAGTATGGTAGGACAAGTGGTCGAGATGGTGGTCAGTCAGGTGGAGGTCTACGTCAGTTCTATGTGGTACCTGGTAGACCAAAGACAGAGGCCTCATATATTGTGATCACATGTATGATTTT
The DNA here is from genome assembly GCA_003996215.1 of Jaltomata sinuosa. Taxonomy (NCBI): domain Eukaryota; kingdom Viridiplantae; phylum Streptophyta; class Magnoliopsida; order Solanales; family Solanaceae; genus Jaltomata; species Jaltomata sinuosa. The sequence continues at coordinate 269,103 of QJPP01000721.1, read as the reverse complement.
TATCTGCTGCCAGTCAGATTTAGCATTATTTGATCCTGGATCTTCATATTCATATGTATATGACTACTTTGTTCCATGTTTGGGGTTGGCTAGTGAGCCACTATCTGTTCCTATATCTGTTGCTACCCTGGTAGGCAATTCTTTAGTAGTGGATCGAGTTGTTAGATCCTGTTTTATAGTTGTTAGGTATTGAGACTTGGGATGACTTGCTGATATTAGTTAGATATGCTAGATTTTGATGTAATTCTGGACATGGACTGGTTATCCCCTTACCAAGCAATTTTGGATTGTTATGCCAAAACCATTACCATAGCCATGCCCGGTGTATCCCAAGTTGTGTGGAAAGATTGTATTAGTCGCACACCATCTGGGATCATTTCTTGTCTTCAGGCTAGGAAGTTGATTTTGCGTGGGTGTTTGGCTTATCTAGCATATGTCCAGGATGTTAGCGCTGACACTTTTTCTCCTGAGTTAGTGCCTGTGGTTAGGGAGTTCTTAGATGTATTTTCAACCAACTTGTCAGGCCTTCCACCTGAGTGAGATATAGACTTTGCCATTGAGTTAGAGCCTGGAACTAGGCCCATTTCTATTACTCAGTATCATATGGCTCCAGCCGAGTTAAGAGAACTTAAGGTTCATCTTGAGGACTTGTTAGCTATGGGTTTCATTAGACCGAGTGTATCACCTTGGGGTGCTTCAATTTTGTTTGTAAAGAAGAAGGATGGTTCGATGCGGATGTGTATTGATGATTATCAACAACTGAATAAGGTGACTTTGAAGAATAGGTAACTAATGTTGTGTATAAATGACTTGTTTGATTAGCTCCAGGGTTCATCCATGTTTTCTAAGATAGATCTGAGGTCACACTACCACCAGTTAAGGATTAGGGTGAAGGACATCCCTAAGACAGCATTCAGGACATGTTATGACCACTATAAGTTCCTGGTGGTGTCTTTTGGGTTGACTAATGCCCCCGCAACTTTCATGGAGTTGATGCACAGGGTGCTCAAGCCATACTTGGACTTGTTTGTGATAGTCTTCATCGATGATATATTGATATAGTCGCAGAGTACAGAGGAGCATAAGCAGCAATTGAGGACCATAATCTAGACTTTTACAGATCATCGGCTTAATTCCAAGTTCTTAAAGTTCAAGTTTTAGCTTGAGTCAGTGGCATTACTAGGCAACGTAATGTCTAAGGATGGGATTAGAGTGGACCTAGGAAAAATTGCAGTTGTTCCGGATCGGTCGAGGCCTACTACTCCTACCGAGGTTCGCAGTTTTGTTAGGTTAGCAGGGTATTATAAGAGGTTTGTTGAGGGATTTTCTTCCATAGCAGCACCTTTGACTAGGGTGACTAGGAAGGATGTCCCATTTTAGTGGTCAAATCAGCGTGAGGATAGTTTTCAGAGGCTTAAGGTCTTACAAACTTCAGCTTTGATGTTGACATTACCAGTTGAGGGTCAGGGCTTCTCACTATATTGTGATGCTTTGTCAGTTGGCCTTTATTATGTGTTGATGAAGTAGGGTCATGTGATAGTATATATATGTGTCGAGGCAGCTAAAAGTTCACGAGAGCAACTACCCCACACATGACTTGGAGTTGGCAGTGGTAGTCTTCACACTCAATATCTGGAGACACTACTTATATGGAGTTCACTGTGAGATTTACACTGACAACCATAGTCTTCAGTAAATCACGAGTCAGCGAGGGCTGAACTCTAGGAAGAAGAGATGGATTGAGTTACTGAAGGACTATGAGTTCACTATTCTGTACCATCCAGGCAAGGCAAACATAGTAGCGGATGCCTTGAGTTGGAAGGCAGTGAGTATGGGCAGCTTGGCTTTTCTTTTAGTTTTGGAGTGACTGTTGGCCTTAGACATACAGTCCTTGGCTAACCACTTAATTAGAATTGATTTGTTAGATCCTACCAGAGTTCTTACCAGTGTTGAGGTCTGCTCTACTCTAGTTGACCAGATTCAGTAGTGTCAGTTTAAGAATTAGTGGTTATGTGATAGTCGCGATCAGGTTGTGTAAGGTGAGGCCAACAGGGCTACTTTAGATTCTGAGGGTGTTTTGAGATTTGATGGTCGCCTTTGTGTTTTAAGAGTTTGGGATTTCATTCAGCTAATTCTTTATGAGGCTCATTGTTCTAGATATTCCATCCATCCGAGCACAAACAAGATATATAGAGATTTGAGACAACTTTACTAGTGGAGCAGTATGAAGCGAGACATAGCAGAGTTTGTATCTCGGTGCTTAAACTGTCAGCAAGTTAAGTTTGAGCACATGAGAGCTAGTGGATTGTTGCAGAGACTTCCCATCCCTGAGTGGAAGTGGAAAGAGATCACTATGGACTTCATAGCCCAGTTTCCACGTATTTCTTGAGGGTTTGACTCTGTTTGGGTTATTTTTGATAGGCTGACTAAGTCCGCACATTTCTTGCCAGTTTATTTTTCTTAAAGTTCAGAGAGGTTGGCTCAGATTTATCTCCGTGAGGTGGTTCATTTGCATGGGGTTCTAACTTTCATTATTTCAGACTGTGGCACTCAGTTTACCTCTTAGTTTTGGAGGACTATTCAGCGAGAGATGGATACAGAGGTTTATCTTAGCACTACATTCCACCCTCAGATAGATGACTAGTCCGAAAGGACTATCCAGGTCCTAGAGGATATGTTGCGGGCATGTATTCTTGACTTTTGAGGTTCATGGGATTAGTATGTGCCTTTGGCAAAGTTTGTGTATGATAACTAGTTATCACGCGAGTATTGGCATGACACCTTTTGAGGCATTGTATGGTAGGCATTACAGATCGCCAGTAGGTTAGTTCAACGGTTTAGAGTCTAGGATGCAGAGTATAGAATTGATTTATGATTCTTTAGATAGAGTCTGGGTGATTAAGGACAGGCATCAGGCAGCCCAGAGTAGGCAGATCATAGACTTTATGCCTTAGAGTTCAGTGTTGGTGATCTAGTATTCCTTTGAGAATCACCCATGAAGGGCATGATGAGATTCAGTAGGCGGGGTAAGCTTATCCCCAGGTATATTGGGCCCTTTGAGATTCTTTAGAGGGTTGGTAGTGTTTCTTATCTATTAGCCTTGCCTCCGATGTTTTCATCTATGCATCTAGTCTTCCAAGTATCGATGTTGAGGTGGTATGTTTCGGATGAGTCATATGTGTTGCAGTGGGATTCAATACAGTTGGATGAGAGTTTGACCTTTGTTGAGGAGCCGGTAGCCATTCTAGTTAGAGATGTCAGGATATTGAGGTCTAGAGACATTCCTGTGGTTATGATTTAGTGGAGGAATCATACGACCGAGAAGGATACTTGGGAGAGAAAGAGAGAGATGCGGGCTTATTATCCACAATTGTTTGAGCCTTCAAGTACTCCTTTTTTTTACTTTCGTGGATGAAAGTCTTTTTTAGTAGTGGATGATGTAATGACCCTTCTTGTTATTTTCTTTGTACTGTTAGATCTTTCCTGTAGCGGCCCCAAGTCATTTATAACATGCTGGGACTTGTGGTTCAGTGCTCAGGCCGTTCATTAGGTTGTTATGGCCATTTCCATGTTTTAGATCTCTAACATAGGAAATCATTGACTTTAGTCAACATTCTTAGAAAGCGTGCTCGAAATCAAATTCCAAAAGTTCTGTTAGCTCCAGAGTGTGGACTTTGGACTAGTTGGACCTTTAGTCGAAGCTTGGGAGCTTTTGATTTGGATTTACCTCCCTTTTTGTGATTTTAGGCCAATTAGGTTTGGAAGTTTGAATTTGGTCAACATTCAAAGAAGACGGCCTCCAATGAAAATTTCTTCAGTATTGTTAGCTATGAAATATTGACTTTGGGCTAGAGGGACCATTGGTTTGGGTCCCGAGGCTTCCAGACTCATTTTTTGCCTTTAGGTATTGTTTTTGGAAAGTTGGATGTTTGGGCATGGGGCCCACTTTTTGTTAAATCCATCTCCGTTAGGAGTTTTGTCATTTTCATTGAGTCCAGAATTCTATTTATGGTAGGGTAGCATCTTTGGTTTGTGTCTGCGAGGTTCAGAATGTTCCCCGTGTGTGTGAGAGGATTGATTTTGGGTTGTGTTGCAGCTGGTAGCTGTTGTTTTCTGGTATGGTGCAGTGATGGTTCCTTGGCCGCACAAGTGCAACCATACCTATACCCTGGGTGCCACACCTGTGTTACCTGGTGGCTTCAGCAGGGGGCGCTGCGCTCACTCACCCTCCATTGTGATGGCCCCCTTGCGGCCCTTTGGGCTCACCTGCGCCTAGCGCTGGCAGCTTATGAGGGTCACCTTCTTCATTTGTTCTAAGTTTCTAAACCATTTCCACTATTTTCCCTCATGATCTTAAGCTCCATTCTCCTGTGTTGATTGATTATAAGCATTGGGGTGACTATTTTCATTCCCGTGATCAAGTTTCCATCGTCAATTGTAAGTTTCTAATCTTATAATTTCGTAAATTCTTCTCTTTAACTCCTTCTTTGTTCTTGAAGTCTTAGGGCTATTTTGGGCCTTTCCTTGGTACGATTTCCACTCAATTTTTGAGCATGTGCTCCTGGTAGCGTGGAAGACCTCATAGTAGTTTTTGTTTCTGGTTTCGAGTTGCGAGGCCTACAGGCCCACTTTTGACCTGGCTAAATTATTAGCAATATGGGTGTCGTTAGATTTATTTTAACGCTTAGATTATGTTCTTGATAGTGTGATTGCTATTCGAGGCTTCTTAGAGCAGTTTGAGCTTGGGCTTTGGTTTCCCAGCAGCTTATCGTCAGACGCCAGGTAGGTTATGGCTTACTCACCTTAGACTTTGAGTATATAGGATATAATGTACTATCTAGCATCTTTGGATTGGATTTACTAGGTTTGTACCCAAAACCTTATCCGTCTTATTTTCCTGCGTTGGCTTTAGTATTTGATCTTGTTTTGTAGTATTACCCCTTGTGGCTCCGTGTGACCTTGTATGTGCCTTTGGACCAAAAATGGTGGTATTTGGGAAATGCCCATGAGTCCTGGACATTGATCCATGATTTATGAGCTGGTTATATGTGTCGTAGAGCGGATTGAGCCTGTGCAGGGCCAGTAGGTTGATTGTGAGCCGTTGGGCTATTGACTACACTGCAGCAGATCATTATTATCATGAAAAAGGGTTTTTCTGCATTGATTTACTACTATTATGGTTGCGGGCCTGACTATCATGGTTTTCTAAATCTTGCATGGCCTCGAGGGCCCATTTTCAGTTATAAATGGTTTAAAATGCATTTACACTGGTTTTATGGACCTTCTTGGAGTAAAAAGGGATTTTATAACAAGTTTTCACACTTATTCTAGACTCATCTAGGTTGGAGTGCTAGACTTGTTTTCTACTAATTTGATACAATACTAGGCAGGGCTGGGCCAGAGCACTAGACATGACTTTTACTGATTGTAGACCTGGATAGAGTCTGGGTATGCATATTGATACTGAGAGTTTTATATGTGGTCTCAAAGTCCTCCATGGACCTTATCAATCCAGACTAGGGGTTAGGGGCTGAGAGTGATGGAGGAGGGGTATACGAGGGAGTAGAGGTATATGGGGGAAGCCTTATATGGGTCCTACCTGTTGGGCCTACGGGAACCAAAGGAGTGCATACGTAACCACTGGAATTACATAGAATATCATTCATTATGTGTGTGGTTCCACTCTTGTTTGTTATTTTTTGAGTGTACGCTCTAGTAGTATAGGACACCGGAGGGTTTGTTTTTACTTGTATGTGTTCCTCGGGTGTATGGGCACCTATTGGGACTGTAGATAGATTAGCTTATTCGATCATATTATAGTTACTGGTTAGTTTATCTTCCAGAACATCCTTACCTTGTGAATTATACTGTTAGCATGATTATATTTATAGTTTCCTTTCCTTCTTTCCCTTTTCATTTGAGGTTACCGGTATAGCGCCATGTTCTTAACTCTTTGTATATATTATTGTTGCAAGGATCCAGGTGCATTCTCTACTTTTTCACCTATGTTCTGTGATATATATCTTCTGTAGCTAGCATAATATACTTGCCTTTCTTTGTTTTCTATATGTTGCTTGCTTCCGTGTGTTTCCTCTGTTTGTTTCTGTAACTACTTCCTTCTTATATGCTATTTATAGCTTTTATATCTTATATATTCTCAGTCAGTCGATGATGCCTATTGGATACCCTTTGCTTTACAATTGGTGCTCATACTACATTTTTGCATCTTCTGGTGTAGATCCTAGTGTGAGCTATCACTGCTGATAGCACAAACTCGTGCAACTTCTAGATATCCGAGACTTAGAGTGAGCTACTAGCGACCGAGGCTTGGCTTTTATAACTTCTTTTGTACCATGTACTCTTTTGCTATTTAGAGACAGTTGGATATTCGTATTTTTTATCCTCTTGTACTCTGTATATGTTGTAGTGGTTTCTATACTATGATACCAAGTCGTGGGATGGTTGAGCTTCCGTATATAGATATATATCTCCGGTTGTCTCCTCTTTTATGTTTTCTTTACTTGCTTCCGCTTATCTTCTCTTCTTTTGCATGCTTAGTTAGAGTGTAGCCCATTAATAACTATTCTGGGCTACAAAGATTAGTTCACCTACATGGGGGTTGTAGGTAGAGGTGGGCATGGTATGGTATGGTATGGTATTTGAAACTCTGGTATGGTAACTTCGGTATTCGGTTTTTAAAATTATTATACCATTACCATACTAAATTAATTCGGTATGGTTTGGTATTTTAAAGTTTGGTTTCGGTATTTTGCAGTATGGTAATTTGATAACCGTAGTTTGTTCAACTTTGATTAGTATATACTCGTATAATAGAATATTATGACTTTGATTTTTCAAAAAAAAGGTCTCAATTGTATCATACTAACACATTACACATGTAGAAATATATATTCATAATAAAGTACAAACAACTACTTTTGTTAATCATTTACATTTAGAAGACATTTCAATCAAAATAAAGTAGTCAAATTTTAACTTCTAAACATTTAGTTTATATACTAATACTAGGTTGTATATTTGTTAATATTTTGAATATATATATGTTATTTATGTAACTATATACTTCGGTATGGTATTCAGTATTTTGGTATGATATTTCTAAATATCGAATACCATACGGAATACCAAAAAAAATTAAAATATATACCATATACCATACTAAATACCATAATATCAAAACCACAGTATCAAAAATATCGGTATGGTATGGTAATTTGGTATATACCATACCATATTCACCCCTAGTTGTTGGTGCCATCATGACCTGAGAAATTGGGTCATGACATTTATGCATGCAATCTAGAACTTAAATGATTAGTCGTGTCACATTTCCAAGGATAGCTTAGTTGAGAGATGAACATAGGCCTTCTTTGTGGAACATAATTCACTTTAGCCTAAATGATCCTTTCAAATGATAATAATATCCCTAGTTTCCCATATTGAGTGATGGAACAAAAGTCACTTTAGCCTAAATGATCCTTTCAAATAATAATAATATCCTTAGTTTCCCATATTGAGCAGTTAAACCTTTTTGTTGGCATGGTCTAACTGAAAATCCATATCCGTTGTGTAAATTAATCATACTCATAAACTTATCTCTTCTTGACATTGAAAGTGAAATGAGGCCTAAAAAGCCTAAGTTGGGGGTGATGGGTGAAAACAATATTGATAATTGAGGGTTCAAGCCTAAGTTGGAGGTAGAAAATCAATTATGATAGACCTTGACTTGGTGTGGAAAAAGGGAAAAGGATAATATGAAAAAAATAAACAAAGAGAAACAAAAAATATAAATACATACGCACCAAAGTCAATGGAAGCAAAGAAAATGGAAGAAAAAGAAAAGAAGAGAATAAAGGCTAAAAAGGAAAAAAATGTGGCGTTCAAGGATGGCGTAGTCACTATTTTTTAAACTATGTATCATACTCATTATGAAGCCTATATTACAAGTTTAGATAAGTTCTTATGTGATCTCAATAGAGTGGTGCTAAGATAGTGGAAATAGAAAATAAAGTCAACCCTATGATATCTGCATGTGTAGCATATGAATTATTTGTGAGTGTTGAGTGTTTTCTCTTCTTTTTATTTTCTTTATATAATTTCTTTATTTTGTATATGTGTGTTATTTTAGAATATTTTTTAGTCTATTGTGAGGAAACTTGAATGAAAAATAGATGAACAAAATAACTACATGAATTATGCCTCTTGTATGCATTGTATAGTTGATAGAGTATAGTGTCATAAATTGTGAATGTGTTGTTAGTTATGTCAATTTGGAGTGAGTCAATGTGTTTTATAAAGTTGTTAAATTGAAGGGTCAAGTATGTTGTTTTGAAAGAAAATATTGATAGCGAATTATTTAAATCATTATAAACAACTAAATTTGTTTTGTCTAGATGTTGTTATAGTAGAGAGTCTTGGGTGACTTGCTTGAGGAAAAGTGACGACGTTGAAAATCACTCGCCCAAAGGAGGTGGTAATGATTGCCAAGCAAAATAATAAGTAACCTAATGGATGTCGGGGTCGAATTCACAGAGAACAATATGAAGGCTATCGAGAAAATAAGAAATTAAAGCAACTTCCTAAAGTCCAAGAGCAAAAGATAAAATGTTTTGGGGGGATTTTTGTTTAGAAACTAGAACAAGGATAAAAGGAAATCAAATAAGGATATGTTTTATGAATAACTTTCACCAAGCAAGGATAACAAGGGAGATTTGGGGCTTGGGATTTAATTAGGTAGCCTTGGTTAGAAGTATGTTTAACCGTTGTTCAACCAATCAAACATGTATCTACCATGGGTTCTCTTTGATCACCATGGTTAGGCAAATAAAACAACCAAATTGGCTTAGGTGAGTTAGGCTACTTCTAGTCCCAACTCTTAGGTGAGAATTTCCTATAATAAAGCTATTTCTAGCCTTAATTTATATGAAAATCCCAAATCCCTACTATTGATCTTCACCCAATTGAGGAACTCCTTTCTCAAGAAAAAATACAATTAGTAAGCTAATGTGAAGTTTGCAATCACCAACCATGTAATTAAAGCATGAAAGATTTAATAGATCCAAACAATATAATCAAATACAAGAACAAGATAAGAATTCAATACCCAAATATAGTATTATCTCTAATACAATAATCCAATCTCAATTCAATAATTACACCTACAATTTACCAATTCTAAGCAAGAGTTTGAAGAAAGAAATTAAGAATTTTTATAATAAAAGCATCCAATCTTCACTCTATGGTGTAGGGTGATGAACTTGCTCTCCAAGCTTGCCAAAATTTGTGTGAAATACCAAAGATACTTTCCCAAATGACTGAGAGGTGTTTTATGTGGAGTGGGGATAAGTGTAAAATGTAAATTCTGTCCCATTTCTCGCTCAAGCACAGTGCAACGTTGTTGTGCTAAACCAACACAATTGCGCTCAAGGAGCTCACACAGTACAACGCTATCACACTATCCAGGTGTAATCACGCACATGAATTGACCGGCATTGTAATGACCCTTCCGGTCATTCTTGCATTTTCACCTTCTTTGTACTATTAGAGTTTGCTTGTAGTGTCCCAAAGTTATTTATGGCTTGCTAGGACCAGTAGTTTGGTGCCCGAGCCGTTTGATTGGTGTTTATGGTTGTTTCCCTGTTTTAGAGCTTTAACTTAGAAAATCATTGACTTCAGTCAACATTCTTGGTAATCATGCTCAAAATCATATTTCAACAGTTCCATTAGGTCCAGCATGGAACTTGGTCTAGTTGGACCTTTGGTCAGTATTCGAGAGCTTTTCAGCTTGGAATTCTCTCATATTCCGTGTTTTTAGGCCAGTTGGGCTTGTTTGGTTTACTTTAGTCAACACTTCTAGAAAACGGCCCTGGATGAAAATTCTGCCAGCACTGTTAGCTTTTAAATATCACTTATAGTCTAGAGGGACCATTGGGTAGGTCCTGAGGCTTTCAGACTTATTTTCGGCCCTAAGGTTCCATTTTGGAATAGTTTTCCTAAAGGTTGATTTTGGGCGCGGGGACTATTTTTCATTAAATCAACCTCCAATGGGATTTTCATCAATTATATTGGATCCGAAATGCCATTTCTAGTTGAATAGCTCAGCTCGTTTGTGTTCGCAAGACCCCAGATGCATTCCTGAGGGCCCATTACTTAGAAATATGCCTTGGCATGATAGCTGTTATTGTTGGCTACTGGTGTGGTTTTAGGGCACCGCCTAGGCTGCGGATGTGCATGCATGCCAGCTCCTCTGCACCTGTGCCAGCACTATATCAGCAGCATGCCTGTGCCTGTCCTAGCAGCCCTTGCGCCATAGCGGCTGGCAGCTTATAAGCTGGCCAGCCTTCTCTTTCCCCTTCATTTCTAGATTCCCAAAAATGAATTCTCCATGGATGATGAACTCAAACCTCCATAATTCACCTTGATCATTCTCAACAGCTTGGGGATAATATTTGTTGAATCTTGATTGTTTGTGGACCTCTAAATCCGATAAGTTACCTTTTTATTTATGGTAATTCGCCATGATTTCCCCTCTCTTAATTCTTAATTTGTGGGATGTTTTGGGCCCCGTTGCTGGTCCATTAATGCTCAAATTTTAAGCATGTTCTCTCAAGAATGTGAGGAACAACGTAGTGTTTTTTATTTTCGACTTTGGGTTATGAGGCCCATGGGCCCATGGGCCCACTTGTGATCCAAATTTTGATGCGGTTATATTTCTAGCATTATGGGTATCATTGGCTTTGTATTGACGCATTGATAGTATGTTCATGATTTGGGGTTTCTCGGAGCAGTTCGAGCTTGGATGATGCCATTCTTGCAGCTAGTCATCGGACGACAGGTAGGTTATGGTCTTCCCTACCTAGACTCTACGTGTATATGCTATAACTGTATAGGCCTTGTCCGTCTCTTCTGTTCATTTATTTCTTATGTTGTTTGTAGTATTTGCTGTAGGATTATAATATTACCCTTGTGGCCCTGTGTGGCCTTTGTTTACACCTCTTGACCATAGACAATGAGATATTTGGGAATGTCCACGAGTCTCGGATATCGAGATGTTACTTTATGCTGGATATCTATGTTATAAAGTTGATTGTACCTGTGCAGGGCCGATAGGTTATTTGTATTGTTTGCAAGCATATCATTCATGCGAAGAATTTTCTGTATGTTTTACTACTGTTTTGTCTTTAGGCCTACTATGATCGGGTTTTTTAACTTTGCATGGCCCCGAGGGCCCATTTTTGGTAAAATGATTATAAAAGGTATTTGAAACTGATTTATGGATCTTCTTGGAGTAAAAGCGATATTACGATGATTTTATCACTAGTTTTCCACTGATACTAGACTCGGCTGTGCCTTAGCTCTACACATGTTTTTACTATGGATTTAGATTCGGATATGCTCCGAGCACCATTTATAAGGGTTGTTGAGACTTTGATCACTGATTTAAACCTGGATACACTCTCGGAACCCTTTGACGGGGTGTTGAGATTACTACTGATTTAGACCCAATTCAATTTTGCACATGTACTACGAGATTCTGATTATTGATCTATATCTGAATACACTCTGGGCATTTACACTTTGAGATTCGTATTTAGTATGTGGTCACGGACCTCATGGACCTTGTCGATCCAGACTAGGGGCTATGTGCCGAGTGTGTCGGAAGAGGAGAATACGGTGCAGTAGAGGTATATGGGGTAGACTTTCCATGGATCCTACCAACTAGGCCTATCGGCATCGGAGGTGGTACATACAGGGTTACTATCACACTGGTTCTATTATATCACATCATCATGCATATTGTATCAAGATTCCACACTTGTTTGCTATGTGCCCACTGTATGCTCCAGTAGTATGGGATGTCGGAGGGTTTGTTATCACTTGATTGTGTTCCTTGGGTGTATGGGCGCCCATTGGGACTGTAGGTAGGTTATATTACTCCTGTCCTATTATAGGGCTTGTTATAGCCTTCGGTTATTAGTGGTTTAGTGGTGTCATGCCACGAGGCTACTTCCTAGGCGTAACATGGGACCCGAGACTATAAGTGCCCCAAGTTAACCCTTGGTCATAGCATAACTTAAAGATACACACAGAATCATAGCGGAAATGTAAACATCAGAAATAGGCAACCATGTCTATATAGAAATAAGGTCTAAGAATACCAACTCTGGAATACAAAATACGAGAATCTAGCTATTTTTGAAGCCTCTAACTTACATAAGGAGTTTCTGGGACAAGACCCCAACTAACTCAGAAATTTGAAGAGAAGACATAAAAGAAACTAGCATAGCTATGGCCCTCAGAAGATGAGGACTCACCAACAGAATCTGGATATTCGGCGTCATCCAGCCACGAGCCTGAGGAAGGGAGCCTTAATCTGCATCATGAAGGATGCAGTCCAAAATGTGCGTCAGTACTATAGGATGTACAAAATATGTGAGATATGCATGAATATGGTAAAATGTACTTAAAATATAATTGAAACTAGTTTCATACATTCTAAGATAAATCATAAGTAAATATTGTAGTTTGAACATAAAATGAGAAATAGAAGAGCATAAAACTTAAAATATTCATACGGGATTTTCTCTTAACCGACATAATCCATGATGAGCTACATGGAGTTCAGTGTCATACACCCACACTGAAAAAGGTTGTCCTAACCGGCCAAGGTTAGAACTATATCTACCAGGATCCTGTCATAAGCCATAGAGGGCAACCTACGGTGGCAACATTGTTTTGGACTTGGGTTATCTAGAACCCACGTCGCTCGGTGCTAAATACTACCCCCAAAACATACATATAGCTCAACTTATACTTGTGGCATATCTAATGCCAAATCTGTTTGAAAAGCATAAAGACATATCTAATGTAATGCAATTCAAAATCATAAGTCTTAAAACTTAGCATAGCCATAATTCCAAAACATACTTTTCTTTCTAAATTCATAACTTGAAGAATTAGGCATGCAATTTCATAAATACATAGGTCATGTTATCTAAACATGCCAATTTTCACATAAAAATATGCAATTCAATGGAATCATGCTAGAAATCAACTTTAATGCATGGGCTCTTGAAATCAATTAAGGAACCTCAAATAAATCATAGATAAGTAATGAGAAACCATGAATTGATTCTTAAAAAGAAGACCCATAACTTTTCCTCAATTTGGGTAAGACCCTAATTTTACAATTTAATAAATCAAATAAAACATGCGGTTTTGGACATAAGGGTGAAAGAAATCCCTCATTGAATACCCACATACCTTATTGAAGCTTGCTTGATCTAAGATTAAAAGAAATGAAGACTTGAATTTGGAGCTTGAAACTTGGAGCTTGAAAGAGTTCTTTTCCTCTTTTGGTAGAAGAATGAGGAATAATGAGAGACTTAGGCTAATAGGGATAGAAACCCTACTAAAAGTGTCAAAATTCATTTAAGAGTTAAAAGGGTGGGTAGTTACAAAAATATCCCTGGGATTTAATTAGGGAAAAGTTGTTAAAAACTAAGTTTCAGGGATCACGGATGCAATCCACGAGCCATAGACCACGACTCATGGTTCCTGGCCTAAATGATCAGCTGCAGATGTGGTTCTACGAGTCAACATGATGGACCGTAGAATAAACTACAGTCTGTAGACCCATTCGTAGTTCCTGGAGAAATAGGCATACATCAGATCAAGGTCGAAGAGTGAACAGTATGGTCTGTAGAATTAACTACGGTCCGTAGAACCCACTCGTGGTTCTTGGGGAAACAGTCAGTCCTCAGGTTTGATTCCTTGAATCAATAGAATAGTCCGTAGAATGAACTAAAGTTCGTAAAACTCACTCATGGTTCTCAGACCAGAGGCTGATCCTGCAGACTTAAACCACAGGTTCATTCCACGGCTCGTGGTTCCAACTATGGTCCGTGGTTTGGACTCGTAATTCCTGGAAAGTTAAATTTTTTTAGAGATTCTAAGTTTAAAAGTTGAATCGAATTCTGGGGTGTTACAATATCTCCCCCTTGGGATCATTCATCCTCGAATGAAGACTAAGCAAGGAAAACTAGGGAGAAAACATCCCAACCAACCAACAAAACATAAAACTCAAGGAAACACATGAAAACTTAGCTTTTCAACTTAAAACATAATTGAACTAACTTCGGAAAACATGAATACATGCTAGGATCATGAGGGAAACTGATGAAATAGAATCGGAGGAACATACTAAGGAGGAAATTATTACCTCAAGCTTAAACTGAATTGGAAGGAAAGAGATGAGCGTACTTGGATTTCATGGTTGCTTCTGCTTCCCAAGTAGCTCTCTTAACTAACTGATTTCTCCAAAGGACCTTCACCAAAGTGACTTCTTTGTTTCTCAACCTCCGAATCTGACGATCAAGAATCTCCACGGGAAATTCCTCATAAGTAAGGCTATCCTTCATACTTACATCCTCCAAAGGAACAATCACGGTCGGGTCACCAACATACTTCTTCAACAAGGAAACATAGAAAACTGGATGAACCACTTCTAAATCTGATGGCAAATCCAACTCATAAGAAACATTGCCAACTTTCCTCAGAATCCAATAAGGACCTAAATAACGGGGACTAAGCTTCCCTTTCTTACCAAACCTCATCACACCCTTCATGGGTGACACCTTCAGAAATACCCAATCATCAACCTCAAACTCCAACTCTCTTCTCCTCACATCTGCATATGATTTTTATCGACTCTGAGTGGTTTTCAACATCTCTTAATGATCTGAACTTTCTCCATGGTCTCATGAACCGAATCTAGACCAATCAAATCTGTCTCACCTACCTCAAACCAACCAATAGTAGATCTACACCTCCGCCCATAAAGTGCCTTATAAGGAGCCATCTGGATGCTAGAATAGAAGTTGTTGTTCTTGGAAAACTCGATGAGAGGTAAGTGATCATCCCAACTACCTTCAAAATCAATCACACAAGCTCTAAACATATCCTCCAAAGTTTGAATAGTACACTATGCCTAGCCATCCATCTGTGGGTAAAAAGTTGTGCTAAGCTTAACCTGAGTACCAAGACCATTCTAAAATGATCTCCAAAATTGAGATGTAAACTGAGTACCCCTATCTAAAATAATGGACAACGGAATACCATGAAATCTGACTATCTCACGAATGTAATGTCTGGCATAATCCTCAGCTAAATCTGTAGTTTTGACAGCCATGAAATGGGATAATTTAGTCATCCTATTGAAGTTTCCAGGAACCACGGTTCAAGAGTACGGACCGTAGTTTGGAACTATGGACCGTCATCTTGAACCGTAGTTCAAGTTCCAGTAACTCTCCAGTATATGTCCTAGGGACTACGGTTAGGACCACGGACCATAGTTTAGAACCACGGCTCGATCTATCACACGTGGTTTCCCTGAATTAGAGTACCCCCAGTTCTAGTCCCAGAAACTACGAGTTGGTTTACGGACCATACTTACGAAGAACGGTCCATCCCTTGACTCATGGAAATCCCCAGGCTAAGTCAAATCCCAGGAACCACGAGTCTCATGAAGAACCGTCGTTCAGAAAAATGGTCCATCCTGTTGAGTCATAGTTCTTGAGACCGAAGACCCCTAAAACTTTTAGGTAGGACCACGACTCAGGTTGACGGTCCATCGTCCAGGAGTATGGTCCGTCATCCAAAGTCGTGATCCCTGAGTCGCATTTTTTGCAGAAATTCTTTTAACTTTCCCAGTGGTATTCTGGACTTTTCCTTTCCCTTTTAAGGCCTAAGCTACGTAGTTTTTATGTCTTTTAAGCCTAATTAAGTAGCCTAAAGCTACCTAAAACATTCATTCCCCTAAATTCTTTAAACGTAGAAAGAAAATAAGAGAAAGAGGCGACAATTTTCCTCCAATAACAAGCAGAGGTCTTCATTAAGTTCAGCCCTAAAAATCCAAGGATTTCTCCGTGGATTTCTTTACCAGGTATGTGGGATTTCACTAGTGGGTTCCTTTCAAAACACTCCCAAGTAGAGGGGATCGCATCCCTCACTCTAGTCTCCTTTCATTGAGTGAACCAAATATGAGCCACATCCTTGAGTTGATAGGATGCAAGCTCAACACAATCACCTAACCACTTGCATAACTTCAAATATTTTCTTCACTTCATCAATAAAGTTGAGCGGGTCCTCACTCACTTTCGAACCCCAAAACTCTGGCGGGTTCATATGAACAAAGTCACAAACTCGGGCTGCTACCCCACCTTGAGGGTGGACTGGGCCAGGAGCCTGTGATTTGCCAAAGTCTGGGCTAGCAAATGGATAGCATTCCTAAACTCATCATTCATGACATCGGGAACCAAAACTTGAGGAGCAGCATTTCGAGCGGCTCGGGAAGGCATAGCACGTCGTGGAGGCATAATCTGAAATGTTCAAGGCAAAGATTAGAGGAACATTAGAGTTATGCTCTATCGCACGACATGATCATGAAAGAAGTGAAGTTTTCTAAGACATCTCATAGCTCCCCTCTCATATATGTGACGCGCTTCACACACATGAAAGAGACTCTACTCGATGCGGCTTCCAAACATCCTAGGACTCTTGAACCTGAGGCTCTGATACCAAGTTTGTCACTCCCCGAGGTTACCCCCTAGACATAACACGAGACTCGGAACCATAAGGATCTCAAGTTAATCCTTGGTCATATCATTCTCAAGCATAAATAAGGAAAACATAGCGGAAGCATCATAAGGAAATCCAAAATAGAAAACATAATCGAAGATAGATAATCAGTAGAAGGAAATACAACTCAAAGATTATCCAACAACATCTATGTCTAAAAAGCCTCTAGGACTAGCATAAAGAGTTGATGGGAAAATACCCAAACTAACTCGACAATCTGAAAGGAAAGAAACATAAACTAGAGTAAAGTCTAGCCCTCGAACTATGAGGACTCACCCAAGCTAACTAAGAGTGGACGGGAACTCTAGCCACGTATCTGTGAAGGAACACCTGGATCTGCATCATCAAGCATGCAGCGCAATATGCGTTAGTACTATGGAATGTAATAAGTATGTGAGAAATGCATAAGGTATGGTAAAATATGCTTTAAAACGTGCTTAATCATAATCCATGCATAATAGAGTATCAAGAGAAGAAATCGTAATGAAAAGCTAAGTCATGAGGCCAAAGCCAACTTCAAATAGTAGTTCATAAGAGTTCATAAAGCTTAGAAACTATGAAAAACATACATATGGGAGTTTCTTATAATCGACATGATACTATGTGAGCTACATGATATCTAACTATATAACCCTACTTAGCAAAGCTGACTTTGAACCTTGTCGGGGAACAAGTCACCATACCCAACTATATAACCCTAGTTGGCAAAGATGTCATATGCCCTGCTAAGGCAAGGACACCATACATAAAGATGTGGATCCACTCTCATAAGCCTTTTAGGCCCATATCATATCATATCATAACCTACGCTGGCAACGTAGTTTTTGGGACTAAGGGTACTCTCACCCCGTCCACTCGGTGCTAAGTACTACTCCCAAAACATGCACATATAGCTCATAATTTCATAAGGGCATACTCTCATGCCAAATATTATTCATAATGCATGAAAACACATCGGGTATCATGCAACTTTCATAACATAGTTCACAGTGGTTAGCAAAGCCATAATTCAAAATATTCATTTCTTTCTAAATCATACTTGAAGAATTAGGCATGCAATTTCATAAATACATAAAGGCCATGATATCTAATCATGCCAACTTTCTCTTGAAAACATGCTATTTCATGGATTCATGCTAGAAATCAACTTTCATGCTTAGGCTTTTAAAACCAATGAAGGAATCATAATCAAATCATGAATAACCATTAAGAAACCATGAATTTAAACATAGAAACTGATTTCATAAACTTTCCCCAATTTTTAGATCAAAACCCTAATTTCACAAGTTCATAATTTAACATAAGAATTGGGAATTTTGGGCACAAGGGTGAAAGGAACCCATTGTTGGAAACCCACATACCTTAGGAGAAGATAACCCACTTCAATGGAAAAGACTTAGGAGGCTTGACTTTGAGCTTAGGGACTTGAAGCTTGAGAGGAACCTTCCTTTTTAGGTGAAGAATGAAGAACTTAGGAGACACTTACGATAATATGGGTGAAAACCCTACTATAAATAGTCAAAACGACTTCAGTTAGTAGTTAAAAAGGGTGGAAAATAACCAAATTGCCCTTGGGAATTAATTAAGAAAAGTCTGGAAAAATAGTCAGATTCAGAGATCACGACTCGGTCTATGGGTCATCGTTTGGGTGATGGTTTGTGATTCTAATTCGTAGAACCAGGCTAATAAAATCATGTTGCGGATTCATTTCTACGGGTCAACAGGACGGACCCGTAGAAGGAATGACGGGTCGTCATTAGGAGTCATAGTTCTGGGGGAGGTTCAGCTGACTCTTGGTCGAACCACGACTCAAGACTACGGTCCGTCGTTCAAATGATAAGTCCTAGACTTAACTCGTTGTTCCTGGAAGAACTTGGAAGAATTGTCAGTCCTCTGAAGACATTCCATGAGTCAACAAGATGGACCCGTCGTTTGAACGACGAGTCATCATTTGAACTCGTGGTTCCAGGGAGCATAGTCAGCTTACAAATCTGATTCCACGAGTGGAATCACGACCCGTAGAATGAACTCTGGTCTGTAGAACCCACTCGTGGTTCTCAGACTAGAGGACAACCTTGCATATACTGGACCACGGATCCCGTTCCACGAGTCGTGGTTTGAACCACGGTCCATAGTTTGGATCCATCATTTCTGAAACATGAAATTTTCGTGAGATTTCAACTTAGATAGTTGGATATGTTTCTGGGGTGTTACAATATCCCCCCTTAGGATCATTCATCCTCGAATGAAGACTAAGTAAGGGAAATTGGAAAGAAAACAGCCCAACCAAAAATCAAAACATGGAAATCAAGGAAACATCATGCAAACTGAACTTCTCAACTTGAAAACATGATAAACCAACTTCATAAAACATGGATGCATGCTAGGATAATAAGAGAAACCGGTGGAATAGAATTGGAGGGACATACTAAGGAGGTAACTAGTACCTCAAGCTGGAACTGAGTCTGAAGGAAATAGATGAGGATATTTGGCCTTCATGGCCTCCTCCGCTTCCCATGTAGAACCCTCTACAAGATGATTCCTCCAAAGTAATTTCATCGAAGTGACTTCTTTGTTTCTCAACTTCTGAATCAGGCAATCAAGGATCTCTACAGGAACCTCCTCGTAGGTGAGGCTATCCCTCACACCTACATCCTCCAAGGGAACAATCAAAGTCAGATCACCCACACACTTCTTCAACAAGGAAACATGGAAAACCAGATGAACCGCTTCTAACTCCGATGGTAAATCCAACTCATAAGCCACTTTCCCAACTTTCCTCAGCATCTGATAAGGACCTACAAATCAGGGACTAAGCTTCACTTTCTTGCGAAATCTCATCACACCCTTCATGGGTGACACCTTCAGAAACACCCAATCATCCACCTCGAACTCTAACTCTCTCCTCCTCACATCAGCATAGGACTTCTGTCAACTCTGAGCAGTCTTCAACCTTTCCCGAATAAGCTGAACCTTCTCCATAGTCTCATAAACCGAATTTGGGCCAATCAAGGCTGCCTCACCAACCTCAAACCAACCAATAGGAGATCTACACCTCCGACCATAAAGGGCCTTATCAGAAGCCATCTGAATGCTAGAGTGAAAGCTGTTGTTATAGGCAAACTCGATAAAAGGTAAATGATCATCCCAATTACCTTTGAAATCAATCACACACGCTCTCAACATATCCTCTAGAGTCTGAATGGTACTCTCTGCATGGACATCTGTCTGAGGGTGAAAGTTGTGCTAAGCTTCACCTGAGTACCAAGATCTTTATGAAACGACCTCCAAAATTGAGAAGTAAACTGAGGACCTCTGTCAAAAATGATGGACAATGGGACACCATGCAATCGAACTATCTCCTAGATGTAGAGTTTGGCATATTCATCCGTTGAATCCGTAGTCTTAACAGCCAAGAAATGGGATGACTTAGTCATCCGGTCAATAATCACCCAAATAGAATCATGTTGCCTTCGAGTATGAGGCAAACCTGTAATGAAGTCCATATTGATCGCCTCTCACTTCCAAGTAGGAAGATCAATATACTGAATTATGCCACCCGATCGCTGGTGCTCTACATTTACCTGTTGAAAGTTGGGACACTTAGCCACAAACTCGGCTATGTCCTTTATCATACCATTTCACCAATAGACTTCCCGTAGATCACGGTACATCTTGGTGTCACTCGGATGAATGGAATATCTGGAACTATGAGCCTCGGTCAAAATTTGATGTCTCAAATCATCCACATCTGGCACACATAGACGACCCTGATAACGAAGTACTCCATCTCCCCCCCGGGAGAAAACCTCAACCCGCTGCTGATGAACTGCACTCTTAAGCTGAAGCAAAATCGGATCACTATCTTGTTTTGCCTTCACTTCAACTGCCAAGGAAGACTCAAAACCATTCTGAACAATAACACCTACTTCGGTAGAGTCCATAAGTCAAACTCCCAATCGGGCAAGTCGGTGAACATCTTTCACCAATTCCTTCTTCCCATCATCAATCAAAGCCACACTACCCATGGATAATCTACCCAAGGCATCCACCACAACATTGGCTTTACCCGGTTGGTGAAGCACACTCATATCATAGTCCTTAAGGAGTTCAAGCCATCTTTTTTGTCGCAAATTCAACTCCTTCTGAGTAAACACATATTGGAGACTCTTGTGATCGGTGAACACATCCACATGAACACCATACAAGTAGTGTCTCCAAATCTTCAAAGCAAAGACCACGGCTGCCAACTCAAGATCATGAGTAGGGTAGCTCATTTCATGAGACTTAAGCTGTCTAGAAGCATAAGCAATCACCTTACCTCACTGATCAACACACAACCCAACCCGATCTTGGAAGCATCACAATAAACCACATAGTCATCTAAACCCTCAAGTAGGGTCAACACTGGAGTGGTGGTCAGTCTAGTCTTCAACTCCTGAAAACTCTTCTCACACGAATCAGACAACTGAAATTTTACCTTTTTTCTGAGTGAATCGAGTCAAAGGCAAAGCAACGGAAGAGAATCCCTCTACAAATCTCCTGTAATAACCAGCCAAACCCAAGAAACTCTAAATATCTAAAGGGGAAGTAGGTATAGGCTAGTTCTTCACTGCTTCAATCTTCTGAGAATCCACACGAATACCATCTCTTATTACAATGTGACCCAGAAAAGCCACAAACTGCATCCAGAACTCACACTTGCTAAACTTAGCAAATAACTGACGATCCTTGAGAGTCTGCAATACAACCCTCAAGTGTCACGCATGCTCCTCCTCACTTCGAGAATAAATAAGGATATCATCAATGAACACAATCACAAACAAATCCAGATACTGCTTGAACACATGGTTCATCAAATCCATAAAAGCTGCAGAAGCATTGGTTAGTCCAAAAGATATAACAACAAACTCATAATGACCATACCGAGTCCTAAAGGCTGTCTTCGGAATATCACACTCCCGAACCCAAAGCTGGTGATACCCGGACCTAAGATCAATCTTAGAGAAATAACTAGAACCCTGAAGCTAATCGAACAAGTCATCAATCCTAGGAATGGGATACTTATTCTTGATTGTGACCTTGTTCAACTGCCGATAATCAATACACATCCGAAGAGAACCATCTTTCTTACGCACAAACAACACTGAGTCACCCCAAGGGGATATACTAGGCCTGATGAAACCCTTATCAAGAAGATCCTTCAACTGATCCTTCAATTCTTTAAGTTCCGCTGGAGCCAAGCTATAGGGAGGAATAGAGATAGGTTGCATATCTTGAATGAGGTCTATCCCAAAGTTGATCTCCCGCTCAGGAGGGACTCCGGGAAAATCATCGGGAAACACCTCAGGAAACTCACTCACAACAGGAATTGACTGAAAGAGAGGGGTCTCAAACTCCGTATCCATAACCTAAACAATGTGATACATATAACCCTTAGAGATCATCTTCCTAGCCTTAAGATAAGATATGAAATGACCTTTCGAGGATGGGGGACTACCTTGCCATTCTAAGATGACCTCATTAGGAAACTGGAAACTGAAAACTCGAGTACGGAAATCAACAGAAGCATGACATGCATACAACCAATCCATACCAAGAATGACATCAAAATCAATCCTCTCCAACTCTACTAAATCCGCTGAAGAGACTCTATGAAGGACTGAGATAGGACAATTTTGATAGATTATTTAGGCTAGGAATGACTCACCAACAGGAGTAGAAACATAAAAGGGTTCTAAAAGCAATTTAGAACAAACTTTGAACTTGCATGCTACATAAGGAGTCACAAAAGATAGGAAAGCACCATGATCCAACAAAGCATACACATCAAAATAGAAAACCTTCAACATACCAGTAACAACATCTAGGGAACCCTCCTGATCCTGACAAGAGGAGATAGCATAAAGACGGTTTTTGCGCTGTCCACCAGAACTACAAGCTGCGCCCTGCGAGGCTGGTTGCCCTCCTGAAGCTACTGTGGTAGACTGAGTCCTACCTCTCTGCCCCTTCTTAGTTGAAGGGCAATCCCTGATGCGATGTCCAACCTGACCACATCCGAAGCAACCACTTGAATCGGCAAGACACTCACTGACATGATTCTTCCCAAACTTAACACAAGCTGGGTAGGAAGGTCCCTTAGTAACACTACCCTGAGACTGGGAATAGGAACCAGATCATCTACCACCCTAATCATAACGAGGCCTCGAGGCCTGAGTAGGAGCACTAGCAGAAAAATGAACAAGACATGATGACTTTTTCTGAAAAGAAGAGCGATGTCCACCTCTGGACCTGTGGTGACTAAAACCTGATCCTTTGATCTAACCATCTTGTTCTACCTTGCCATCTCCCTTAGTTTATCCCCCTCAATCTGATGGGCATGAGTCATGAGTCAGGAAATGCTCATGTGACTCAACAACAAAGCATGCTTACACTTTTTTTTTACAAAATCTGAAACTCCATAGATGAACTTTCTCATTTGATCATGCGGGTCCGCCACCATAGAGGGATCATATCTAAACAACTGAGTGAACTTTAGACTATACTCTTGCAACGACATCAAACCCTGTCTCAAGTTCACAAATTCCTCCACCTTCGCTTGCCTCAACAACCAGGGAAAGAACCTATCTAGAAAGGCCCTTTCAAACCACTCCCAAGTCGGGGAGATCGCATCCCTCACTCTAGTCTCCTTCTATTAAGTGAACCAAATATGAGATACATCCTTGAGTTGATAGGATGCAAGCTCAACACAATCACCCCCAACCACTTGCATAACTTCGAAGATTTTCTTCACTTCATCAATAAAGTTGAGCGGGTTGTCACTCACTTTCGAACCCCAAAACTCCGGTGGGTTCATACGGATAAAGTCACAAACTCGGGCCGCTACCCCACCTTGCGGATGGACTGGGGCAGGAGCCTATTGATTTGCCAAAGTCTAGGATAGCAAATGTATAGCATTTCTAAACTCATCATTCGTGACATCGGGAACCAGAATTTGAGGAGCAGCATTTTGAGCAGCTTGGGGAGGCATAGCATGTCATGGAGGCATAATCTGAAATGTTCAAGGCAAAGATTAGAGGAACATTAGAGTTAAGCTCTATCACACGACATGATCATGAAAGAAGTGAAGTTTTCTAAGGCATATCATAGCTCCTCTCTCATATATGTGTCGCACTTCACATACATGAAAGAGACTCTACTCGATGCGACTTCTAGACAACGTAGGACTCTTGAACCTGAGACTCTAATACCAAGTTTGTCACACCTCGAGGTTACCCCCTAGACATAACATGGGACTCAGAACCACAAGGATCCCAAGTTAACCCTTGGTCATAACATTCTCAAGCATACATAAGGAAAACATAGTGCAAGCATCATAAGAAAATCCAAAATAGGAAACATAATCGTAGATACATAATTAATAGAAGGAAATAAAAATCAAAGATCATCCAACAACATCTATGTCTTAAAAGCCTCTAGGACTAGCATAAAGAGTTTATGGTACAATACTCCAACTAACTCGACAATCTAAAAGGAAAGAAACATAAACTAGAGTAAAGTCTAGCCCTCAAACTACGAGGACTCACCCAAGCTAACTGAGAGTGGCCGGGAACTCTAGCCATTTATTTGTGAAGGAACACCTGAATCTGAATCATCAAGGATGTAACGCAATATGCATTAGTACTATAGAATGTACTAAGTATGTGAGCAATGCATAAGGTATGGTAAAACATGCTTTAAAACGTGCTTAAACATAATTCATGCATAATAGAGTATCAAGAGAAGAAATCATAATGAAAAGCTAAGTCATGAGGCCAAAGCAAACTTCAAAATAGTAGTTCATAAGAGAGTTCATAAAGCTTAGGAAACATGAAAAACATACATACGAGAGTTTCTTATAACCGACATGAGACCATGTGAGCTACATGGAATCTAACTATATAACCGTACTTAGCAAATCTGACTTTGAACCTTGTCGAGAAACAAGTTACCATACATACCTAACTTTATAACCCTAGTTGATAAAGTTGTCCTATGCCCCGTTAAGGCAAGGACACCATATATAAAGATGTGGATTCACTCTCATAAGACTTTTAGGCCCATATAATATCATATCATAACCTACGCTAGCAACTTACTTTCTGGGACTAAGGGTACTCTCACCCCATCCACTCGGTGCTGAGTACTACTCCCAAAACATGCACATATAGCTCATAATTTCATAAGGGCATATTATCATGCCAAATCTTATTCATAATGCATGAAAACACATCGGGTATCATGCAACTTTCATAACATAGTTCACAGTGCTAAGAAAAGCCATAATTCAAAATATTCTTTTCTTTCTAAATCATACTTGAAGAATTAGGCATGCAATTTCATAAATACATAAAGGCCATGATATCTAATCATGCCAACTTTCTCTTGAAAACATGCAATTTCATGGATTCATGCTAGAAATCAACTTTCATGCTTGTTCTTTTAAAACCAATGAAGGAATCATAATTAAATCATGAATAACCATTAATAAACCATGAATTTAAACATAGAACCTGATTTCATAAATTTTCCCTAATTTTTAGATAAAAACCCTAATTTTATAAATTCATAATTTAACATAAAAATTGGGGATTTTGGGCACAAGGGTGGAAGGAACCCATTGTTCGAAACCCACATACCTTAGGAGAAGATAACCCACTTCAATGGAAAAGACTTAGGAGGCTTGACTTAGAGCTTGGGGACTTGAAGCTTGAGAGGAACTTTTCCCTTTTTGGTGAAGAATGAGGAACTTAGGAGAGACTTAGGATAATATGGGTGAAAACCCTACTATAAATAGTCAAAACAACTCCACTTAGTAGTTAAAACGGGTTAGAAATGACCAAAATACCCCTGGGATTTAATTATGAAAAGTCTTGAAAAATAGTCAGATTCAGGGATCACGACTCGGTCTATGGGTCATCGTTTTGACGACAGTTCGTGATTCTAATTCGTAGAACCAGGCTAAGAAAATCATGCTACAAATTCATTTCTACAGGTCAACAGGATGGATCCGTAGAAGGAATGACGGGTCGTCGTTAAGAGTTGTAGTTCTGGGGGAGGTTCAGCTGACTCTTGGTCAAACCATGACTTAAGACTATGGTCCATCATTCAAATGATGAGTCGTAGACTTGACTCATGGTTCCAGGAGGAACTTGGAAGAATTGTCAGTCCTCTAAAGACATTACACGAGTCAATAGGATGGACCCGTCATTTGAATGATGAGTCGTCATTTGAACACGTGATTCTAGGGAGCATGGTCAGCTTAGAAGTCTGATTCCACGAGTGGAATCACGACCCGTAGAATGAACTATGGTCCATAGAACCCACTCGTGGTTCTCAGACCAGAGGCCAACCTTGCAGATACTGGACCACAGATCCCTTTCAACGAGTCATAGTTTGAACCATGGTCTGTGATTTGGATCCGTCATTTCTGAAACATGAATTTTTCCTGAGATTTCAACTTAGATAGCTGGATATGTTTCTGGGGTGTTACAGAAATCCCCAGGCTAAATCAAATTCCAGGAACCATGAGTCACATGATGAACCATCGTTCAGAAGAATGGTCCATCCTGTTCAGTCGTAGTTGCTGAGACCAGAGACCCCTAAAACTCTTAGGAAGGACCACGACTCATGTTGACGATCCGTCGTCCAGGAGTATTGTCCATCATGCAAAGTCGTGATCCCTGAGTCGTATTTTCTGCAGAAATTCTTTTAACTTTCCCAGGGGTATTCACGACTTTTCCTTTCCCTTTTAAGGCCTAAGTTACGTAGTTTTATGTCGTTTAAGCCTAATTAAGTAGCCTAAAACTACCTAAAACATTCATTCCCCTAAATTATTTAAACTTAGAAAGAAAATAAGAGAAAGAGACGACAATTTTCCTCCAATAACAAGCAGAGGTCTTCATCAAGTTCAGCCCTAAAAATCCAAGGATTTCTCCGTGGATTTCATCACCAGGTATGTGGGATTTTACTAGTGGGTTCCTTTCACCCATTAGCTCCCTAGATTCAAGTCAGCCTTCAGATTTCTCCATGAATTTTTCAGACCTAGGGTTCCTAAATCTTAGAGAAATAATTGTAATTAAATTCTTACAGCCTTTATGGTATTGATTATATGTTTCTTGGAGAATTAGTACAGTTTCATGAATAATGCTTAGAAACCCTAACTTGTAGAAATTCCAATATTCTCATGAATTTAGCTTGCTAAGAGGATCAGTTATATGTTTATGCTTCAGAAATTAAATCATATACCCTTCAGCCTATGTATGTTGCATTCTCAGTCATTTATCAGTATTTGAGCTATCTTTATTTCAGTACATTATTACTTACATTTAGTGGGAGTAGACTTAGTACCGAGTGGATGATGGGGATGAAGGTTTAGCTATCAGTTAGGCTAAGACCTTTAGTAACAGTCCCCAAGTCCCAGAACTATGGCACCACTGTAGGTTTAGAGGAGGCAGCTGTCAGACTAGGTTGTAACTCTTTATCCCTTATGGACATCAACATTGGATCCACGTCAGACTTTTCTTTATCCTTGGCAAGGTATGAACACCCTTCCATCCAGGGTTACAGGTTGGCCCCATAGTTAGCTCAAATTGGGGTATATCGGTTAGTGGTGTCTCCCACAATCAGATTCATGTGCATTGACTGTGTATCCAATATATATGTTCAGTATTCAGTTCAGCATGTTATTTCATGATTTATACTTGGTCATTGCATTCAGTTCAGCTTTCAATTATGTTGTAGTATATCTATTTTCATGTTCAGTTCTATATTATCAAGCTTTGTACATATCCGGCATGCTAGGTACATTCAACGTACTGACTCATACTTTTGTGCTGCATCATTTTATGATATAGGTTCAAGAACTCAGCATCTAGACCGCATTTAGTTCAACTTCCAGTCCGTATCCAACAACTCAGTTGGTGAGTCCTCAATAGTTCGAGAATGATAGATATGCTTATATCTTCCGCATTTATTTACAATTTCAGATTTATTAGAGTTAGATTGGGGCATGTCCCAGCAACTCCTATTCAGTTAGAAGGCTTTCAGACATAGACTAGATTCAGTAGTCGTTAGTGTGGTTTTCAGTCAACACTATGTTTTTTTATATACTTTATATATTCAGATTCTTGGGTTCTTCCCGCATTCATATATTAAAACTGTTTTAGCTTCCGCACAGTGCATGTCTTAACCTAAATTTGTATAGATGTGCTATGCCATGGGTTAGCTTAGGGTTACTTGTGACACTAAACACCGTGTTGCGGCCAGGGGGTAGCTTTGGGGCATGACAAACTTGGTATCATAGCATAAGGTTTAAGTGTCCTAGGATGTCTGAAAGCCGCGTCAAGTAGAGTTTTCCTCATGGGTGTGAAGCGCGGCACACTTATGGGAGAGAAACTATGAGAGGTCATTAGGAATAACTTCCCTTCTTTCCTTTCCATCTCGTGCTATAGAGTATGATCTCTATATCTCTATTTAATCTCTCTCTATTCTAACTCATGCTCTTCTTATTTCAGAGAAATGCCTCCCAGAAGAGCTAACGCTAGGAATCAACCAGCAGCTCTAGTAGACCCATTGAATGAGTAGGTTACGCATGCTGAATTTAGGGCTGCTTTTCAAGTACTTGATCAGGCCACGACCGCCCAGGTCAATCAGCAGGCTACGACGCTAGCTCCACCTCAGGTTAATGTTGTTGTTGCCAAAATCTGGGACTTCACTCGAATGAACCCTCCAGAGTTTCATGGGTCCAAGTCAGAAGAGTATACCCAAGAGTTCTTAGAGGATATTCAGAAAGTGAAAAGCATTATGGGTATCACTCCATTAGAGAGTGCAGACTTGGATGCCTATCAGCTGAAAGGGGTGGCTTATACTTGGTACCAGTAGTGGAAGGAATATCATTGTGCCAATGCAGGACCAATGACTTGGGATCTTTTCAAGACTACTTTTATGGACCGGTTCTTCCCACTAGAGCTCAGGGAAGCCAAGGTTTAGGAGTTCATCAACCTGAAGCAGAATGACATGAGCATAAAGGACTATTCTCTAAAGTTCACTCAGCTATCTAAGTATGCCCCGACAATAGTAGCTGACTCTAGACCTAGTATGAGCAAGTTCATATTCGGTGTATCTGATGTTGTGGTAAAGGAATGCAAGACTGTGATGCTCATTAAGGAAATGGATTTCTCTAGGCTGGTTACTTATGCTCAATAGATTGAGGAGGAAAAGATCAAGGAAAGGGGAGGTAATACTGAGAGGGCTAAGACAGGTGATTATAGCCACTTTCAGCAGAGGTCAGAGGGTGACAACCGCTCTCGATATTGCTAGAAGAATTCAGCTATAGATCCATCTACTGCTAGTGCCCTATTGCCTAAGTTCAAAAAGGATAGGCAGGATAGAGCGTCTGGCGCCAAGTCCCAAGGTATGGTTACTAGTGGGTGGACTAATCCTGTATGTAAGAAGTGTGGTAGGAACCACCAGGTTGAGTGCATGGCAGGCAGCAAAAATTTATTTTGGTGTGGTAAGCCAGGCCATATGATGAGGGATTGTCCCACAGCTTCTCAGAAGGGTAAGGATGTTCGACCACAGACTTAGACTAGTTTTACAGCAGCCCTAGCAGGTCGCCCCACTCAGCAGGGTGTCTCGTATGGAACAGGTGGTGGTCAGCGCCAGAACAAGATATATGCTCTTCAAGCTCGACAGGACCAGGAGGATTCTCCTGATGTAGTCAGGGGTATGTTGCAAGTATTTAATACTGATCTTTATGCATTGTTAGACCCGGGGGCTACGCTTTCCTTTATAACTCCATATATAGCAGTAAATTTTGGTGTTAGTATAGAAACTCTCCCAGAACCCTTCTCAGTCTCTACTCTAGTTAGTGACCCAGTTATAGCTAGATGGGTATACAAAAATTGCCCAGTCACAGTTTCCCAGAAAGTCACCTCAGCAAATCTTGTAGAGTTAAAAATGGTATACTTTTATATCATTCTAGGAATGGATTGGTTACATTCCGGTTATGCCTTAGTCTGTTGTAGAAGTAGGATCGTTCGATTTCAGTTTCCTAACGAGCCAGTCCTAGAGTGGAAGGGTAGCAACTCAGTGCCTATAGGTCATTTCATCTCCTACCTTAAGGTCAGAAAGATGATTTCCAAGGGATATATATATCATCTTGTGTGGGTTAAGGATTCCAACTCTGAGACCCCAACTCTTGAGTCAGTCCCAGTAGTAAATTAGTTTCCACAAGTGTTCCCAGAAGATCTTCTCGGAGTTCCTCCCGAAATGGAAATTGACTTCGGAATAGATCTCCTTTCAGATACCCAACCTATTTTGATTCCTCCTTACAGAATGGCTCTAGCTGAGCTTAAGGAATTGAAAGAATGGATGAAAGACCTTTTATATAAGGTCTTCATCAGACCCAACATCTCTCTGCGTAAGAAAGACAATTCTCTCAGGATGTGCATCGAATACCATCTATTGAATAGAGTCATAATCAAGAACAAATACCCCATCCCTATGATTGATGATTTGTTCGACCAGCTTCAGGGTGCTAGTTATTTCTCTAAGATAGACCTCAGATCCGGCTATCATTAGCTTAGAGTCAGAGATAGTGACATCCTGAAGACAGCCTTTAAGACTCAGTATGGTCACTACAAATTTATTATTATGTATTTTAGACTAACTAATGCTCCTGTAGCTTTCATGGACTTAATGGATAGGGTGTTCAAATAGTATTTGGACTTATTCTTCATTGTTTTCATTGATGATATCTTTGTTTACTCTCAAAATGAGGAGGAGC
Organism: Jaltomata sinuosa; assembly: GCA_003996215.1. NCBI lineage: Eukaryota > Viridiplantae > Streptophyta > Magnoliopsida > Solanales > Solanaceae > Jaltomata > Jaltomata sinuosa. Next base: position 238,616 of record QJPP01000721.1, on the reverse strand, counting down.
ATAAGACTCATCTGAGGGTCGTTCTGCAAACTCTCAAAGATTGTCAGCTATTCGCTAAGTTCAGCAGGGGTGAATTCTGGTTACAATTTGTCTCTTTCCTTAGTCATGTGGTATCCAGAAAAGGGATCCGTGTTGATTCCCAAAAAATTAAGGCAGTAAAGCACTGGCCCAGACCCACCTATCCAACCGAATTCAGGAGTTTTTAGGGTTTGGCCGGTTACTACCGGAGATTTGTTGAAGGATTTTCATCCATAGCTGCCCCATTGACCAAGTTGACTCAGAAAAAGGTCAAATTCCAGTGGTCAGATGAGTGTGAGAAGAGTTTATTAGAACTAAAGACCAGGTTAACTACATCACCTGTCTTGACTCTACCAGAGGGTTCAAATGGCTATGTGGTTTATTGTGATGCTTCCAGAGTCAGCCTGGGCTGTGTTTTGATACAGCAGGGTAAGGTCATAGCTTATGCTTCTAGGAAGCTTAAGGTCCATGAGAAGAACTACCCGACTCATGACCTCGAGCTTGCAGCGGTCGCGTTTGCCCTAAATATTTAGAGACACTACTTGTATGGTGTTCATGTTGATGTATTCGCAGATCATATGAGCCTGCAGTACGTGTTCACCCAAAAAGAGTTGAATCTTTGCCAGAGGAGGTAGCTTGAGTTCCTCAAGGATTATGACATGAATGTGTTCTGCCATCCGGGTAAGGCCAATGTAGTAGCTGATGCTCTCAGCAGACTGTCTATGGGTAGTGTATCTCATGTTGAGGAAGAGAAGAGAGAATTAGCCAGAGATGTTCACCGGCTCGCTCGCTTAGGAGTCTACCTTATGGATACGTCATATAGTGGTGTGATAGTTCAAAATGGGTTAGAATCTTCATTGGTAGCAGAGGTTAAGGAGAAACAGGATAGTGATCCCATATTACTTCAACTGAAGGGTGCAGTTCATCAGCAGAGAGTTGAGGTTTTCTCCCAAGGGGGAGATAGTGTACTTCGTTATCAGGGTCGCTTATGTGTTCCTAAGGTGGGTGAGTCGAGGTAGAAAATCCTTTCCGAAGCCCATAATTCTAGATATTCCATTCATCTAGGTGCCAATAAGATGTACCATGATCTACGGGAAGTCTATTGGTGGAACGACATGAAGAGGGACATCGCAGATTTTGTGGCTAAGTGTCCCAACTGTCAGCAGGTTAAGGTAAAACATCAGAAACTAGGAAGTGTAACTGAGGAAATTAGCATTCCTACTTGGAAGTGGGAAGTGGTCAACATGGATTTCATTACGGGTTTACCTCGTACTCGCAGATGGCATGACTCCATTTGGGTGATAGTGGACAGGGTCACTAAGTCAACTCACTTCTTAGCAGTCAAGACTATAGATTTAGCGGAGGATTATGCCAGACTTTACATCAGTGAGATAGTCAGGTTGCTTAGGGTTCCCTTTTCTATCATATCAGATAGAGGTCCTCAGTTTACATCTAATTTCTGGAGATTTTTCCAGAAAGGTCTTGGTACTCAGGTGAATTTCACTACAATATTTCATCCACAAACAGATGGTCAGGCATAGGGTACCATTTAGACCTTAGAGGACATGTTAAGGGCTTGCGTGATCAATTTCAATGGTAGTTGGGATGATCACCTACCTCTTATAGAGTTTGCATACAATAACAACTTCCATTCCAGCATTCAAATAGCCCCATATGAGGCCCTCTATGGGCATAAATATAAGTCACCTGTTAGTTGGGTCAAAGTAGGTGAAGTAGCTTTGATTGGACAAGATTCGTTACATGAGGCTATGGAGAAAGTTCAGCTCATCAGAGATAGGCTAAAGAAAGCTCAGAGTCGTCAGAAGTCCTATGTAGATGTTAGGAGAAGAGACTTAGAATTTGAAGTTGACGATTAGGTTTTCCTGAAAGTGTCACCCATGAAGGGTGTGATGATATTTGGCAGGAAAGGGAAGCTCAGTCCCAGGTATGTAGGTCCTTACAGAATCTTGAAGAGGATGGATAATGTGGCTTACGAGTTAGAGTTTCCATCAGAACTAGCAGTAGTTCATCCAGTCTTCTATATTTCCCTGTTGAAGAAGTGTGTGGGGGATCCGACTTCGTTAGTACCTTTGGAGAGTGTGGCTGTGAAGAATATCCTCACCTATGAGGAGGTTCCAGTCAAGATTATTGACCTTCAGGTTCGTAGGTTGAGAAATAAAGAAGTCGCTTCAGTGAAGGTTTTGTGGAGGAATCAGTCCATAGAGGGAGCTACTTGGGAAGCAGAAGCAGTCATGATGTCCAAGTACCCCCACCTCTTTCCCTCCGATTCAGTTTCAGCTTGAGGTAAATAGTTCTTATCAAGTCTCTCAGTCTACTCTTGTGAAATTCAATCTCAACACCTTGTTCCATCAGTTACCCTTGCATTTCAGCATACTTGCATGTTTATGGAACTCATTTCAGTTAGATATCAGTTTCTAGTACTCTGTTGATAAGGATTGCAGCTCTTCCCCTACAAAGTCAGCTTATTCACTCTTCATTCGAGGACAAATTATCCCAAGGAGGAGATATTGTAACACCCCAGAACTTCCAAGCCCAGACTAAGCTCAGAAAACTAGTAGAGAATAAAATTTTAGAAAATTCAAGTTTCCTGGAACCATGGTTCAAGAGTATAGACTGTAGTTTAGAACTACGGACCTTCATCTTGAACCGTAGTTCAAGTTCCAGTAACTTTCTAGTACATATCCCAGGGGCTATGGTTAGGACCACGGATCGTAGTTTAGAACCACGGCTCAACCTGTCACATGTGGTTTCCCTGAATCAGAGGACCCCCAGTTCTAGTCCCAGAAATCACGAGTTGGTTTATGGACCGTACTTCAGAAGAACGGTCCGTCCTTTGACTCATGGAAATCCCCAAGCTAAGTCAAATCCCAGGAACCACGAGTCACATGATAAACCATCGTTTAGAAGAATGGTCAATCCTGTTGAGTCATAGTTCCTGAGACTAGAGATCCCTAAAACTCTTAGGCAGGACCACGACTCAGGTTGACGTTCTGTCATCCAGGAGTGTGGTCCATCATCCGGAGTCATGATCCCTGAGTCGCATTTTCTGCAGAAATTCTTTTAACTTTCCCAGGGGTATTTCAGACTTTTCCTTTCCCTTTTAAGGCCTATGCTATGTATTTTTATGTTGTTTAAGCCTAATTAAGTAGCCTAAAACTACCTAAAACATTCATTACCCTAAATTCTTTAAACTTAGAAACAAAATAAGAGAAAGAGGAGACAATTTTCCTCCAATAACAAGCAGAGGTCTTCATCAAGTTCAGCCCCAAAATTCCAAGGATTTCTCCGTTGATTTATTCACTAGGTATGTGGGATTTCACTAGTGGGTTCCTTTCACCCATTAGGTCCCTAGATTCCAGTCACCCTTCAGCTTTCTCCATGAATGTTTCAGACCTAGGGTTCCTAAATCTTAGATAAATAATTGTAATTCAATTCTTACAGCTTTTATGGTATTGATTATATGATTCTTGGAGAATTAGTACAGTTTCATGAATAATGCTCAGAAATCCTAACTTGTAGCAATTCCAATATTCTCATGAATTTATCTTGCTATGCAGATCAGTTATATGTATATGCTTCAGAAATTGAATGTTATACCCTTCAATCTGTGTATATTGGATTCTCAGTCATTTATCAGTATTTGAGCTATCATTTATTTCATTACATTATTACTTACATTCAGTGGGAGTAGACTTAGTACCGAGCGGACGAGGGGATGAAGGCTTATCTGTCAGTTTAGGCTAAGACCTTTAGTAACAGTCCCTAAGTCCCAGAACTATGATGCCACCTTAGGTTTAGAGGAGTCAGCTGTCAGACTAGGCTGTAACTCCTTGTCCCTTATGGACATCAGCAGTGGATCCACGTCAGACTTGTTCATATCCTTTGCAAGGTATGAACACCCTTCCATCCAGGGTTACAAGTTAGCCCCATAGTTAGCTGAACGTGGGGTATGTCTGTTAGTAGTATCTGCCACAGTCAGATTCATATGCATTGACCATGTATCCAGTATATATGTTCAGTATTCAGTTCAGCATGTTATTTCATGATTTATACTTAGTCATTGCATTCAGTTCAGCTTTTAGTTATGTTGCAGTATATCTATTTTCATGTTCAGTTCTATATTATCCAACTTTGTGAATATTCGGCATGCTCAGTATATTCAACGTACTGACGCATACTTTTGTGCTACATCATTTTATGATGTAGGTTTAGGCACTCAGCATCTAGACCGCATTTAGTTTGACTTCCGGTCTGTATCCAGCAGCTCAGTTGGTGAGTCCTCTGTAGTTCGAGGATTATAGACATGCTTATATCTTCCGCATTTATTTAGAGTTTTAAATTTATTAGAGTTAGCTGGGGGCATGTATCAGCAACTCTTATTTAGTTAGAAGACATTCAAACATAGACTAGATTTAGCAGTCATTAGTGTGGTTTTCAGTCAACACTATGTTTTTTATATACTTTATATATTCAAATTATTGGGTTCTTCCCGCTTTCATATATTAAAACTATTTTAGCTTCCGCACAGTACATGTCTTAACCTGAATTTGTATAGATATGCCATGTCATGGGTTAGCTTGGGGTCACTTGTGACACTAAGCAATGTGTTGTGCCCAGGGGGTAGCTTCGGGGCGTGACAGTGTGCTTGGGTTCTAGCAGCTAATTAAGGTGACAACTGAGGTTTTCTAAGATTCGTGTGTTAAGGACTCGGTTTGGCCATCTCCAGATTGCAGTGGCATTGACCTTAGATGAATACAAGGTCAGATTTCCTTCTAGTAAGAGACTGAGGTAGTGGACATTTCCAGTACTACCTTTGGGAGCTTGTTGCATCGATGGTGGTTTTCTCATTATACTCTTTGAAGGAACCAAGTCTCAGCAACATCTATGGATTGGGCAAATTGTATATTCAGAGCTTAGTTGGCTCCAGTTCCTGTAGTGTTCATCGGTGGTGTATGGGTATACTCATGGGTTCGACATAGGTATTGATTAACAATTGGAATTGGATTTTAGAATTGCGGGCTAGAAAGAAGTGAGTGCGGACAGTTTAGCTTCTCTATTTCAGCTTCGGAGCGGCAGTTGGCCTTGGACATCCAGTGCTTGGCTAACCATTTGATTAGGCTAGACATGTCAAATCCCAGCAAAGTTTTTGCTAGAGTTGAGGTCTATTTTACCGTGGTGGGACAGATTCAGCAGTGTCAATTTGAGGATCAGCGGTGGTGTGTTACATGAGATCAAGTTGTGTAGATTGAGGCCAGCAAGGCTACTTTTGATTCTAATGGCACTTTAAGTTTGGTGGTCGACCTTGTGTTGCGAGAGTTAGAGTCTTGATTTGGTTGACTCTCCGAGAGGTTGTCTATTGTATGGGATTCTAGCATTGGTTAGGGTCTGCTAGTTTATACCAGGGGTTGTGGTATATTGGAAACCTTTTAGAGTTGGTAGTTTGTATACTGGCATAGTAGACTGAGGTATTTCAAGCCAAGAAGGTGAGTTGAAAGGTTAGGAAGTTTCCAATAGCTCGGTGGCAACCATGTACTTCAGGCACCCTTTCCTTTGCCTACAAGGTTTTTGACTTGATATTCGTGGCATGGTGGACTTCATTCTGAAGTGAGGTTAGTGAGGTGATCTTAAATCCGAATGGTATTTGAGTATTTGGAGAGGCATAGGTATTTCTTAGAGTTTGGAGTTTAGTTGGTGGCTACGAACTTTGTGGTAGGCTTACCATACTCTTTGCAGATATTGAGTTTTGTTTGGGTCTTCTTAGGCAGGTTTCCCTAGTTCATCCGCTTTCAGTTGAGTCAGACTTAGCATGGTTCAGTGAAGTTAGTTTTATTCGACAGTTGGGAAATTTCTCCATTGGCACAGGGTGTTCTTGCATGTCTTTCCCAACCCTAGTGTGCAAGTCTCATTTGAGCTCTGATGGTTGATTTAGTTGGGTTTAAATATCAATATTGATCTTAGCAACGGTATATGTTCATTGGTTTATGGTCATTTGGGGCAGATTACTCTAATTTTTAAGGATATGCTATGGGTTGTTATTTTGGGTGCCAACAGCTAGTAGACTAGAGCTTGGCTTAGATAGAGTTTGAGTATGAAGGTGACTTTATTCGAGGTTAAGCATAGAAGGAACCATGGATCTCTGGTGGGTTAGTTGATGTTTTGAGGGTGGCTCAAGTGTTCGACTTATGTTTAGCTTGGTGGTTATGGTGCAAAGGGTTCAGGTCAGTATAAAAGGGGTTTGCGGATTAATAAGTCATGAGTTACAGGTTTTGATTGGTGACTCTTAGGGTAAACTTGGTTATGGTACCAAGGATTCGATTTTTGTGTGCTGATCGCCTTGGTTATTTTAGTTTTTGTGTTATATCAGTGCTTTCCAGTTGAGATTCTTGAGGTTCAATTTGGTTGATAAACCTTGGAAGTTTTTGAAGTTAAAGGTTGGAATCTAGCTTGTCTAGTAAGGAGATAAGGCTTGGTTGTTTCTCTTTGGTTTAGTTCCATTGGGTGCCATCCGGCCGAGGAGGCTACCCAGGTTTTCCGAGAGAGTGGTACGAGCTTTGTATCCACATTTTGTGAGTCTCAGCTATTTCCTCTTTTCTTGACTTTTGCGAATAAAAGTCCTTTTTAATAGTGGATGATGTAATGACCCTTCTGGTTATTCTCACATTTTAACCTTCTTTGTACTGTTAAAGTTTGCCTGTAGCAGCCCCAAGTCATTTACGGCTTGCTAGGACCGGTATGCTCGGGCCTTTTGTTTGGTCTTTATGGCTGTTTCCCTATTTTAGAGCTTTAACTTAGGAAATCATTTACTTTGGTCAAAATTCTTGGTAATCATGCTCAGAATTAAATTTCAACAGTTCCTTTAGCCTCGGAGCATGGACTTTGGTCTAGTTGAACCTTTGGTCAGAATCCGGGAACTTTTCAGCTTGGAATTCTCTCTCGTTCTGTGTTTTTAGGCTAGTTGGGCTTGTTTGGTTGACTTTAGTCAACATTTGGAGAAGACAGCCTTAGATGGAAATTCTGCCAGCATTGTTAGCTCCGGAATGTCACTTTTATGCTAGAGGGGTCATTGGTTTGGGTCCCGAGGCTTTCAGACTTATTTTTGACCTTTAGGTTTTGTTTTGGAATAGTTGGCCTAAAGGTTGATTTTGGGTGCGGGGCCCATTTTTCATTACATCAACCTCCAATGGGATTTTCATTGATTCCATTGGATCTGGAATACTATTTCTAGTTGAATAGCTCAGCTCATTTATGTTCGCGGGACCCCAAATGCATTCCCGGGGGTCCATTGCTTAGAAATCCACCTTGGCATGATTGTTGTTGTTGTTGGCTGTTGGTGTAGCGCCAGGGCGCCGCCTAGGCCACACCTATGTGTGTGCCCCTATGCTTCGGCAGTGCACCTGCATGCCCGCCTACCTCAGTGTGCTAGCGCCCCTGCACCTATGCCAGCGTCATGGCACTAGTGCCCCTGCGCCTGTGCCAACGTCGTGGCACCAGCATGCCTGCGCTTGTCTTGGCCTCCCCTGCGCCATAGCGGTTGTCAGCTTATAAGCTGGCCAGCCTTTTTTTTTTCCCTTCATTTCTAAATTCCCAAAAATGAATTCTCCATGGATGATGAACCCAAAACATCCATAATTCACCTTGATCATTCCCAATAGCTTGGGGGTTAATATTTGTTGATTCTTGATCATTTGTGGACCTCTAAATCTGCTAAGTTACCCTTTTATTTTTTGTAATTCTCCATGATTTCCCCTTTCTTAATTCTTAATTTGTGGGCTATTTTGGGCCCCGATGTTGGTCCATTTCTGCTCAAACTCTGAGCATGTTCTCCTGGGAATGTGAGGAACACCGTGGTGTTTTTCATTTTTGACTTTCGATTGTGGGGCCCACGAGCCCTCTTGTGACCCAATTTTTGGCTCGGTTATGTTTTTAGCATTATAGGTATCATTGTCTTCATATTGACACATAGAATATTATTTTGATAGTATGTTTGCAATTTGGGGTTTCTCGAAGCAGTTTGAGCTTAGAGGACGTCATTCCTGAAGCTAGTCATTGGACGATGGGTAGGTTACGGTCTTTCCTACCTAGACTTTTCATATATAGGCTATAACTGCATTAATTAGTATCCTTGGGTTGGTTGTTCTAGGTTGGCAGCCCCAGACCTTGTGTGTCTCTTCTGTCCGTTTATTTTTTATGTTGTTTGTAGTATTTGCTGTAGTAATGTAATATTACCCTTGTGGCCCCGTGTGTCCTTTGTTTATGCCTCTGGACCATAGACAGTGGGATATTTGGGAATGTTCACGAGTCCTGGACATTGAGATGTTTCTTTAGGATGGATATCTATGTTGTAGAGTTGATTGTGCTTGTGCAGGGCCGATAGGTTGTTTGTGAGCCATTGGGCTAACCTATTGTTTGCGAGCATATCATTCATGCAAAGAATTTTCTACATGTTTTACTATTGTTTTGACTTCGTGCCTATTATGACCGGTTTTCTAAATGTTGCATGGCCCTGAGGGCCCATTTTTGGTAAAATGATTATAAAAGGAATTTGAAAATGATTTTATGGATCTTCTTGGAGTAAAGGAGATATTATGATGATTTTATCACCAGTTTTCCACTGATACTAGAATCGGTTGTGCCGTAGCGCTAGATATGTTTTTACTATTGATTTAGACTTGGATACGCTCTGAGCACCCTTTATAAGGGTTGTTGAGACTTTGATCCCTGATTTAGACTCGAATACACTCTGGGCACCATGTGATGGGGTTTTGAGATTACTATTATTGATTTAGACTCGCTTTGATTCCGGGCACGTACTATGAGATTCTGATTATTCATCTAGACCCGGATACACTCTGGGCAATTATACATTGAGATTCACATTTAGTATATGGTCACGGACCTCTATGGTCCTTGATGATCCAAACCAGGGGATACGTGCTGAGTGTGCCAGAGAAGGGGTATAAAATATAGTTGAGGTATACGGGGAGAACCTTTCATGGATCCTACCTACTGGTCCTATCAGCAATGGAGGAGGTACATACAGGGTTACTATCACACTGGTTCTATCATATCATATCATCATGCATATTGTATCTGGATTCAACCCTTGTTTGTTGTGTGCTCAATGTACGCTCCGGTAGTATGGGATGTTAGAGGGTTTGTTTTCACTTGATTGTGTTCCTCGGGTGTATGGGCGCCCATTGGGACTTTAGGTAGATTATATTACTCATGTCCTATTGTAGAGCTTGTTATAGCCTTAAGTTATTAGTGGTTTAGTGGATGTTATTTGGATATAGTACGAGTCGTTTGGACTCCTAATTATTAATGGATTAGTGGTTCCTTTATTGATTGAGGCACTATTTATATTGCCTTCTGAGCATTTGTGAGCTAGTGGGTTCTATCCTTTATCGTGGATCGGAGTAGTGGCTTTCGGTTCTTGGTGGTGTAGTTTATTCCATCCTAGGGTTGCACTTGTGAGATTGATTTTCTATCTATGCTTATCTTGAAGTTGGGTTTTTAGTATGGTTTCATTAAGTATATTGCTTCTAGCATGAGAATGTTTACTTGCTTTCCTTCCTTCTCTTTTACTTGGGATTGTTGGTATACCGCCATCCTTCTAAACTCTCTATTTATATATATTGTTGGTGCAAGGACTTCAGGTGTGTTCTTATTTCCTTCACTTGCGTTTTTTGTTATATATATCTTATGTGGCTAGCATGTTATGTTTTTAATTCTTGTTGGCTTCTATCCGTGCTAGTTTTCATGTGCTTTCTCTATTGCTTCTGTTAATGCTTCTTTTCTAGCTTCTACTTACTATTTTTTATCTTATATGCGCTCAGTCAACCGATGATGCCTACTGGGTACCCGTTGTTTAGCAATTGATGCTCATACTACACTTCTATATCCTTATAGTGCAGATTCTGTTGTGAGCCTTCATTGTTAATAACGTGGATTCTCATGCAATTTTTGGATATTCGAGACTAGGGTGAGATCCTACCGACTGGGGGTTGACCGCATGTCATATCTTGGCTCTGTTACTCTTTGTTTATTCGGAGACAGTTGTATACTATTTTGTTATCCCTAGCGCTTGTATTCTATTAGAAGCTCATGTACTATCGATACCAGGTCTTTGGGTTTGGTGTAGTTTCCTTAAGATTATATATTCGGGTTGTTTCTTTAGCGTTGTCTTTATTTTAAATCTTCTTCTTCTTAATTCTGCTTATTATGCATATTGGTTAGGTAGCAGCCCATTACTAACCGTTCTGGGCTACAGGGATTGGTTTGCCTAGTAGGAAGTTGTAGGTGCAATCATGACCTGAGAAATTAGGTCGTGATAGGCGTTGACTATTTCCTTCAGTGCTATCGCACCAGTCTAGCGCAATCGCGCTAATTTGCCCAGATTTCCAGAAAATTCTCCATTTTGACTTATTTTCATCCGATTCCTTTCCCAATCACTTCTAAATCGCAAATAAGACCTTCAAAATAGTAGTAAATCGTGTCAAATGCACTATTTTTCTCAATTATGCTAGCAAAAGTATAAGGTTAATAGCTAAATAAGTAGGTAGAATATCGACTTATCAACAAGCAAAGGATTTAAGTTGGGGTGTTGATGTGTTTTGAAATTAGCGGATATCCATGTCTTTTACTTAAAGTTTTATATTTCTTACACTTATTTTTATGAGTTTAATGTTAGAATATTATTGTATAGATTTTAAAAGCCAGAATGATAAAAAGGAGGAAAGAGAGGAAACTACCAGAAAAAGGGTGATATATGATCGTAAATTAAGTCACAAACCCCATATCAGGTCATGGAAATATTCAGAGAAGGTATCAAAAGAACCCTACAAAATTGGTCAATGTACAAGGCAAAGTACGGTCGTATGTCACATTTACAGCCGTATATGAAGAGTAGACCAGGATAATAGGAGGACTTACGCCTGAACTTACAGACCATAAATCAAAGAATGGTGATCAATCCACGAAGAATATTCTAGAATTCCTAAAGAGCAATTAATGACTAGTTTAAAGGCAAACCACAGACTGCATATCAATGTACAATCATGGATTGAGTTGCATATCATGTCGGCAGAGTAGACTGATATTTTTAGGATCCCAACTTTGTGAACATTGTAAATACATATTTTATGTTTATTTTGTCATAGTTTGCTTTATCAGACATTGTAGTAGAATTTTGGAAAGTTTCAATATATTCTCTCAAGTTTTATAGTCTTGTGAAGAAACAAGAACACCATTAATTTCTTAATCTTTTATTCTAAGTAAGCTGTATGAATTCTTTTACTTATTATTCTTGTCGTTTACTTTCAAGCATGAGTAGCTAAATTCCTCTACTGAGATTATGAAACCCAATTAGGGTGTAAAATTTATAGGTTTTTGTGTATTGCATAATTTTGGGTAGTAAGATATTGACGTTCTTCTCATTCTTAATTATTGGTTGGTAGTTGCAAATATTACATATGCCATAACATTTTAATTTTTCTTGGAAAAACTGATTAAGGTTTGATAGAAGAAAGGTTGCATAAACTCAAGGCACTAACCCTTGTTTAATATATTTGCTTAGTAATAAGTTTAATATTGTCATGACCCAAAATCTCAAGGGTTATAATGACACCTACCCCAATCCAATCATGGTAGGTAAGCCTAACTTAATAAATGCAAGTAACTTAAAATAAGGCAACTAGCAGAATAACAAAACGAATATCCAACAATAACTCAAATCAGCAATAATAAAAAGGAAACTGAACAGTAAGACTCCCCAAAACATCCCAATACTCAGTTGTCACGAATACAAGAGTGACTCTAAGTACTGAATGTCCTAACTGAATACTACAACACTGTATAAGAAAGTAAAAAAAATAGAAATAAGAAGTATAGGAAGCCGGGATAGTCTCTGAATACAAAAGCTCACCACAACTTTAAAGATACCAAAAAGCATATACTCTAGTCACGGGGTCCACTTGTATCTCGATCTGCATCAAGAGGATATAAAAAAGTGGGGGTGAATACGGTCCATTTCTACTCAGTAGGCGTCATATGCCTGTCACGCCTCGAGGTTACCCCCTGGACGTAACTCGGGACTTGAGACTACAAGTGCCCCAAGCTAACCCCTTGGTCATAGCATACTCAATCATAACAAAGATAAGTAGATGCATAATAGATAAAGTCAGAATAGCATAAATGGATAGTCAAGCCGAATAGGTGTACAAGATCCCAAAGACTCAAATACTGCCTATGTCTGAAAAGCCTCTACATAAGACATAAGGAGTTGCTGGGACAAGCCCCCAGCTAACTCTAAGTACTGAAGGGAAAATACTGAACTAGACTTTGCTAGCCCTCGGAAAATGAGGACTCACCAACCCTCGCTGAATGGCCTAGGAACACTAGCCACGTGTCTGAGAATGGAAACCTGGATCTGCATCGTCAATAATATGCAGCGCAAATATGCATCAGTACTATAGGATGTACTGAATATGTGAGATGTGCATAAATAATATGAAAACATGCTTACAACATAATTGCAGACTGAGTTCATGCATAATCAAAGAAGTCATAGGTAAATATCATAGTTTGAGTAATAAGCATGAGTTAGTAGTCAAAACTTTCAAATAAGATATCATAAAGCTTAGAAAACTTGAAATCATTCAAACGGGAGTTTCCTATAACCAACATTAGACCATGCGAGCTATATGGAATCTAACTATATAACCCTAGCTAGCGAAGCTGGCCCGAACCTTTCCAAAGCACGGGCCACCATCCTTAACTATGTAACCCTAGTTGGAAAAGATGTCCTATGCCCTGCTAAGGCAAGGACACCATTAATCAAGATGTTAAATCACTTTCATACGCTAATCGGGGGATAAATAACCTACACTGGCAATATAGTTTTGGACTTGGGTAATCGAACCCTCATCGCTCGGTGCTAAGTACTACTCCCAAAACATGCATACATATAGCTCATAAATTCATAGTGGCACAATCTCATGCCAAACTTGTTCATAACTTTTTCATACTTGATCATACTTGTTCATAATTGTTCATACTTATTCATACTTTTTCATACCCCGAATCGTCATACTACTCATGAGTTTTAGTTTAGAAAATGGCTCATGAGCATTGATGGAACATCGGGTGTCTTGTCCTGCATAATACTTCATAACATGGAAAGACTTGCATACTTCATGACTTGTAAAAATTTGCATAACTCTAGTTCAATTTTCATAAAATATATACTTTCATAGAATCATAGGAACTAGGCATGCACAAGCTTGAAAATCCATAAGGAACATGCTATAAAATCCAATTTGTTTAAATCAACATCATGCATGTAGAAATTTCCATGGTTAAACTTCAATTCATGAAATAAGAGTTAACATGTAAAAACCCATGTAAAATCATGCAATTTAATAGTAATTTTATAATCAAATCATGAGAAGATCATATTTGGCAAAACCCATAAGAATTAGATAAGAACCCTAATTTAAAAATCATGAAATCAAAATTTGAATTAGGGGTTTTGGGCACAAGGGTGAAAGGAACCTATTGTTGATTACCCACATATCTTGATTGAAGCTAACCTACTTGAATTGAAAAGACTTAGGAGACTTGAACTTGGAGTTTGAGACTAGGAGTTGAAACCCTTGCTTGATAGTCCTCAAATGCTGCTCATGCTCATCCCTACTCCTCGAGTATATAGTGGGTCTAGAAGCGTGTTTGGACTCTAGGTAGGTTACGGCTTACCTACTTTTAGATTTGCTCGCTTAAGGTATTTTTATGATAACTTGCTAATGGTTGGTTTGATGTTGTTTCTTAAGTGCACTCTAGCTAGGTATGTATGATCCTTATAACATTGTTAGGAGACTTAGAATAGAATTATTCTTTGGAATCCTTAGTTTAAATAGTCGTTTCTCCCTTAAGACTTGGATTTGTATGTGTATTTTCCTTTGGATTGGGGTTGAATGCCTTAATTTAGTTTTGATTAGTCACTTGCCTTAGGTGGGGTTTGCAGGGGAATTATACTTACTATAGAATTTTCAAAAAGTACCTACTCTAGAGTAGTATCCTTTCTTTAGTACGTGGACCTTGGTTTTCTTTATTATGGTATAGTTGGACTTGGTAGTGATCATCATCTTGGTTATTCACCTTATTACTTGTGCTATTTCTATTTTTGTCATGGCGTATTGATAACTTGGTATAAAATACCATTTTTGGCAACAAAAGAAAAATGTGATTTTGAGAGTACTTTAAATGGATTTTGATTTCTTAAAGGAAGACGGACTATTTTAACCCCAGTTCTAGTGCAGGCATGCATTATCAGTGAGTTCTATTTGAACGTCCAATTTTTGTCCGGACATGCATTATCACTGATTCCTATTTGAATGTTCGATTCAAGTTTGGGAAAGGTATATGGATATCGCGAGTTTCCCATGGGTCTGTCCTTTGCAAGCTATAGGCCGGAGGAGGAGTATACAATCCTGCTGGACACTTCAATCTCCTCTTATTGCATGTCATGGCATTTTTCCGCACTTTATTACAATTATGTTTAGTTTAAATTAATATTACTTGTTGGTTGCATCTGTCGTGCTTATAGGGATGGATGGGTTTATTTATTGCTTTTTGTACCTTCCGAGCATATGAGGGTCCGGTTAGGTTGTAGTTACATTATTACTTAATGCTTTCTGAGTTATTTACTTTTACTCCCCTTAATTTTCTAGCTTTGACATGTTAGTCTCTTTCTGACCCCTCTTTTCATACCTTTAGTATATTTTCGCATCTTATTACACTTATATCTTATTTGAGCACAGTCAGACTACAATTCTGAATCTTTTTCCCTGATGTAGATCCTAGTAAGAGTTATCATTGTTGACGCCATCCTCATGCGAAGTTTCTGATTGGAGACACAAGATGAGATCTTAGCGACCGAAGTTGATCCATCTCCCTCTTTTTTGAAATAGTCTTATGTTGTACTTTCATAGACTGTTTAATATATATATATATATATATATATCATACCTATCTAGTACTCCTTATGTGGTAGTGGCTCATGTACTTACTGATACCAGGTCTTGGGGAATCTTTTGTATATTTGTTCTTTTCCCTCCCTATATATATACATATGTTAAGTTTATTCCCTTTTATTAGCCTGTTATTTAATATTGATATCCCATTCTGATCTCTTTCTCTTATTTGTTTGTTGCTTGTCATTATGGGCTATAAGTTCTGCTTACCTATAGGTGGGTTATAGTATGTACCATCATGACCTGAGTTTTTGGGTCGTAACAGTAATAAAATCTGAATTCCCGATATGTTGTAGACCTTCATGTCTAGTTTTGGAAGAATCAAGTGGCTTGTGATTTCATCATTCCTACTTTATGATATGAGAGTTTTAGTAAAGTCGTGAGATCTACAATTTTCTACATGATAAAAGTTAAGGCAAACTTAAAAAAATTGTCTAGAACAATACTGAAGGAGTTTAATTCTGAATTTCAAAATGTTATAGATCTCGAAGTCTAGTTTCTGGAATATCAAACCATTTGTGATTTCAACGTTTCTATCGCAAGATATGAATTTTCTAACATAGACATACTGAATTGAAAAACGTGACAAAATTGGAAAAAAAGGAGAATAAATTAACTTGCATTGTGCTTCCTCTTTGTTGCTTGTGACAGTGCAATTGAGCAAAAGAATAAAAACCATACCCCTATTTATAGATGTCAAAAGGCGGCTATTGGAAAGTTCAGGTCGATGTGGGATGATTATACAATCAGTTTCCTAGCCAAACTTGGTAAGTCAATGGCGGTCTGGCCTTAGAATTAAGCGATTAACTTCTTTTTCTAGTGCAAACCAATTTTTTTTGTAATTATTACCTTGATCCACGTAGACTGAATTTTTCTTTTACTTGGACATTATCCTGATGCGATTTCAATCAAATGAAAGAAGAAATAACCTTGCTTGATATTCTAAGGTTCTAACCAAAAGCATTAAGATGCATGGGATATTTAATTAATTAACTTCTCTCTTGCATGTTCCAATCTAATACAATCAAATACACCTGATGGCTATTGAATTAGGTCCTAGGTAAATTATTTTAAATTTTGAAACTAATCACCATACTTAATACCTTAATCCTCGCCATCAACAAATGATACATTTCTACAAGTCTGAAGTGGGGCCATTTGTGAATAATGAAATATTATTAAATTTAAATTTGTACTATCACGACTTGATTTCTTGGTCCTGATGGCACCTACAACCCCCGGTAGGCGAACCAACCCCCATAGCCCGGAACAGTTAGTAATGGGCTACTTTCTAACAGTTTAAGTAGAAGAACAATAAATAAGCATAAGCAAGGGAAAAAGATGAACAAACTGGATAATCAGAGTAATATAAATACAAAACGGAAGCTAATAAAACACAAAACCTGGTATCATAGTATATAAGAGCCGAACTACAACATGAGTACAAAAGGTCCAAAAGAGATATATACAAAAGTTGTCTCCAAATAGTAACAGAGTGCAGAATATACAAAAGATAAACTAAGTCATGCTCTGAATGCCAAGAGCTCAACCTGAGCCTGGATGATCCAAAAATAGCTGCCCGCATGAGTCTCCGGCGCTCTAATGGCGATGGCCCAAACCAGGATCTGTGCCCGAAGATGCAGGGGGTAGGGTGAGCACCAAATGTGAAGCATAAGGTACCCAGTGGGTATCATAGGCCGACTAGGCACATATAAAGTAAAAGAACAGTAGCAGACAGAGTAGAAACAAGCAGTCACAGAAATCAATGATAAAGTACACAAGAACTAGCCCAGAGGGAAGACAACCGAAAGCAAAAAGCAAGGCTACCAAATAGGATATAGACATGGAAAACACAGTTGAAAAGAGAACGACGCACCTGGGATCCTCGCAAAAACTGTATATATAGATAAGTTCTAGGAAGGGACGATATACCAGTAACCTCAAGTATATAGAATGGGAGAAAGGATAAAGTAGACATGCTCGATAAACAGAATGAATAAACACCCAAACCATGTCCATTCTCAAATCCAAAAGTAATAGTCTAGCAAGTCCAATTCCACATTTATAACTGTAGTATAGAACAAATCCAAAATCAAGTAAATAGAGTCTACCTAAGGTCCCTCGGCCGCCCATACAACCGAGGAATGCAATCAAGTGAAAAAACACCCTACGGCGTCCCATACTATCGGAGAGTATAATCAACAAACAACAAACAAGTGTGGTATCTCAAACAATGGATGATATGATGCATGATGACCTCAGGGTGAAATAGAATCTCTGTATGTACCTCCTCCGGTGCTGATCGGGCCCAGCAGGCAGGTTCCATGGAATGACTTAGCCTGTATACTTCTACTCCGCCGTATACCCTTTCCCCCGGCACACGCGGCTCGAATTCCCTGGCTCGGAGCGGCAAGGTCCATGGAGGTCCTAGACACCATACTAAATCTTGGAATCAAAATGTACCCTCCAAAATTGAGTCTGGGTTCAAGCCCGTGGCTAAGTCTCAAACATGCATGCCTAGACCCTGTCTAGAACTAAAACAGTGAAAAAGATGTCTCAAAACCCTTCCAAGGGTGCCCGGGCACAACCGGGTCTAAAACAGTAGTAAAATCTCTCAGATGCTCGACCCAGTCGAGCCTAAAGACATTTCAAATCAGTGAGAAAACTCAGCTAACACTCCGACCCGATCGAGTCTAGCAACAATTGTAAATCATGATAAAACCATATTTTTAAACTTCTTTTACCCCAATAAGATCCATGTATCAAGTCAAATCATTTCCAAATCCAATTTCATCAAAAACGGCCCCCCAGGGCCATGCAAGGTTTAGGAAATCAGTTTTCACAGGCTCGAAGCCAAAAACCATAATAAAACATGGAAAACCTCTTTATATGCATGGAAATGATATGATCATCACAAATAGTTTACCGACAGCTCACAATCAACCTGACGGACCTGCACAGGATCCGAAGCAACTCAGCAAGCATAACCAGCTTAGAAGGATATTTTTATGTACGGGACTCGCGGACATTACCAATAATCCCACCTTCTATGTTCTAGAGTCAACAAGACCTCACGGGGTCACAAGGGTAATAAATACACCAACAAAGAGGAATACTACACACAACGGAGGAAAGAAATAGGATGAATCATGGAAAAGCGGTCAAGGTTTGTGGTACCAATCTAATAACCCAACCCAAGGATGCCAGCTAGTATAATTTTACCCGATATATGCGAAGTCTAGGGAGTTAAGCCGTAACCTACCTATCATTCGATGACAAGCTACCTGAATAACCAGGTCGAAGCCCAAAATGCTCCGAGAACCCTGGAATGACAATTAAACTATCAAGACCATGAATATAATGTTAAAATGAGTCTAATAGTACGTATATTGCTACAATTGTAGCAGAGCCAATATCCAGGTCAAAAGTGGGTCTGCGGGGCCCACAACTCAAAACCAAAAACAAAAAGATCCACGACGACCCCAATGGTTCCAAGAAGCTATGCTCCAAATTTGAGCATAATTGGCCAAGGAAAAGGGCATCAAAACAGCCCACAAATGTTGGGGTTTAAAGAATGGGATTCCGGAAAATAAAACGAAAATTGGGTAAGAAATACTTACCACAAAGGTGAAAACCTGAGTCAAGAAGGATAATTTACTACTCCCATGAGCATGCACCAACTGGATGGCCAGAATTCACAAGGAAAGCTCAAGCTTTAGAAAGAGCATCAATGGAGGTTTTAGGAAAATTCAAGAGAAGAGGGAGCTTACCAAACGACGTAGAAGCACGGAAAATCAACCAACAATCGACTCCCCAAGGCTTAGAATCAATATGGAACAATTGAGTTTAGAGTGTGAAAATGAGAGAAGAAAAGCTGGAAAATTGGACTTTCAGCTATTTATAGTTGCAGGAAAATGGCCAGCACCATCGGTGCTAGGCCAGCGCCAACAGCGCTGACGAGGTGGCAGGCGCCTCGGTGCTATCACGTTGTGAGGGCGCGATTGCGCTATAGGCTGGCAGGCACTGAGTAGCGATCGCGCTGGCCTTGGCGCGATTGCGCTGTAGGCTGGTCTGCAACTATTTTTCTGCAACTTTTTGAGAACTCCACGGGGTGTTTTGGGCACAATCAGACACCGATATTCAAAAGCCAATAATGCTAACAGAGTGAAAACAATGTTACGGACTCAACGGAATAAACGAAACTCCTATACGAGGTCATTTCAGAGAAATGTTGACCCAAGTCAATACTAACGAAAAGGAACCAAGAGGCTCAAAATGAGTCAGGATCACCCAAAACCCAAACCAACCACCTTTCTAGCCCAAACTCAACATTCTGGAGCTGATGGAATCATTGGATTTTGAATCCGACACTTCGATCATCGAAAGTCACCTGAATAACTCCAAATGGACTAAAAACTGAGAAAACCACACAAAACCCACACCAAAAGTTCTCAGGCCTCAACTAAAGGTCTAACTAGTCCAAACCCATCGCTCTGTAGCTAACGAAACTGTCAGAATTCAATTCCGAGCACGTTAGCTAAGAATGTTGACCAAAGTCAATGATTTTCCAAGTTTAAGCTCTAAAACAGGTAAACAGCCAAAACGACCAAATGAACGGCCAGGGCACCGAACCACGGTCCCAACAAAGCCATAAATGACTTGGGGCCACTACAGGAAGTATCTAATGGTGCAATAAATGCGTAAACACAAAGATGATCAGAAGGTTCATCATCACATCCACTACTAAAAAGACTTTTTTCCTCAAAAGTTGAGAAGAAAGGAGTACATGAAGGCTCAAACAACTGTGGATAATGAGCACGCAACACATTCTCGGTCTCCCAAGTAGCGTCCTCGACCGTACGGTGCCTCCACTAAACTTTCACAACTGAAATCTCCCTAGATCTCAACCTCCTGATATCTCTGGCCAAAATAGTTATCGGCTCCTCAAAAACTGATAAACTCTCATCCAACTGAACCGAATCCCAATGCAACACATGAGACTCATCTGGTAAATACTGGCGCAACATCAAGACATGGAACACTGGGTGAATAGTTGAAAACATCGGAGGCAACAGTACAAACTCTCCGCAGAATCTCAAACGGCCCAATGAACCTGGGCTAAGCTTACCCCTCCGACCAAATCTCATCACGCCCTTCACGGGCGATACACAAAGGAAAACCAGGTCACCAACACTGAACTCCAAGGCATGAAGTCTACGATCAGTGTAGCTCTTCCGCCTACTCTGGGCTGCTTTAAGTCTATCCTGGATCAAACAGACTCGGTCCAAGGAATCTCTAAGCAAATCTGTACTCTGCGGTCTGGACTCTAACCCATCAAACCAACTAATGGGTGATCTACAACGCCTACCATACAAAGACTAGAAAGGTGCCATGACAATGCTCTAATGAAAGCTATTATATACGAAAACTCATCCAATGGAACGAACTGATCCCATGAACCTCTAAAGTCAAGTAGACAAGCCCGAAACATGTCCTCCAGGACATAAATAATCCTCTCGGACTGACCATCTGTCTGAGGGTGGAATGCAGTACTAAGTTGAACCTTCATACCCAAATCCCTCTGTATAGCTCTCCAGAACTGAGATATGAACTGAGGGCCGCGATCTTTAATGCTAAAAGTTGGGACCCCGTACAACCGTACAATCTCACGAATGTAGATCTGAGCTAACCTCTCTACCCCGTAGCAAGTCTGAACTAGAAAGAAATGCATTGACTTAGTCAGCCTATCCATGATCACCCAAATGGAATCAACCCTCCAAGTAGTATGAGGCAAACCAACAACAAAGTCCATAGTAATACCTTTCCACTTCCACTCAAGAATGGGAAGTCGCTGCATCAAGCCACCCGATATCATGTGCTCAAACTTCACCTATTGATAGTTCAAGCACTAAGATACAAACTCTGCCACGTCCCACTTCATACCATCCCACCAGTAAAGCTGCCTCAGATCTCTATACATCTTCACTGTGCGAAGATGGATGGAGTATCTGGAACAATGTGCCTCATGGAGTATCAACTGTATGAAATCACCAACTCTCATAACATAAAGTCAACCCTTAAACCTCAAAATACCATCAGAGCCCAAAGTAGCCCGGCTGGCCTCACCCCAACTACTTGGTCACGAAGGTCACACAAACTCTGGTCCTCAAACTGTTAGCTCTAAATCTGATCAACTAGAGTAGAGCGAACCTCAACACTGGCAAGAACTCTGTTGGGATCCGATAAGTCAAGCCTAACCAAATGGTTAGCCAAGGACTGGATGCCCAAGGCCAACGGTCGCTCAGAAACTAAATGTGAAGCTAGGCTACCCATACTAACTGCCTTCCAACTCAAGGCATCCACTACCACATTTGCCTTGCTCGGATGGTACAGAATAGTGAAATCATAGTCCTTCAGCATCTCAATCCATCTCCTATGCCTTGAGTTTGGCTCACACTGACTCGTAATGTACTGAAGACTATGATGGCCAGTGAATATGTCACAATGAGCTCCATACAGATAGGGCCTCCAAATCTAGAGCACGAAGACTATTGCCGCCAACTCTAAGTCATGAGTGGGTAGTTGCGCTCGTGAACCTTCAACTGCCTTGACGCATATGCTATCACTTGACCCTTCTATGTCAACACACAACTAAGACCGACCCCTGAAGCATCACAATACATGGAGAAACCCTAACCTTCAACCGGCAAAGTCAGAACTAAAGCTGAAGTCAATAAGGCCTTAAGCCTCTGGAAGCTATGCTCGCACTGATCAGACCACTTGAATGGAACATTCTTTCTAGTCAGCATAGTCAAGGGTGTTTCTATGGAAGAAAATCCCTCAACGAATCATTTGTAATAACTGACTAACCCAACAAAGCTGCGAACCTCGGTAGGAGTGGTCGGTCTAGGCTAATCACAAACCGTATAAATCTTACCTGGATCCACTCTAATCCTATCCTTAGACACCACGTGTTCTAGGAATGCAACTGAGTAAAGCCAAAACGCACACTTTGAGAACTTGGCATAAAGCCGGTGAGCTCTCAAATTCTGAATTATAAAATAAGGCTTTAAAAGACAATTTCCATTCCTAAAGATATTCAATCATAAAAAGAAAATATTCTCTATTAATGAATAATTGAGTTGCAAAAGCATATACTAAGGTCAAAAGTAGAAGCATAGCATAGCTCGACATCTACTCTAATCTATTTATGAATTCTCTAATATGACATGAATACTATCGCTTACCGAGCTTTAGCCTCCAACATACCCATAAGCTAAAACAAAAGCTGAAATATAAATGACTAAACCCCATGAATCAAGTGGGGCTCACCAATAAGTTGATACTATGGAAGTCTAGCATAGAGCCTATTTGTCCTGTATATCTGAGTCTGCATGTAACACTCCAAACTCGACCATGGTGCAATATGCATCTGATGCTCTGAAAACCACATCAAAAGCACCTTATAGATTGATAGTTCACACAGTTGCCACATCATTGTTTGCTTATTCACTAATTTTTATCCAGTTATTATAAATGATGAATTAATAAATTAAGGACATAATTATTGAATGAAATAATTATAAAGATGATATAAATTATGTAAATATTCATCTAGAAGTTAAACATAATAGTATGCCCCACAAAGTCAAGGAATGACTCATACCGTACCCACAATATAATATCTCTATCTATGAAGTCTCTATGAAAAAATAACTAAATCAAGATGCAACTCGACACTCTAATAAAGCAATAAAGTAGGTAGTCCCATGAGGAAGAATGTGGGTTTACCAATAATCTGTCTGAATGCAAGTCTCTCCTAAATAATGGGATCTTCAGGAATATACTCCTCTCCTATACCTAGCACACCACTAAAAATAGCGATGATATACCTAAGTACTGGGTAATTAGTGAGTGCCTTGGGAAAAGATTTTGTATAACATTGATGATATGCCATCGTTAGATTAGTGCATTGATTAGCACAATGCACTAGCCCCAAAACATAGAGTTCTTGGCATTCTTCTGATCAGCACACTGTCTGGTGCAGTGCGCCAGACACAAAACTCCAAAACACTAAAATTTGACAGGCTGGGCGCACTTCCAGGTGCTAGCACCAACACCTGCCTGACATAAAATTTTAGTTTCTTTTTTTTTCTTCTCACATACTTGGAAGGGTGTTTTTATCCTTTCATTAATCCATAACCCCAACCCACATCTTTTATCCTTCCCTACTTGTAGCAAAATAATCAAAATACATCAAACAATTATATTACTCCTCTCTTCTCTTCCCAAACTTTCACAAGGGTTCCAAGTGTTCAAGCAAGGGAATCTCCAAGTCCTTCCCCTTCTCTGAGGTATGTGAAGTTATTTTAGTGCGGGAATCTTGTCCATCCCCATGCTTCATGGTTTCAAAGTTTAAATAGTTGAATTCAAGTTCGGGTTTAATTCCAAATCTCCAAATTGATATCCATTACTTCTTGGGTTGAATATATTGTAATGTTGTCATGAGAAACTATAGGATTTCATGATATTGTAGTCATTACTTACCCTCTATTCGTGAATCATATTTTTGGTCTATTCCATGAACCTCGTAAACTTACCTTTTGATTTCCCTTAAAGTATATTTATCATGTTTTCACTAAATTTCTCACATTTATTTAGAAAGATGGTTTGAGAGTAGAAAACTTACATTTATGAGAACTTGAATTTCCTCTAAGTTGGGATTAATGATTGAAAGAAAGATTTGTTACTTGAAAGTTTAGAACTTACATATTATTCAAAAGTTGAGCAGAGGATTACTAGCAATAAAATTTAAAAAGATCATATTTTGAGCAATCATAGTTTAATTTCAGCTTATTTTACATGGAATATTGATACGCCCAAAATACAACTCCAATTATGAAGCGTAAGCGGTCGTCATTAAATATAGAACCCAACAAAGGTTGGGGTCGATCCCACAGGGAATAAGGTGCAAATTAAATCGTTAGTGAATTAGTTGACTAGTAGTCAATAGTTTCCTGTAAATTGGGGGGGTTTCTGTGATCAATATTTGAACAATGCAAATAACTAATTGTGAGTTTCAACAAGTATTAATCAATATGAGAATGAACTAGGGAAGTGTTCACCATGGTGTCGCAACAATTTTGACTCAAAGCTTAACCGGGTTCGTTCTATATGCATGCCACGATGTGATTGAATTCATGGTATCGTCTAAACATTTCTCAACCAAATAGACGAATTTCCTTTTCATTTCTCTCGAACTTGAAAAGATAAACTTTCTTATTTCAATCCTAAATATCGAGTAGGTTAATGTAGTTACAGCATTAATCATAAGACGAGAGTAGGTAGTCTCGAATTCTCGTAGTTAATCAAATTTCCCGGTTTTAATCTCTTTGTTCAAGCAAATTAAACCTAGGCATGTCCTAATGTTTGCAACCACTAGAAAATGTTAATAATGAATGATTAACAACGTTACAATATAAAGATTGAACCCAAGGCTAACCGGAATCTATATTGCTACTCTTGCCATGGCTCCCACAACCCTAGTTGTGGGCGTTTTAGCCACTCATGCTTGCAAAGCGAAAGAATGAAGAAATAGTATTCATAATAATAAGAAAAGGTTCTTACAAAATAGATGAACACAAGCTTCAAGCTTTCCAAGAACAATAAGCCAAAATTCCAAGAGCAATCGAAGAAGAAGAAGAAAATGTGTTTTTCGTATTTTTTCTCTCAAAAAGTCGCTCAAAATAGTCTGACAAGTCTTAGTTAATGAATCATTAAAATAACCCTAACACTGGGTATTTATAGTAGTCCAGGAAATAAAGTCCAAAAATAGAATTTTCGGAGTCCCGCTTCGCGTTGACGGGTCGCTTGACGGACCGTCAGCCATGCGACTGGCCGTCACTCCAAGCCATCGCCACTATCCAGTGCATGCTCTCCGTTAGCTCCAACTTGACGGCTTGGCCGATGGATCGTCACCCATTCGACTGGCCGTCACGCCAACCGTCATCACTATCCAGTGCATGCTCTCTTTGAGCTCTAACTTGACGGCTTGGATGACGGACCGTCACGGGTGTGACAGGCCGTCACGCCAATCGTCGCCACTATCCAGTGCCTCCTTTAGCTGCTGCCAAATTTGGTGGCTCCTCTGACGGTCAGTCACCTGTGTGACGAGCCGTCAGGCCCTCCGTCAAGCATAACCCATGTTAATTAGCTTGAGTGTCACTTCCTTTTTATCCTTGTCTCCATTTCCTGCAGATACAACATAAAAACATCAAAAACCACAAAAGTTGCTTGAAAACTTGCGACTATCCTTAGTTAAAGGCGTCAAATGTGCCGTAGAATCCCGGCACATCAACACCCTCAACTTAAAACGTTCGCTTGTCCTCAAGCAACCTGACAACAAAACAAAATGACGACTCAACTAAGAATACAAACACATATCTTTAGCAAATCATGGCCACTCAACAGTCTATTAAATTTAAATCAAGCCACCCCCCGATAGTACACAAATGTATGAAACACTAACTTGCAAGAATCCAAACATATCATTCCGATATGATAGAATATTCTACATACACACACAACAGCTATCCCAACAATCAATAGATGATACAGAATTCTCGGTGCCCTCACCACAAAGAAGTCCCACACACAAGATTTGGACTAGGTAAGGCGCTCACACTCACAAACGATTTCAAACAATGCACATGCGATGCCATAAGCTTGCCCTTGCTATTCTATTTCAGTTTTTCAGAAAGCCGCTAAGGATCACTACAGGACTTGTTTTGGCTTGTAATGAGGCTTCGGGTGCAGGTAGGATACGTTTGGGGAATAGTGACTAAACCCTCCTTGGAATCACCGACCTACTATTTCCACTTAACTTTACTTCGTCCATCCTTATTCAACTCCAAATTCTCTTCTTTCTAGCTACAGGTGCGGCCTCTTTCTTTTGATAATTCTTTTTTTTTTATTATTATTTTTATTTTATTTTTCTTTTCTTAGGGACACACCCGAAATTTTTATTCTATCCACAACCAATATCATCCATCCTATTTTTCTTATCATTTACCTCTATAGTAGCCACCCTCAACTTAGGCTGATTGCCTGAGTTGAGGTGCACGATGTCCAAGGAAGGACCAGGGCCAAAATAGGGATTCAAAGTTAAAAAGAAACGGTGACAGGTTATTGAAAGAATAGGGTCAGTTATGGCTCAAACAGGGATCAAAGGGATTATTTGCATTTGAACGGTCTTATAGGCTAAGTGGGCTGCACACAAAAAGGGCCTGTGATCCTTTCCTAAGAAACCAACTTCAAGCTTAACAAAATAGATCGGGCAAGTTCTAGATGCATGCACAGAGTAAGAGTTTATAACAATAAGCTCACACACACTTGGCACCAAGAAACCATACCACTAGCAACTATCAAAATATCAGCTCGGCTTAAGCATAATTATTACAATCACAATCAAACAATGACATTCAAGGATCCAGAACAGTCACCTATTTCAAACATAAATACAAAATCAACTTTTTCAGAGGGGGCTCCTTTTAGTTCAACTTCCAAAAACCATGCTTGCTATAGATATCACAACACAACCAAAATTTAAACGACAACCTAAACATGCCGGTTCTACTAGATAGCACACCGGAGGAAAAGAAACACGGAACAAAAACCTCCGGTGGTAGTACTCCTACCCCTAAGAAAAGAATTTAGCATTGTCATCAATGCTCAAGGAAACAGATATTCAGAACAAAGGTATAGGGGTACCTGGGAAACCTAGGTTTTCGTATATGGCTCATCAGCATCTGGACTCTCTCCAGACTCCGGTACTACACTGGATGATGCCCCACCTACTTGTGCACGCACTCTTTCCTGTCGCAGCTTCTCATCTACTACCGATCACTACTTCGCAACCTCTAACTCGTCCTCCTCAGCTGATATCTTTTTGTGCTTCCTCTTCTTTTACTTCTTTACCCCACTTTCACCTGCTTGGGGTTCATTAGTTTTCAGTGGCAGACCCATCAAATCCACTATCATGGTTTCTTCGTCCAAGTCCACGAACTCCGAAGTCTCATCATAAAGCGCTTTTTCTTGCTTGAGGATGGTGATATCATTCTTCACCTTTTTCAGTTCCGCATCAAATCTTGCCAGGTCCGGGATGCTCATTTCGTTTAGCCTTGCCTCCATCCGGGTTTCCATCGTATCGACTCTTGCACGCAGCCCCTCAAATAGCTTCAGAGCCTTCCGTATTACTTCATCAATGGTGGGTTTGAACAAGTCCATCCAAGCGGCAATTTGTTTATCCAACTGTTTCTGCTTCTGCACCATTTTAGCAAAATTTTGGGGATTCATGTGATATTCTGGTGGTAGAGGAGGCCTTGCCGCAGTGCCAGAGCTTTAGGCAGTAGCTCTCGTTGTTTGTGAAGTCTTCAGATCAAACACCGCAAGTGGCATCTCTGAGCCTGATGAAGTGTCGATTGCCTCGGAGGTGGTTGTGGTTGGCTCTTCGAAGATCTGAGGCTTATGAATCCTCATGTCAAACTTAGTGTCATCCTTTGATTTGTCAATGTTTTGCGTGGATGACGCTGTCACTCGCTCATCAATACCATCCAATATCGGCACTTCTGCACTCCTGCATAACTCAGTAACCAGGCACGGGAACGGCAAAGAAGAAGTAGTTTTTATGGCCCTGGTCCGCATCTCGTCTGCAATTTTCATTTCCGAAGTTGATGACGTACCCGGCTATCAAACTCGCTACAAGTATGGCTCTTCCCTCATCCAAATTAGCGTCTCCACCTGTTGGAAATAGCCTGTACCGCACAACAGCCCACTAAAACTTTGCTACGAAGCTTAGTGATTGCTTTGATATCCGTCCCCTCTGAGTTAGCCAAGATGGTGAGCCATCAGTGAATGTCTGTGCTAGACATGGTCTCTGCGAGTATATGTTGGCAATTTTGTCATGAAACTCTGGCATATCAGGTGGAGGAATGTATTCAGGACCGAAGAGGACTCTATTAATCGTCTCTCGGGAGATATCTACTTGTCTACCCCGAACCGGTACCAAGTCCTGCCTTGGTGCTGATTTGACCCCTTTTCCTTTCTCACATTTGCTCTCCAACAGTGCCAAATAGTTGGCATAGAATTCCCGGACCAGTTCTGGATAATAGAATCCCGGAGGTGTGCTCATCCACTCAAGCTGGTACCTCTGAAACTGTGTCTGAAGAACTAGGTATTCTGGTAGATCCGTGGTTTTGATTTGCACTTCTTCAGCTATCGGTCTCTTATGGCTTCTCGACATTGTTTTGGTAAGACCGTCAAGATAGTGCTTTCGAGCACCCTCAAGTGCCCACCGGATTGATTCTCTATCCATGGGTGCCTTCCCTGCATTTTTGGTGGTTTCAGTACCACTTACATCCTCCGAATTGGGGCTGGAGCTACCACTTTCTTCAGATCCACTATCACTCCCCGACCTACTGCTAGATGACCCACTCTCCTCTTCAGACTGGGAGACTTGAGTGTTTCTTCATTTGGATAGCCTAGTCTGGTAAGTCGGGGCTGCAAGTACTTCTTCTTCGCTACTCGATTCATCTATAAGGGTCCGAGTTGTAGCGGTCCTTTCTTTCTTCTTTTGTGCTTGACCGTGAGGTGGTTGTTGTTTGGGGGGCATGTACCTGCACGTGAACAAGTTCAAACACATGAGAATAGGAAAACACTCAACTATCGCCACTGTCTAGGAGTGACGGTTTGGGTGACGGTCAGTCACAGTGGTGACGGACCGTCACACCGGCCGTCACTTTAAGACAGTGAACTGTCTAATGTTGACGGTTTGGATGACGGGCAGTCACGTGTGTGACGGGCCGTCATGCCAACCGTCACTTTAAGACAGCGTGTTTTTACTTTCTTTGAGGCATTTCCTCGAACACCTTGTGCTCTATTCGGGGTTTTCCCATTTTTTGTGGGATTTGGTTTTACAAAGTCACCACCCATCATGTATTTAAGCTCATGGGTTACTCAAGACTTCACCCATGTTACGTTTTACGATTTCAAACAATAACACCATTCACACCCAACAACATTTACATTATCATCCTTTCAAACATATACAAACCCAACAATTTCTTCCGATACTTCATCATAATGCTACTCAAATAATCTCAACGAGGAAGAGTTTAGAATCATACCATGATTTTGTTAGTGAGAAGAAAACTTCTATTCCTTTATGATTTACAAGAACCGATGGACAACCCTATTCTTCGACGGGGAATTTTTGGTTCTTGCATTTTGGACGGATGGTGAAAGACGATGGGGATGCGGGATTAGCTTGGGGAAGAGAGGATTTTTGTTTTAATGGAGGGTTGGAGCTTGAGAGTAGAATATGAGTGGGAATTTGATGAAGATGATTTCAATATATTCAAGCGGGTTTAGGTGAGGAGCGGGTCGGGTTGATTTTGGGTCGGGCACACAAACATTAAAACTTACCTGATGTGGTGACCGAAGTGATGGTCCATCAACAACTTGGCGGTCCGTCACTTTGTGCGTCTCACATAGACAGTGAGTTTTTGTGAGTGCCTTGGTGACGGCCTGAGATGACGGTCCACCAAGTCTGTGATGGTCCATCACTCTTAGCGTCACTACCAAACAGTGGGGATGAATATTTGTCAACATGTGACAGTTCATGTGATGGTCCGTCATACAGTTGACAGCCCACCAACAGGAACCGTCACTCGTAGACAGAACATGTTGTTACTTCCACCTTTTTGTACCTGCACACTCAACGCACAAATTAACCAATTCTAATAAATCAAATTTTTCTAAGACCATAATATAAGAACAATTTATGGGTTGCCTCCCATACAGCGCCTGATTTAACGTCGCGGCACGACGTGGGTGTCTTGATTACTCAGACTTTATCAAGATACACCAGAGATAGAACATGTACCTCCTCCGGGAGGCCCAGATATTGCTTTACCCTCTGCCCATTGGCTTTGAACAACTCACCATCTTTATTTTTGAGTTCGACCATACCGGATGGAAACACTTGGTGTACTTTGAATGGTCCGGACCATTTGGATTTGAGTTTCCCGGGAAATAATTTGAACCTGGAGTTGAACAACAATACCAAGTCCCCAACCTTGAACTCCCTTTTCTCAATTTTTATGTCATGGTATAGCTTCATTCGTTCCTTGTAGAGAGCGGATCTCTCATATGCTCGCAATCGGAACTCATCCATCTCATTCAATTGTTCCAACATTAGTTCTGATGCCTCTCTCCAACTGAGATTTAACTTTTTGAGCGCCCAAAGGGCTTTGTGCTAGAGTTCCATGGGCAAGTGACAAGCTTTACCAAAAACAAATTGGTAAGGAGACATACCTATTGGCGTCTTAAACACTGTTCGGTACGCCCAGAGTGCGTCATCCAGCTTTCTTGCCCAATCTCGCTGGTTCACATTCACAGACTTAGCCAAGATCTCTTTAATTTCACGGTTTGACACTTTGACTTGCCCACTAGTTTGGGGGTGATAAGGTGTGGCTACCTTGTGTTGCTTCACCCCATATTTTGCTAGAGCATCCCGGAATACCTTATTACAAAAATGTGAACCTCCATCACTTATGATTGTGCGAGGGGTGCCAAACCGAGCAAAGATGTTTCTTTTTAAAAACGCCACCACACTTCTCCCTTCGTTATCGGCCAAAGCAACAACCTCTACCCACTTTGAAACATAATCTACCGCTACCAAGATGTAACGGTTCCCATAAGAGCTTTCAAAAAGTCCCATGAAATCTATTCCCCATACGTCGAACAACTCAACCTCCAAAATAGTGGACATGGGCAACTCTTGTCGGCGAGAGATTGCTCCTCTTTGTTGGCATTGATCACAGAACTTGGCAAATTCATAGGAATCTTTCTGGATTGTCGGCCAATAGTACCCACACTGTAAGATTTTTTGGGCTGTTTGATTACCCGCATGATGTCCTCCAACTGGGGACGAATGACAAGCTTGCAAGATGCTTGTCATTTCCACTTTCGGTACACATCTCCTCACTATGTTGTCAGCACAAAATCGGAATAAATACGGTTCATCCTTGAAAAACTTACTTGCATCATGGAGAAATTTCTTTTTCTGGTGGAAGTTCAAATTTTCTGGGATCATATCACTCACCACATAATTTGCAAAATCAGCGTACCACGGCACCATATCAAGTGACGCAGCCATCACCTGTTCATCCGGGAATGCATCATCAATCTCCGGTTCAACTACTACATTATTTTCTCTCTCAAGCCTGGACAGATGATCCGCTGCCTGGTTTTCACACCCTTTCCGATCTTTGACTTCGAAGTAAAATTCCTGCAACAATAGCACCCATAGGATTAGTCGAGGTTTCGCATCCTTTTTGGTCATTAAATCACTCAAGGCTGCATGATCTATGTGCACCGCCACTTTTGTACCAAGTAAGTACGCTTTGAATTTCTCAAAAGTGTATACAGCAGCCAGCAGCTCCTGTTCTGTCACTGTGTAGTTCTTTTGCGCCCCATTCAATGCTTTACTAGCATAATAAATGGGGTGAAAAAGTTTATCTCGCTTCTTTCCCAGAACAGCTCCAAGTGCAACACCACTCGCATCGCACATTACTTCGAACGGTTTGGACCAATCCGGGGCAATTATAATAGGAGCATCCACTAACTTTTCTTTCAGGCACTCAAACGCCCTCAAACACTCAGCATCAAATACAAACTTAGTCTCCTTTTCAAGCAACTTGCACAATGGGGTAGCAACCTTAGAGAAATCTTTAATGAATCTTCGGTAGAAACCCGCATGACCAAGAAAGCTCCTCACACCCTTTACTGAAATGGGTGGAGGTAGTTTCTCGATGACTTCTATCTTGGCTCTATCCACCTCTAGACCTTTCATAGATATTTTGTGCCCTAATACAATGCCTTCTTTAACCATGAAATGGAATTTCTCCCAATTCAGCACGAGGTTTGACTCTTCACACCTTTGCAATGCTTGACCCAGATTAGTCAAACAATCATCAAATGCATCACCCACTACCGAAAAGTCATCCATGAAGACTTCCAATGTGTTCTCCACCATATCAGAAAAGATAGACATCATGCATCTTTGGAATATTGCAGGAGCATTGCAAAGACCAAAGGGCATGCGTCTAAAAGCAAACGTACCGTAGGGGCAGGTGAAAGTGGTCTTCTCCTGATCTTCCGGGGTGATAGATATTTGGTTGTACCCCGAGTATCCATCTAAAAAGCAATACCAACCCCTGCCAGCTAATCTATCCAGCATCTGATCCATAAAGGGCATGGGGAAATGATCACGGAGAGTCCAGGAGTTTAGCTTCCGGTAATCCATACAGAATCGCCACCCCGTGATAGGTCTTAATGGAATCAGCTCATTTTTGTCATTTGCTACCACAGTCATTCCTCCCTTCTTAGGAACACATTGCACTGGGCTCACCCATTTGCTATCAGAAATTGGGTAAACCACTCCAGCATCGATCCATTTGATGATCTCTTTCTTCACCACCTCTTGCATTGGCGGATTCAGTCTCCGCTGGTGCTCGGTGCTGGGAGTGCAATTTTCTTCTAACTGAATCTTATGAGTACAAATACCTGGTGGGATGCCAATAATATCTGCAATGGTCCAGCCGATTGCTCTCTTGTGTCTCCTCAGTGTGGATAGTAAAGCTTCAACTTAAGATTGCACAAGGTCTATTGCAATGATTATAGGTAAGGTATCTTTGTCACCTAAAAATATATACTTCAGATGGCCTGGCAACTCTTTCAACTCTAATACCGGCGCTTCCTCAATAGAAGGCTTTGCAGGAGGTGTCGGTCTGTTCTTTAAATCGATATCTAATTTCTTTGGGGCATAACAATATGACCCCATTCCAACCACAACATTTACAATTTCTTCATAATCTTCGATGTCATCATCATCGAAGTTCATCATGACTGCTGCCAACGTTTCTACAGCAAGTCTCTCTTCAACAAAAACAATCATATCAGATTCGGCAACAACATCAATAACTGAGACGACATTCATGTCCCTCGGTTGCCTCATTGACTTGCACACATTAAACTTTACTACTTCGTCGTTCAACCTAAAAGTCAACTCGTTGCTCTCCATATCTACTAATACTCTTCCGGTTGCCAAGAAGGGTCGTCCCAAAATAATAGGGACTTCAAAGTCCACTTCGCAGTCCAAAATCATGAAGTCTGCCAGAAATATGAACTTCCCCATCTTCACAAGTACATCATACAAAATACCCACCGGGTGTTTAACCGATCTATCAACCATCAACAATCTCATGGTCATCGGTTTGGGAGCTTCTAAGCCCAACTGTCGGTAGATGGCTAACGGCATCAAGTTTATGCTAGCCCCCAAGTCACAAAGAGCTTTTGCAAAGTTAAACTCCCCTATGGTACACATAATAGTGAACGCACCCAGGTCTTCTTTCTTTTGGACTAGCGACCTTGATGAAATGGCGCTACAATGGTGGAGGTTGTCTTCCAGTTCAAAACTTACCGACCTCTTCTTTGTGATCAAGTCCTTCATGAACTTGGCATAACCGGGCATTTGTTCAAGCGCATCCACCAGAGGGATGTTCACTGATATCTGCTTTAGCATGGTCATGAAATTCAGGAACTTGCTATCTTCCACTTTCTTCTTCAACCGTTGAGGAAAAGGAGGTGGTGGCAGATGCATCATAGTTGGAAGTTTTTCAACTTCCTTGCTTTTATCCGTGAGCACTTGAGTAGCATCTTCTTCCACACTGGGTTCTTCAACAGATATTCTCACACCCTCATCGACCATCTTGTCAGCATCTACTAACTCATCTTCCTCAGCAACATTACCTTTCTGAGTCAGAATTACCGGATGTGATTCCGATAATGTCTTATCGCTTCTGGTGGTGATTGCCATACAATTCCCGTCATTTCTCGGGTTTTGAATGGTGTCACTCGGCAATGTCCCAGCTTTCCTTTGATTTAGAGACGCCGAGACTTGACTCATTTGTTGCTCTAGCTACTTGATTGAGGCGGAATGAGAATTCACTAACTGACTCATTGATGATAATTCCGATTTCATTTCCTTGACTCCGGAGTTAGTAGATTCCACCTTCAACAACATCTTTGCCATCATATTCTCTAACTTGGACTTCTCTGTCTCATTGCTAGTTCTTTCTCGGTTACTAGGTGGTACGTACAACCCACCTCTATCAGTTTTATTCATCCAGTTCCCCTGATCACGATCTCTTTAGCCAGCTTTTTCATAGTAGTTGTCCTTCTGATAGTTCCGACCTTGGTTTCCCTGGCCATTGGACTGGAAACCTCCCAAATAGTTCGCCTCCTCGTCAGACTCGAACTCTGCTGCTCTACCTTGGGAACCCACAACTTTCACTTTCTCCATGTCTCCTGACAGCAAATGTTTTGTCAATAGGTTCATTTGCATTTTCAGGTGGGCCATATCTTGATCCCGCTCTTCCTCTTTCCTGCGTTGTTCCGCTGACATACCAACTGCATGAGTGCTAGCAGCCATCTCTGTGTCCCGTGTATGCCAGGCCCTGTTGGGTTTAGTGAGCCGATCCAAAATAGTTGTGGCATCGATAAAGGTGAGTCCCATAAACTCTCCACCTGCTGCATTATCCAATGTCGGCTTGGTAGCCGAATTTAGTGCCCTGTAGAATGTCTGCATCAGGAAATTATCGGTCAATTGATGGTTCGAGCATTGTGTCAGCTTCTTCTTGAACCGCAACAACGTCTCATGTAAAGCCTCATGAGGTTGTTGTTTGAAATTGCTAATTTCATCCCTCAACTGTATCATCCTAGAGGGACGAAAGAACCTTTCTAGGAAAGCTCCTTTCAACTCTCCCTAGGTTGTGATATAGTCGGGGGTTAGCTCTGTCAACTATAATGCTGCCTTATCAGACAGAGACAATGGAAACAACCTGAGTCTAATCGCGGTCTGACTTACTCCAGGCAATTCGAACGACTTGCAGATACCCACAAAATTCATCAGGTGTCGGTTTGGATCATCACTAGCCATACCACGGAACAATCCCTTTAAGTTCAACAACTGGAGCATTGTGCTAGTAATGTTGAACTTGGCCCCGGGCGCTAGCGGAGGGAGAACAATGGCGCCCATAGCACCAACTTCATCTAATGCAATATCATCCTCTATATCCTCGACGTTCAAATGATGCTGATCCTGTTGAGCATGTTGTTCTGCAGCGAGCCTTGCTGCTTCCTGTTGTTGTACATTCATGGTTTTCCTTAGCGTTCTTGCGAGCTCGGGGTCGTAGGGTAATATTGGTTCACACGAGCATCGGGTGCTTGGCATGCACAACTCAATATCTTGTAACAAACAAAAATAACAAATAAAAGTAAAATCAGGAAATATGACTAAGAGTCAAATAAACACGACAGACTTAATAAACAACCGTATTCCCCGGCAATGGCGCCAAAATTTGATACGCCCAAATTACAACTCCAATTATGAAGCGTAAGCGGTCGTCGTCAAATATAGAACCCAACAAAGGTAGTTTCCGGTAAATTGGGGGGGTTTCTGTGATCAATATTTGAACAATGCAAATAACTAATTGCGAGTTTCAACAAGTATTAATCAATATGAGAATGAACTAGGGAAGTGTTCACCGTGGTGTCACAACAAGTTCGACTCAAATCTTAACCGGATTCGTTCTATATGCATGCCACGATGTGATTAAATTCATGGTATCATCTAAACGTTTCTCAACCAAATAGACGAATTTACTTTTCAATTCTCTGGAACTTGAAAAGGTGAACTTTCTTATTTCAATCCTAAACATCGAGTAGGTTAATCTAGTTACAGCATTAATCATAAGACGAGAGTTGGTAGTCTTGAATCCTCGTAGTTAATCAAATTTCCCGGTTTTAATCTCTTTGTTCAAGCAAATTAAACCTAGGCATGTCCTAATATTTGCAACCACTAGAAAATGTTAATAATGAATTATTAACAACGTGACAATATAAAGATTGAACCCAAGGCTACCCAGAATCTATATTGCTACTCTTGCCATGGCTCCCACAACCCTAGTTGTGGGCGTTTTAGCCACTCATGCTTGCAAAGCAAAAGAATGAAGAAATAGTATTCATAATAATAAGAAAAGGTTCTTACAAAATAGATGAACACAAGATTCAAGATTTCCAAGAACAATAAGCCAAAATCCCAAGAGCAATCAAAGAAGAAGAAGAAAATGTGTTTTTCGTATTTTTCCTCTTAAAAAGTTGCTCAAAATAGTCTGACAAGTCTTAGTTAATGAATCATTAAAATAATCCTAACACTGGGTATTTATAGTAGTCCAAGAAATAAAGTCCAAAAATAGAATTTTTGGAGTCCCGCTTCGCGTTGACGGGTCGCTTGACGGACCGTCAGCCATGCGACTGGCCGTCACTCCAAGCCATCACCACTATCCAGTGCATGCTCTCCGTTAGCTCCAACTTGACGGCTTGGCTGATGGACCGTCACCCATTCGACTGGACGTCACGCCAACCATCGTCACTATCCAATGCATGCTCTCTTTGAGCTCTAACTTGACGGCTTAGCTGACGGACCGTCACGGGTGTGACGGGCCGTCACGCCAACCGTCGCCACTATCCAGTGCATCCTTTAGCTGCTGCCAGATTTGGTGGCTCCTCTGACGGTCAGTCACCTGTGTGACGAGCCATCAGGCCCTCCGTCAAGCATAACCCATGTTACTTAGCTTGAGTATTTTTCACTTCCTTTTTATCCTTGTCTCCATTTCCTGCAGATACAACATAAAAACATCAAAAACCACAAAAGTTGCTTGAAAACTTACGACTATCCTTAGTTAAAGGCGTCAAATGTGCCGTAGAATCCCGGCACATCAAATATTTATGTGAATATATATATTTTTGGAGGATTATTTAGCACCAAAAGGGTATAGGTTTAGATAATACATGCCTAAAACTATGTTATCGTCGTAGGAAAGGATTGTGTTGCACGCTCGAGCGACTCCTTTTTAGTTTCAAAAAGTCTTAGTATGGATTCATAGTTCAGACAGGTTCTACACCCCAACAATATATAAAGCAGCTCTCCTAACGTGGTTAAGACGTTGGACATCATGAGCTCATATGGTGTATGTCAGTTGTAAGAAACTCCCCAAATAAAAAACTTTGCATTTTCTTCAGTCATGTATTGATTATGACTTGTGCATATATCTTAATTATGATGATATTTTAGATAGTCAACTTTAGTATATGGTCCAGATTTAAGGATTTTCATTGTCCCTTGTGGTTTCAACAGTGCATTTTTTTAGAGTTATACTTTATATCATAGTATTATTTATTGGGAATTTCAATCGTTATCATATCAAATTTTAGTTCTTGATTACCTCTTTTGACGTTATTATATCTCTCTTATACTCATGTCACGACCCTATTTCTCGATTATAATGGCACCTACAACCCCCCAGTAGGCAAATAAATCTCTGTAGCCCAGAATGGTTAGTAATGGGCTACCATATAATACTTTAGCGAAGGAACGATATAAATAAGTGGAAGCAAGGGAAATAAGCTGAAGAAAGTAGATACAAGAACATATATACATCTGTGGAAGCTAAACCAAAACTTCAAAACCTGGTATCATAATATAGAGCTAGAACTACATATAAGGGGTACAAACGATCCAAAACAATATATGCAGATGTCTCCAAGTAGTAATAGAGTACATTATATAAAAGATAACTAAAAGCTAAGCTCCGGTCGCTAAGAGCTCACCCTCGGTCTGAAATATCTCAAAAATAGCTCCTCGCACGAGTCTCCAATGAGCTAACAACGATGGCCCATGCTAGGATCTGCACCAGAAGATGCAGAATATAGTATGAGAACCAATTGCAAAGCAAGCGATACCTAGTAGGTATCATAGGTTGACTGGGCACATATAAGATAAAAGAGCAGTAATAAGCAGAATAAAAATAACTAGTCACAGAAGGGAATGAAAAATTACACGGAAGCTAGCACAAAAAGAATACAAGAAGGAATAATACATATGGCTAGCTAAAAGAATACACATCACAGGAGAAAGAAAGAAATACATACCCGAGATCCTCGCAACAACAAGTATATAAAGAAGAGTTTTGAAAATAGGCGGTATACCGGTAACCTCAATGAATAG
The DNA here is from genome assembly GCA_003996215.1 of Jaltomata sinuosa. Taxonomy (NCBI): domain Eukaryota; kingdom Viridiplantae; phylum Streptophyta; class Magnoliopsida; order Solanales; family Solanaceae; genus Jaltomata; species Jaltomata sinuosa. The sequence continues at coordinate 200,360 of QJPP01000721.1, read as the reverse complement.
AGAAGGAGAGGGAGAAAACAGTAAACATGTTCGAAGACAATGAACGATAACTCAACTAAGCATGCAATCTCAAGTCATGAATTCAACAATTGGAAGCCCAAGTTTAACCTTAACAATATCCAGTCATAAGAACCACAATAGGAACCAATAGAGCGAAATAGTAACAATAAGTCTACCTACAGTCCCACGGGAACTAATACACCCAAGGAATACAAACAAGTGAAGACAAACCCTCCGGCATCTCATACTACCAGAGCGTACAATCAACAAACAACAATCAAAGGTGAAACCTCACACAAATGAATGGTATGACTTGCCATGCTAAGCCAAGAGTAATAGTAGTACCGTATGTTACCCGCTTCCAGTGTCCTATAAGGACCAGAAGACAGAATCCATGGAAGGTCACACCCGTATACCTCTACTACACCGTATACCCTCCCTCTGGCACTCACAACACTTAGCCCTGGTCCGAAATGACAAGGTTTATGGAGGCCCCCGACCAACATACTAGAGGCCCCCTAATCTTGAAAATCCCCAAGTAAAGCTGCTCGAAGAGTATCCAGGTCTAAATTAGAAAGTTAAATAGTCCTAACGCATGGTCGCGCCGAGTCTAACATCACCCCAAAAGTTATTGTAAGACAAGTCTAGCGCTCGACCCCGCTGAGTTTAGTATAAGTGAAAATAGTGATAAAATATCCTTTAATTCCCCCTTACCCCAAGAAGATCCATAAAGATGGTACCAAACCCTCTTTCAATCATTTTTACCAAAACAGGCCCCACGGGCCATACAAGGTTTAGAAATTCAGCAATAGTAGGCCCAAAGCCTAAACCATCATAAAATCATGAAGAAATTCCCTCTATATGCATGATGAATGGAATATATAATCACACAGTGGCCCCCGGCCCATAATCAACCTATCGGTCCTGCAGAGGCTCTAATCATTCTACAACATAGATAGCCAGCTCTACAATAATAATAACGATACCTGGGAGTCACGTACATTCCCATATAATCCACCATCTATGTTCTAGAGTCAAACAAGGCCACACAGGATCACAAGGGTGATTATATCATCTATAGCAAATACTACAACCATGGGAGGAAGAAAAGGAATGGGACATGAATAAAGCGGTCAAGGTCTATGGTACCAACTAGTAAGCCCAACCCAAGGATACCCATTAATATAATTTTATTCTATATATGTGAAGTCTAAGGAGTTTAAACTGTAACCTACCTCGGGGCCGAACTGCAAATATGAATCGTCACTCATGTGTCTTCCCTTTCTGAATAGCCTCGGAAAGCTGCCATACTATCAAGAACATAATCTAGGTGTCAAGACTAGAAGAATGACACCCATATTGCTATACGGAAAATCAGGCCAAAAATCGGGTCAAAAAATGACCCTCAGGGCCCGCACAGTGAAACAGAAAATAAAATTTACAATTATATCCGCGGTGAATTTAGAAACCCGTGCTCAAAATTTGAGCACAAACAGAGTTCATTTCTGGGCTCAAAACAGTCCCAAAGTACTACTAATTCATGAAAACAAAAGTGGAGAATTGCGATTTTCAAGAGCGGAAACATACCAATTTAGAAGCAAGAATCGATCATGGACTGGAACTACAGCTACCACAAACAATCAAGCTTTCCAACGCAGCTTTAATCCAAGAAAAATCAAGCTTGTAAGAGCCTCAACCATGGAGGTTTTTGATCTTGAAGAGAAGAACAAAGCTTGAAGAAGAAGAGGCTTACCAAAGATAAAGGAGCGAGATTAACGATAATTTGGAGAATTCCCACGAGCCCACACTGTTCTTGAGTAATTAGAGTTGAGAAAAATAAAGTTGGAGTTGAAAGAAGTGAAAGAAATAAGCTAAAAATCGTGAAAAACAAGAATTTAAAGAATGAAATTTATGGAAGTTAACTAGAGATTTTACTTATTCACGAGGCTAAGAAACACACCCGAATCAGCAAAAATTATTCCTCCAAGTTATGTGTAAGATCAGGTGAAGATTTGATGGAATTTGGTGTAAAAATGGTGGAGAAAATGAGTTGGAAAGATGAGAGCAAAAGCTGAAAATAAAGCAGCCAACAACTATTTAAAGCTGGCCCGCAACAGAAAAATCTGCAATTTTCTAAACTTCTACGGGGAATTCCGGGCACAATCGGAACTCGATACTCACAAACTAATAGATCTATTTGAGTGGAAACCACATTCCGAACTCAATGAAATTAACGAATTTACCAATGGAGATCGTTTTAAATAAAATTGGGCTCCATGTCCAAAACTAACTCAGAACTCAATACCCCAAAATAAGTTCGGAAGCCCCGAGACCCGAACCAAAGGTTTTCCTAGCCCAAAGTAAATATTACGGAGCTAATAATGTGGACAGAATTTCCATATGAGTCCGTCTTCTCCAAATGTTAACCAAAGTTAAACTTTCAAGTTCAACTTGGCTAAAACACAAAAATCCAGACAAAACTAAACTGAAAGCTCCTAGAACCCGACCCAGGGTCCATCTAGACCAAAATCCATGCTCTGGAGCTAATGCAACTGTCGGAATTCGATTCCGAGCATTTTTATCAAGAATATTGACTAAAGTCAAGGATATTTTAAGTTAAGGCTCTAAAATAAGCAAACGGCCAAAACAACCAAATGAACGACCAGGGCATCAAACCACCAGTCCCAGCAAGTCACAAATGACTTGGGATTGCTATAGAAAACCTCTAGCAGTACAAAGAAGGTGTAAACGCAAAAAATAACTACAAGGGTCATTACAATTCAGTTCATAGTTTATCAAATATCATTCCTATTAAATTCAACTCTTTTACTTTACATACCATACATTCAATGTATTGATGCTACTTGGCACTATATCATTTCATGATGCAGATCTAGGTGCTCAAACTTAGGCCCGTGCTTAGACAATCCATTAGACTTATCACTCTCATCTTGTGGTAAGTCCTCTTTGTATCCAAAGAATTTGGTTATGCTTGATTAGCTCATAGTCACTAGTTCAGTTTTTCCTTTTAATAAAGGTGATTCAGGGTCTTGTCTCAGTAGACTTATTTAGTTCAGTATTATAGAGGCTTTATTAGACATTACTTTTTAGTGGGTTTTCAGTTTATGTTATTTTTCCTAATTGACATTCAGTCTCTGAGTATAAATGTTTATCTTACTTTATTTAAGAAGTTTAGCCCATAATTATTATTTCTCAGCTTTTGCCTATATAGGTGTTTAGCTTTATTACTATGCCAGATGAAATGGTCCCCTCGGGCCAGTGTAGTTTTGGGTGCCAATCACGTCTAGGGTGTTGACTCGAGGCATGAAATTTTTTGTATCAGAGTACTAGGTTCAAGAGTCCTAGGAGGCCTATGAAGCTGCATATAGTGGAGTCCTTATGGGTGTGAAGTGCACCACACATATAATAGGGAAGCTACAGGATATTAGAATGTACCACCCTTCTTTCATACTCTAGTTTGTGCAATATAGTTAAACTATATGAGAAATATTCTAACTCATCCGTTACACATATTTTAGATCATGCCTCTAAAGAGAACAACTAGTCAGATAACTACTGCAGGTGCTAAGGCCAATGACACTGTGATACCTCTACCCCACGTGATGCTAACTAGGAATGAGGGTAGCTCTTCTGGTCAGAGTGCTAATGCTGGGGCTCCACCTATGCTAGCAGGATCAGTAAAAGTTCCTGCAATAGCTACTTCTCAGCTTCATTGCACTATTAATACTGATGTTGAGTTCAGGGGTGCTATTCAGATGCTCACCCAACTTGTAATAGCTCAGTCTAGACGTCAGGGCATAGTCTCTGCTAGTTCCAACTCTCATAACTTTTTCATTATCTCCAGGATTCATGAATTTCTCAAAATGAATATGCCAGTGCTCATAGGGTCCAAGGTCGATAAGGACCCTCAGAACTTTATTGATGAGATCTAAAAGATCTTCTAAGTGATGTATGTCAGTATTATAGAGGGGGTTGATCTTGCCTCCTAACTATTGAAAGATTTTGCAAGCCTTTGGTATGATCAATAGTATGAGATTCGTGGTGAGATTGTAGCTCCTGTAGAGTGGAAAGAGTTCAAAGATGCTTTTATTGATCATTTCTTTCCCCAAGATTTAATGAAGGACAAAACTGATGAGTTTATGAACCTTAAGCAGGGTACAATAAGCATGAGAGAGTATAGCCTTAAGTTTACCTATCAACCTTGTTATGCTCTGAAGATGGTGTCAGACATGACTGCAAGGATGAGAAAGTTTTTGTTTGGGGTTTCTAAGCATGTGAAGAAGGAGTGGAAAGAAGCACTATTGATTAATGACATGGATATATCCAGACTTATGGTGTATGCCCAATAGGTTGAGGTGGAAAATAAGAAGGATATGGAAGAGCATCAGAGTAAGAGGGCCAAGTTAGCTGGACAAGACTAGTCACTAGAGGATTGGTGATAGGAACAGATTATTCATTCATAAGAGGTCGCCTAGACTTGGTCCATCTTTAGCCAGTACACAAGCACCAGGTCCAGGAATGATCAGAAGTTTAGAGTACTAGGCTCACAGTCTCAAGCCAGTGTTGCACAGGGATTTCCATCTTAACCTGTCTGCAACAAGTGTGATAAGAATCATCTGGGTAAGTATCTTTATGGTAGGGATGGATATTTCAAGTGTGGTTAGCTGGGTCACTTCTTGAAAGACTACCCCTCAACAAGGTGGGTTGATAATGCTCAAAAGCGATCTCCAATAGGATATGGTAGTCATCGTTAGAGCAAAACAAAATTTATATTCCCGATGGGAGTCAGGGTCAATCCCACATAGAATGGTTGTGATAAGTCGCCAAGAGATTATCGTATATCAATCAAGAAGAGAGTAATCATTCAAATAACATATAAAGTAAAATTGGGGGGAACAAGGAATGGGAAAAGTATCAAGATCACAAATCGAACCAGAAGTTAAAGTAAGCAAAGGATTTGTATTCATGAGAGAAGGACGACTAGGGGTATGTTTCTGATGGGATTCAAACATGAGTTAGGGTACTTGCTCAATTATGTGAATTCTTAATAAACAATATGGGTAGCATTGGTTTTACTCATGTTTATCAATCTCTAAACCTTCCAAACATAATTTCTATGGTCTTTATTCAAGCACTATGGTATCATCCATAAACAACCAACACAAGCTTGGGGAAGTCATACTATTTCTAGCTTAGACTCTTAAATGGGTGTTTTCTGTCAATTTAGCTATTTCTAGACTAAATCTAGATGAAAATCCCAAGTTTCCACTATCGAATTCAGATCCAAAACCATGAATTCCTCTTTCAAGCAAGAACACAACCAAGTAAGTTCAATCAATATTTGCAACCATCAATTTTAGAGTTAAAACATAAAGAATTCAATAGATCCATATCAATTTAGCAATTATAAACACAATTAATCAAGACCCATAACCAAATTTAAATACCCATCATACACATCTCCTAGACAAGGAAATTAGCCACTCATACTAAAGAAATAAGAGATTATTACCAATTGGGTAATTCAAATTTCCATTCATAATTGTACTAATATCCAAAATCCAAGCTCAATTTAGTGCAATAATGGTGGAATCTCAAGGTAGAAGATGAGAAATATCAAGTACACTCACTATCTCCTTGGGAAACTCTCTCTATGGAAAAGTATTCAATATTGTGTCAAAAACTGTCAGGTACAATGCCTAAATTGTGTTTTAGAAGCTTCCCAAAATGTCACTTGAAAGTTGACAAAAATGCCTCTCGAGTGAGGTGCGACGTGCGATCGCACCACACATTATGTGCATCGCACACCACTGCTTTTCAGACTAGTGACTAAGTTGCTTCAGTTGTGACATGTGAAGGGGGTGCGAACTGCACATGTTGTTGTGCGTGTCACAGAGCGGTCGCACCTCTCGACAGATTCTTCTTCTCTTTTGATCACCTTCACACTTTAACTCTTTTTAAGCTCTTTTGGGTCCAATTCCTTTGTTTTCTACTTTTGACCAAGAGTACATGCATTTGCTTTAATAAAGGTAATAATTACCTCTACATATCATCAAAACATGACAATAATTCATGATTAAAGGCTCAATAAGTTGGTAGATTACAGACTTATGAAATCCCCAAACTTGAACTATTGCTTTTCCTCAAGCAAGATACTCAAGAAGTAATGAATGAATTATGCTCCAAAACTCAACAGGGTGTACACAAGATTACTCTATCCTTAATACCAAGAAAAATAACAAACAAAAAGACTCAACTATAATGCTCATCTAAATTTGGACCACCACATTCTCAAGAAAATTTCTCATTTCAAATCACTTAGAAAAGGGACTTTATTTCTCAATAAAATCAAGGGAATTTGTCATTCAAAACAAGATATTCATGCTTCTCAAGTCATTGGCATTGACCTTCAAGGTTTGCCTCGAGATTTGCCACACAACTTGTCTCATTCATTCCTCTTAATTGACAAAGAGACTTCATTACTTCTTTCAGGTGTGCAATTCCACTCACCACAAGAGAGAATCCCCCTCACAATTATGAATTTCATAAGACAAGGGATCATAAGAGAACCAAAAGACTCACTCTCTCAAAGAAATTTTAGTGCACACGCTTTTGAACCATAGGCTTGCCCTTTATGTAATTAGCCACTAATGTAGGGTTACTGAGCTCGGAATCCTTAAGGACTTGTGGGTTACAATGTTGGCTAGGGTTAAGGTAAGGATTGCATTTGGCTCAAGTGACTGAGCCTCTCTAACGCTCTTTGTGATTATTCAAACACCGCTCATATTTTTGATCAATTACTTCACCTTATTTCTCCCTCACACAGTCCCAAGGTTCCCCTTCAACTTGATCATTCAACTTCTTTTATCACCTTTTGCTTGGTAGCACCAATTACTTCTTTTCTTTTCACTTTATTCATTTTCATTGGATAATTTTGAAGCAATTTTCAATTCAATCATATGTTGCTACCTTGCATTGAATCACATATTTTTCTTCTCTATATTGGTATATGCACCTCCAAACATAGGCTTTTGCCTATGTTATTATTTCAATTACCCCGCCCCCAAACATAGGCTTTTAGCCTACTTTTTACTTTTGAGCCATAAAGGAGGATGGGTTCCAAAATCGAGGTTCCAAAAAGGTCAAGATGTAAGGTAGTAAAGAAGAGTTACAAGTTCAAAGGGGTTCACTAGGATCAATGTAAAGGGAAGTCAATGTTGGTGAAGTGGCTATTCAAAAAGGGCCTAAGGTCATTTTCCAAGCTCGATGACATCTAGGATTTCACATTGAATCATATTTGGTGCAATTTCTAGACAACACATGCACACAGGAATTATGTACAGCCTCACCACACAAGGCATCACAACACAAAAATTTCACAATGAGTCTCAAAATCAGTTAGGACAAATGACTTTTGAAAAGCTATTCTGAGTTCTTTACACACTCAATTGTGAATCAATCAAGTCAAACGGGGAGTGTGCAAGTCATGACAAGAGAATTCTTAACTCAAAATCATTTTCCCTCTTTCCTTCCATTTTCAAAAATTTCTTGCCAAGAAGAATTTTTGGTGGGCACATTTTAAGACAAGCAAAGTACAGACTCAAATTTTAACTAAAACTTGGCATTGTCCCTTAAGAAAGTCGCCTCTCAATCTATCATAAAGAAACACCAACCCGATTCGACACCAAAAATAAACAAAAGAAATAAAAACAAAAATAAAAGAAACAATTTGCTCCTTGGGAAAGAACTGTGGTATGAAGAAAACCCTTGGAGTTTATTCGCTAATCTACTATTAACAAAGAGACATAACACTTCTCCCAAATAAGACACGCCTCAGCACCCCCAAACATAAATGGACCGTTGTCCTTAATGTAACATGAGAGTAGGTAAGGATTAATCTCTAGAATGGAATGTGACACGCACAGTGGCTGGCACGGTCTGCACTCTCCTTCGCATGTGTGGTTGAAATTGGAATTATTGCCAGTGATCTACCTAACATCGTGTGAAATAACGTGCGATGCACACAAGCAGATGTGTGAAACACCTGAGCCATCTCATGTCAGCTTGAAATTCGAATGTGTTGTCAGAGTTCTGGCTGGATAGCGGTCCACATGCCAAGTCACATGTTTGTCCTAAAAAATATCATCTAGGTTTCTAATTTGAGCATGCAAAATGGTATACGACGTGCACAATGGGGTGTGCAGTCGCATCATCAATCGCATGTGTCCTTAACAGTGGGACTTTGAGGCTATTGCGCTGGGCGATGGGATGTGTAAAGCGTACTTTACCAGGTGTGTTTTGCCTATTCTTTGCTTAGAAGTGGACTTATTATCCAACAAAACATTCCAACCCCTTGGCTTGTTTCCTACTTACAAACTTCAACAAATAAAAACACAAAATAACACAAAAAGGAAGATACGTATAAATAAAGGTAGATGCTTGGGTTGCCTCCCAAGAAGCACTTGGTTTAACATCACAGCTCAATGATGGTACCTCTTACTCATGGTTCATCGAGGTAAATCGCTTATAAGAATGCGACCTCTTCTGGTATGCCGAAATACTTCTTGACTCGTTGCCCATTGACTTTAAACATTGAGTCATCTTCACCCTCCAACTCTATTGCTCCATTTGCAAAAACTTGAAACATCTTGAAGGGGCCAGACCATTTTGACTTTAATTTTCTCGAAAAAAGTCAGAGTCTAGAGTTGAACAAAAGCACCCAATCTCCCAGAGAGAATTCTCGCTTGAGAATTTATTGATCATGGTAATGTTTCATGTGGGCCTTGTAGAGTGAGGCACTTTCATAAGCTCGCATCCGAAACTCATCTATCTCGTTGAGGTCCTCAACTCTCGGATGAGCTGCTTTTCCCCAGTCCAAGTTCTGTTTTTTTAAAACCCACATAGATTTACGCTCTAGCTCCACCGAGATATGACACGCTTTTATGAAGACTATTTGGTAAAGAGACATCCCAATTGAAGTTTTGTATGCTATCTTATAGGCCCACAGTGCATCATTCAACTTCCGGGCCCAATCTATTATATTGACATTTACCAATTTTGTAAGAATGGACTTGATTTCTCAATTGGACACCTCCACTATCACTCCCCAAGACTAGACAAGGCGGACAAGAACCATATGAGCACATGCTATACAACTGGCCTATACTAAGGGAAGAGCTACTATTCACAACTAATAATAAGAGAGTATGTATATAAGCAGTACTAGCCCACTAGACACATTATTGAGGTAGACAAGTGAAAATATAACTACATATGACAACTTAATACTGTCTACAAAGCCTCTAATAGCATATGTAATTGTACAATGGAAGATGATCAGGACAGGGCCCCAAGTTACCCAAAGTATGACTATAAATATGATAAGGAGTACTAGATATCTATTAGCTCCAGATGAGAGAAGAACTCACCAACTTCTTTGATGAATGGGGAATGAGTACCTAATAAAGAAGTCTGCTAACTGTATACTTGATCCTGCATATATAAAAATGCAGCTCCCCGAATATAGGTACGTCAGTACATATACAACTTGTACTAGTATGCAAAGCAGACAGAATAACAAGTAGATATGTGAGGATGCTTAGTGAATCAATCAAATAACAAAATGAACAACTATAGACAACTGAATAATAGAAACTCTAGTCTGGAACTATATGTCACGACCCAAAATTGGGCCATGATAGCGCCTACATAACCCCCCAGTAGGCAAGCCAAATCCAATAATATAGAAAACAATAAAGCAGTTAAAGTAAGAAGAGCGGAAGACATAAATAAGGGAGATATGGCCAATAGCATATTTACATACTAATTGTACTAGATATACAAAATATGTCCCTAAAGTGACCAAGAAGACAAAACAGACATGAGAACCAACCCGGACTTGGTGTCTCCAATACAAGAGCGACTAAAGTATGGAGTAACTATATAACAGACTTTTTCTATCCAAAATACAAGAAATATAGACAAAAAATACAAGATGGAAAGCATATAAAGTCTCCAAGGCGTCAGGAGCTCACCGCGATCTGAACTGCAATAGGCCTCGAACTATAGGAGGATCAGTGAGGGTGGATGTACTAGGTGTTGCATCAAAAAAAAGATGCAGAGTGTAGTATGAGTACCAAGACAATGGGTACCCAGTAGACATCATAGGGAGATCGAGCGCAAAAAGATAATATATAAAATAAATTATAGGAAAGTACACAGAATACAGGGATCCACCTAAATCTAGTTAGAAAACCAAAAACAGAACCAACTGAACAAAAACAATACCAACTGAACCAGCCAGAATGAAATAATAACAAGATCACTCCCCAATCAACTGACAACCCCAAATGCACCAAAGTAAATACGATACAATGGGAAATGATATAATGTATGAATGCATGATAGTATAAACCCAAAATATCGCATCGGGCACCTGAAATACCACATCGGACTATGCATATATATATGTATGTAAATGGGAAGTAAAAACATAGAATAACGCATTCGGGGTTCGGAATACCGCATTAGACTATAGATATATGCATAAAATAGTGTTGTCACTTTTTCCTTCCAAAATCCGTAGTAATGCCCAAGATAACTCATTTAAAATATGAATATCATAGTAATCGAAGTGAACCTCAAGTTTGAACCAAAAACCCTTGAAACACCCTTCTTTTCTGTATCGATGAGATGCAATACAGTATGAGCATGAAATATACGTAATCAGAGAAAATAGCATGCAACAAGGCAAAACAAGGAAAAATACCCTCCAAATCAAGAGAACTGACCTGGAATTCTGTCCAAATCCAAGCCATGGCCTCAGGCCCACAGTTACACACACAACCGATAATAAGGCAGAATAATGGGAAAATAACAATGAAAACAACTACATGCATCTACTCTACCTCTAAAGCCTCCTAAAAGAATACTAAGGATTCTATGCAAGGCATAAAAATACTACAGGCTCCTAGACTAAGGATAATCATAATAATTCTAAGCTATGATCTGAAACGGCTAATTTAATATAAGTAACATGATTTAAGCCTAATTCTACCTGGAGTCCAACCTAACATTCCAGTAACATATGTAATATAAAATCTAACTACACTAAGTCTAGGAAAGTAAACTGTAACCTACCTCAGGGCCGAACAACAACATGAACCATCACTCATGTGCCTTCCCCTTTTGAAAAGCCTTAGAAAGCTTCCACGCTATCAAGAACACAATGTAGGAGTCAAGACGAGAAGAATGACACCTATATTGCTATATGGAAAATCGGCTCAAAAATTGATCCTTGGGGCCTGCACAATGAAACAAAAAACAAAATTCACAATTATGTTCATAACGGGTTAAGGAACCCATGCCTAAAAGTTGAACGCGCACATGACTCGTTTTGGGGCTCAAAATAGCCCCAAAGTCCTACTAGTTCAAGGGAAACAAAAATGGATAATTAAGGATTTTTAAGAGTGGGAACGTGCCAATTTTAAGGCAAGAAATGACCACGGCCTGGATTTATAGCCATCACGAGCAATCAAACCAAAAAGAGCAGCTTCAACCCAAGAAAACCCAAGCTTTAAGAAACCCAACAATGGAGGTTTGCAAATGGAGAAGGAACAACTTTTGGGGAAGAATGAGACTTACCAAATGACGAGGGAGCGATAAAATCCGACTGAAGGTCAGGCGATAGGCCAGCACCATTGTGTTACCTGGGTGCTGATGCTCTGAAGGCTAACAGAAGAAGAAAACCAGATGTGCTAAAAACTTCTACGGGGAATTTCGGGCACAATAAAAACTCGATACTCGAAAATCAATAATGCTATTAGAGTGGAAATGACATTCTGAACTCAACGTAATCAATGAATTTCCTAAAGGAGATTGTTTTAAGGAAAAGTAAGCCCCATGACCAAAACCAACTCAGAACTCAATACCCAAAAACAAGCCTGGAAGTCTCGAGACCCAAACCAAAGGTACCTCTAGCCCAAAGTCAACATTTTAGAGCTAACTGTACTGACAGAAATCCCATCCGAGGTTGTCTTCTCCGAGTGTTGACCAAAGTTAACCCTACTAGCCAAACTAACCTAAAAACCACACAAAACCAAACTGAAGGTACTCAGACCTAGACCAAGGGTCCCACTAGACCAAAATCCCTATTCCAGAGCCAATGGAACTGTCAGAATTAAATTCTGAGCATGTTTACCAAGAAAGTTGACCAAAGTCAAAGGTTTTCTAAGTTCAACTTTTAAAATAGGGAAAACCACCATAACGACCTAAGGAAAGGCCCGGGCATTGAACTGTTAGTCACGGTAAGTCATAAATGACCTGTAGCCACTGAGGAAAAGCTCGAAATGCAGAAAAAGCATGAAAAACAGAAAATGACCGGGAGTGTCATTACACTTTAACTTATGAGCGTATAAGTAACAAATACACAATTTAAAACTATAACCTATGCATTTGCCTTATTAACTTATCGTATAACGTCTTATGAGCTATTCATCATTATAAAGTGCCTAGTAATTTTCCTAGGTGATGTCTTATGTCTACCTTTAAAACAAATTATCATATGATGGCCTACCCAAGGTGATATATGTCAAGTGTAGGGAATGCGTTGTCCAAATACTCATGATTATGATTTTATACATATAATGTAATAACGGTCAAATACAAATTTCTCCCTTTGTGGGCTCGCTATGAGGGTTTTGCCCGAAGGCCATATGTTCCATATATTGGCTAAAGTCAGGGGAAATGGTGCATGATATTCCAGCTAACTCCAAATACAAATGATTCCACAAGGGAGGGTATGCCACAACATTTGGGCTCACTATATGTCACGACTCGATTTCTCAGTCATGATGGATCCTACAACCCCCCAGTAGGCGAACCAATTCCCATAGCCCAGAATATTTAGTAATGGGTTACTATCTAGCAAGTAATCAGATGAACAGTAGGAAAATGCAGAAGCAAGGGCGATAAGTAAAGAAAGTGAACAACAGGAATATACATAATATATACAGAAGCTAAACCAAACCCCCACATCATGGTATCATAGTATAGAGTCGGAACTACATCAATAGAGTACAAAAGGATCCAAAACAGTATATATAAATGCCTCCGAGTAGTAAGAGATTACATGATACAAAAGATAAACTAAAGATAAGCTCTGGTCGCCAAGAGCTCACCCTCAGTTTGGGACAGTCCAAAGCCTCCTCGCATGAGTCTCCACGAGCTAATGATGATGGCCCATACTAGGATCTACACCAGAAGATGCAAAAGTGTAGTATGAGCACCAATTTCTAAGTAATGGATACCCAGTAGGTATCATAGGCCGACTGGGCACATATAAGATAAAAGTGCAGTAATAAGCAGAGTAAAAGCAAATAGTCACAGAAAACAATGAATAAGTACACGAAAGCTAGAACGGAAAGGATACAAGAATAAAATAATATACATGGCTAGCTACTAGAATAGGTATCACAGTAACAAGTGAAAGAAAGAAGTAACACACCTGGGATCCTTACAATAATAATATATAGAGAAGTTTTCAGAAAATGGGCTGTATACTGGTAACCTCAAGTAAAAAGAGAAGAAGGAAAGCATAATAACGATAGCATGCTCCAACACAGGAATAAGAACCAAGCCAAGCTACATAATACTAGTCTCAATATCTAGTTACAATAAGGGATCAACATAAGGAACCATATCTCAATAAAGCAACAATAAGTCTATCTATAGTCCCAACGGGTTCCCATACACCTTAGAAACACAAATAAGTGAAGACAAACCCTCTGGCATCCCATACTACCAGAGCGTACATTCAGCAAATAGCAAACAAGGGTGGAACCTCACACAAATGAATGGTATGATGCATGATGAAACTCGGGTGGAACAGTAACCTCGTGTGTACCTCTTTCGATGGATAGGGGCCCAGTAGGTAGGATCTATGGAAGGACATGACCCATATACTTCAAATACACCATATACCCCTCCTCCAGCACACTCAGCACGTAGCCCCTCCTTTTGATCGGCAAGGTCTATGGAGATCCTCGACCATATACTAACTCTCATAACCTCAAAGTAACCATTCGGGTGAATCCATATCAAAAGTAGGAACCCACTATTGAAATGTATGCCCAGAACCTATCCAGGTCTAAATCGGTGAAATAAGTCACAAAAGCCCCTACAAGTTTGCCCGAACATAAGCGGATCTAAAACAGTAGTAAAATCAGTTTGATGATCGGCCTAATAGAGTCTAATACCACGTCTAATCAATAGTAAAAAAGGTCTAGCACTCCAGCCCCGCCGGGTCTAGTAGTAGTCTGAAAACTATAGTAAAATCAACCTATTAACTTTCTTACCCCAAGAAGATCCATTAAAATCATTTGCAAAACCCTTTAGAACCACTTTTACAGAAAATGGTCCCTTGGGGCCATGCAAGGTTTAGAAGGAACCATCAAAGTAGACCCAAAGCAAAAAAACATAGTAAAACATGTGAAAATTTTCTTTATATGCATGAAAATGACATGCTCAATAATGAACAGCAGCCCAATGGCTCACCATTAACCTATCGCCCTGCACAGGATCCAATTGCTCTACAACACAGATAACCAGTCTAAAATTATGATATCAATGTCCAGGACTCATGGACATTCCCATATAATCCACCATGTATAGTCCAGAGTCAATACAAGGTCACATAAGACCACAAGGGTAATAATATCCTCTATAACAAATACTACAAACATCGGAGAAGGAAAAACAAGTCAGACAGGAAGAAGAGGTCAAGGTATGTGGGTGAATCACAAAGCAAATCTGTACTCTATGGCCTCGACTCCAAACCATCAAACCAACCAACCGGTGATCTACAATGCCTACCATACAAAGCCTCAAAAGGTGTCATGCTAATGCTCGAATGGAAACTATTATTATAAGCAAACTCAGCCAATGGTACAAACTGGTCCCAAGAACCTCCAAAGTCAAGAACATAGGCCCGAAGCATATCCTCCAGGACTCGAATAGTCCTCTTAGACTGGCATCTGTTTAAGGGCGGAATGAAGTACTAAGCTAAACCTCTGTACCAAAATCTCACTGAATAGCTCTCCAGAACTGAGATGTGAATTGAGTGTCACGGTCTGAAATGATAGAAGCTGGGACCCCGTGCAATCGAACAACCTTATGTAGGTAGATCTGAGCTAACCTCTCTACACTGTAAGTAGTATGAAGTGGAAAGAAGTGCACTAACTTAGTTAGCCGATCCATAATCACCCAAATAGAGTTAAAACCCCTGGAAGTACGTGGCAATCCTACTACGAAATCCATAGTGATCTATTCCCACTCAGGAATGGGAAGTTGCTGCATCAAACCACTAGGTCTCATGTGCTCGAGCTTCACATGATGACAGTTCAAGCACCGAGATACAAAATCCGCTACATCCTGCTTCATACTGCCCCACCAGTAAAGCTATCTCAAGTCTCTGTACATCTTGGTTGCGCCAGGATGGATGGAATATCTAGAACAATGTGCCTCATGGAGTATCAACTGAATCAAATCCCTAACTCATGGAACACAAAGACGACTGTTGAACCTTAGAATACCATCAGAACCAAAGTTAGGCTAGCTAGCCTCACCGTAAACCACTTGATCATAAAGGTCACACAATCTATGATCCTCAAAGTGTCGGCTCTGAATCTGATCAACTAGAGTAGAACGAACCTCAATACTAGCGAGAACCCTTCTAGGATCTAACAAGTCAATCCAAACAAAATGGTTAGCCAAGGACTAGATGTCCAAGGCCAACGATCTCTCCAAAACTAAAAGTGAAACTAGCTTACCAATACTCACCACCTTCTGACTCAAGGCATTCTCTACCACGTTTGTGTTGCCTGGATGGTACAGAATAGTGAAATCATAGTCCTTTAGTAAATTAATCCATCTCTTCTACCTCGAGTTCAACTCTCACTGACTCGTGATGTACTGAAGACTATGATGATTGGTGAATATCTCACAGTGAACCCCATATAAGTAGTGCTTCCAGATATTGAGTGCAAAAATTACCGCTGCCAACTCCAAGTCATGAGTGGGGTAGCTGTGCTCATGAACCTTTAACTGCCTCAATGCATATGCTATTACTCAACCCTGATTCATCAGCACACAACCAAGACCAACCCCAGAAGCATCACAATACATAAAAAAACTCTGACCCTCAACTGGCAAAGTCAACATAGGAGCTGAAGTCAATAAGGCCTTAAACCTCTGGAGGTTATCCTCGCATTGATTCGACCACTGAAATGGGACATCTTTCCTATTCAGCCTAGTGAAAGGTGCTTCTATAGAAGAAAACCCCTCGATGAACCATATGTAGTAGCCTTCTAACCTAATAAAGTTGTGAACCTTGGTAGGAGTAGTAGGTCTCGGCTAATCATGGACAACTAAAATCTTACTCGGGTCCACTCTAATCCCATCCTTAGACACTACATATCCTAGGAATGCAACTGACTCAAGCCAAAACTTGCACTTTAAGAACTTGGCATAAAGACAATGATCTCTCAAAGTCTGGAGTATAATCCTCAAGTGCTGCTCATGATGATCCCTACTCCATAAGTATATCAAGATGTCGTCTATGAAAACTATCACAAATGAGTCCAAGTATGGGCTAAGTACCCTATGCATCAGATCCATGAAAGCTGCAGGGGCAATATCAACCCAAAAGATATCACCAGGAACTCATAATGGCCATAATATGTCCCGAATGTTGTCTTAGGGATATCCTTTGCCCTAATCCTCAACTGATGGTAGCCGGACCTCAAATCAATCTTCAAAAACACGGCAAAATTGTGAAGATGATCAAATAAGTCATCTATGCATGCAATCGGATACCTATTCTTCACAGTCATCTTATTTAGCTACTTATAATCAATACACATCTACATCGACCCATCCTTCTTATTTACAAAAAAAACAAAATCACCCTAAGGTGACACACTCGGCCTCCCTTAGCTAACAAGTCCTTGAGCTGCTCCTCAAGCTCTCTCAACTTAGTTGGAGCCATACGATAAGGAGAAATATAAATGGGCCTGGTACCTGGCTCCAACTCAATAGTGAAATCAATATCTCTCTCTGGTGGAAGACCTGGCAGGTTGGTAGGGAACACATCTAGGAAATCTCTAACCACAGAAACTGACTCAAGGGAAGAAGGGTCAGCACTAGCATCTCATACATATGCTAGATAAGCCAAACATCCACGAGAAATCAACTTCCTATCTTGAAGACAAGATATAATCCCAGATGGTGCACAACTAAAAGAACCCTACCATACAACCGTGGAATACATCGGGAACGGCTATAGTAACGGTCTTGGCATAGCAATCCAAAACTGCACAGTGAGGGGATAACTATTCCATGCCCAGAATCACATCAAAGTCTAACATATCAAGGATCAATAGATCACCCCAAGTCTTCATATCACCAACCAAAATCATACAAGACCTCATAATCTGATCCACTACTAAAGGATCTCCTATTGGGGTCGAAATAGATACAGGCGCAGATAATGACTGACTAGTCAATCCCAAACAAGGCAAATAGTAGGTAGAAACATACGAGCAAGTGGATCCAGGATCAAATAAATCATAAGCTGGTCGATGGTATACTAAATCATACCTGTGAATACAGCATCCGAGGCCTCTACCTCTGATCTCCCAGGGACCGCATAAAATTGACGATGACCACCACCTATCCTACCTCGTGGGGTACCACCCCTAGCCTGACCACCACCTCCTCTAGCTGATGGCTGAACTGCATGAATGGGCTGAGTTGGTTGAACTATACCCCACTGGGGGTAATCTCTAGCATAATGACCACTGACCCCACACTCGTAGCAAGCTGATCCCCGCTAGGGGCACTCTCTGGCATAGTGACCGCTAACACCACACTCATAGCAAGGCCCTAACAAACTAGCTGAACCTATGTGGCTACCACATCTTGATGCCCCGGAAGTTGCACCCCTCGAAGACTGACCACGGTGACCATGCTAGCTACCCTGACCCTGCTCAAGCTGAGAACTACCAGAAGACTGAAGCGAAGCCTGAATCGGTCGACTAGATTGGCCCTAGTGCTGATGCGGCCGATAACCTCGGCCTTGCTATCCTGGACCTTTACCACCCTAATAAGAACCACTATAGCTACCCTGATGTCGAGGCCTCTTATCTCTGGCCCCATAATCATGATGATGCAAATCCTCTATGGTACGAACATAGTCTGCAATAGCCTGGAACGATCGACCACTAGCAACCAATATCTTAGCTGGCTCTCTAAACTATATCTACAATCCCCAAACAAACCTACGGACTCTCTCGGGCTCGGTAGGCATGATCATAGCCCCAAATAGATCAAGCTGGTGGAAATGGGTCTCATACTTTGATAGAGTCATGGAACCCTGCATAAGCCTAGTGAATTGCTCCTTACAAAGCTCTTTGTTGCTCTGTGGAAAGAACTCGTCCATGAAGACCTCATAAAACTCTAACCAAGACAACAGAGGAGATGAAGATGGTCTGCAAGTAACCTGGACCCTCCACTATAATTTATCTGGGCCCTCCAACTAATAATGGTGTACCCAACTCCGTGAGTCTCTAACAAACCCAAATGGTGTAACATCTCATCACAAGTAGTAATGAAGTAATGTGGATCATGTCCAGATGTACCAACGAACCTCTGAGGTGCCAATCTCAAAACCTACCCAACGCCTTATGCTCTGTCTTTGTCATAGCTAGGCGAGGAGGAAGAAGATGTGCAACAGATAGGACTGGAATAACCTCGACATGGGGAGCCGTAGTAGCAGGCTGTACTTTTGAACTCTACACACCCAGGGTTGCCTCCTGAGCGGATGTCTGTGCTACCTCAGAAGGCTGATCCTCGATCATACCCAAAAGTTGTAGAAGTAAACCCCGAACTTCTGAAGAATGGGCTTGGGATGAAGCTGGCACTGGGGCTAGTGCTGGAGCTAGTGCCACCTAGGCTATCCCCTGGTCCACATGCTACTGCTCGGGAACAAACTCGGGCTTATACTTATACTCAGTCTCAATCTCTGCTCTAGGAGCTCTAACTGGTGCCGCTGCTCGAGCACATCCTCTAGCTCTACCTCTGTGACCTCCCCGACCCCTAGCTGGAGTCGAAGGTTCAGGGGTTGAAGGCCTTTCTTCGCTTGGTGCCGACGATCTTGTACGAACCATCTGCAAAAGAATGAACTAAAACAAGTGAGATTCAAGAAACTTTCAAGGATACTATGTACGATATAGAAGCAAGAAAAGGTCTATGTTTCCTAAGATGCCACTGTAGCCTCCCAAAGATTGAGTATGGACGTCTCTGCCTCAATCCGCAGGACTCTACTAGACATTGTCTCTTATACCAATGACACCGGTGAACATACACTTTGATACCAAGCTATCACGGCCCAATTTCTCGGTCATGATGGCACCTACAACCCTCCAGTAGGAAAACCAATTCCCATAGCCCGGAATGGTTAGTAATGGGCTACTATTTAGCATGTAATCAGAAGAACAGTAAGAAAATGCAGAAGCAAGGGCGATAAGTAAAGAAAGTGAACAACAGGAATAAACATAATATATACTGAAGCTAAACCAAACCCCCACAGCCTGGTATCATGGTATAGAGTTGGAACTACATTAATAGAATACAAAGGGATCCAAAATAATATATACAAATGTCTCCGAGTAGTAAGAAAGTACATGATATAAAATATAAAATAAAGCTAAGCTCCAGTCGCCAAGAGCTCACCCTCAGTCTGGGACAGTCCAAAACCTCCTCACACGAGTCTCCACAAGCTAATGGTGATGGCCCACACTAGGATCAGCACCAAAAGATGCAGAAGTGTAGTATGAGCACCAATTGCTAAGCAACGGGTACCCAGTAGGTATCATACGCTGACTGGACATATATAAGATAAAAGAGCAGTAATAAGCAGAGTAGAATCAAATAGTCACATAAAATAATAAATAAGTACATAGAAGCTAGCACAGAAGGGATACAAGCATAAAATAACATACATGGCTAGCTACAAGAATATGTATCACAGGCACAGGTGAAAGAAACAAGTAATGCACTTGGGATCCTTGCAATAACAATATATAGAGAAGTTTTCATAAAACAGGCGGTATACCAGTAACCTCAAGTAAAAAGAGAAGGAGGAAAGCAGAATAATGATAGCATGCTCGAACACAGGAATAAGAACCAAGCCAAGCTACATAATACTAGTCTCAATATCCAGTTACAGTAAGGGATCAACATAAGGAATAATAACTTGATAAAGTAATTATAAGTCTATCTACATTTCTAACAGGTGCCCATACACCCGAAGGAACACAAACAAGTGAAGACAAACCCTCCGGCATCCCATACTACTGGAGCGTACACTCAGCAAATAGCAAACAAGGGTGGAACCTCACACAAATGAATGGTATGTTGCATGATGAAACTTGGGTGGAACAGTAACCCCGTATGTACCTCCTCTGATGCCTAGAGTCCTAGTAGGTAGGGTCCATGGAAGGACATGCCCCGTATACCTCAACTACACCGTATACCCCTCTTCTGGCATACTCAGCATGTATCCCCTAGTCTTGATCAGCAAGGTCCATGGAGGTCCTCAACCACATACTAACTCTCATAACCTCACAATAACCGTCCAGGTGAATCCGGATCCAAAGTAGAAACCCAATCTCAAAATGCATGCTCGGAACCTATCTAGGTCTAAATCGGTGAAATAAGTCTCAAAAGCCCCAACAAGGGTGCCCAAACATAACCGTGTCTAAAATAGTAGTAAAATGAGTCTAATGCTCGGCCTAACCGAGTCTAATACCATCTCTAATCAATAGTAAAATAGGTCTAGCACTCCTACCCTACCGGTTCTAGTAGTAGTCTGAAAACTATAGTAAAATCAACCTATTAACTTTCTTACCCTAAGAAGATCCATTAAAATCATTTCCAAAACCCTTTAGAACCACTTTTACGAAAAATGGCCCTCGGGGCCATGCAAGGTTTAGAAGGAACTATCAAAGTAGGCCCGAATCCAAAACCATAGTAAAACATGCAAAAAATCTCTTTATATGCATGAAAATGACATGCTCAATAACGAACAGCAGCCCAACGGCTCACAATCAACCTATCAGCCCTACGCAGGCTCCAATCACTCTACATCATAAATAACCAGCCTAAAATCATGATATTGATGTCTGGGAATCACGAACATTCATATATAACCCACCATCTATGGTCCAGAGTCAATACAAGGTCACACAGGACCACAAGGGTAATAATATCCTCTATAACAAATACTACACACATCGAAGGAAGAAAAAGAAGTCAAACATGAAGAAGCAATCAAGGTCTATGGTACAAAGCTAATAAACCCAACCCAAAGATAACAATTAGTACACTTTTATCCTATATATGCAAAGTATAGAGGAGTTAAACTATAACCTACCTGTCATCCAACGATAAGTTATTGGAACGATGATGTCCAAGCTTGAATCGCTCCAAGAACCTCCAAACAAAAATCAAACTATCAAGAACATAAACTACACATTAAAAGGAGACTAATGATACCCATATTTCTATAACTATAGTCGGGCCGAAATTTGAGTCACCGGTAGGCTTGTGGGCCCCACAACTTGAGGCCAAAAATGAAAGAGTACATAATGATCACCATGATCATAGGAGTACATGCCTAGAAAATTGAAGGAAATGAGCATGAATTTTGGGCTAAAACAGCCCATCGAATACAAGAAATCAAGGAGGGAATTTAAAGAATGAACTTACCGGATAATGACAAAAAAATGAACACAAAGCAATGGTGAATTCACCCCAAGAAATTGATGGCCAAAAGTAGAGCAAGTTGAGATTTGAGAGCTTATATCAATGGTGAAGTCAGAATTGGGTTTTAAAATGAGGCGAAAGAAAGAAGATGCCAACTTATAGCTGCCAGCCTTGGCCTATACGAACGCGGCCAAGGCGTCACCTAGGTGAAGTTCAAAAAGAGGGGCGGCATGCCATGGCCTATGTGTAGGTGGCCATTCCCCGCATAGGCAAAGGCCAACCGAAGGGTGGCTGGCTTGCCTTGTGCGTAGGCGGCCATCCCACGCATAGGCGAAGGCAAACACAGAGGCAACATGGCTTTGCCCTGTGCGTAGGCAGCCATGCCACGTGTAGGAGAAGGCCAAGTTGTTATCATGACAACAATAGCTGCCAACAGCAAAGTCACAATAAGATTTTTCTTTGATAGACCCTCGAGAACACATCCGGGGTCGCATGAACATAAATGAGCAGAGCTATTCAACTAAAAATGGCATTTTGGACTCAACAGAATCGATCAAAATTGCAATGGAGGTCGATTTAATAAAAAGTTGTCCCCAAGCCCAAGAACCAACTTATGCCAATCTTTTCAAAATGGAACATCAAGGCCTAAAATGAGTTCAGAAGCCTCAAAACCCTAATCAAAAGTCCCTGTAGCCCAAAGTTGACATTCTGAAGCCAATAATGTTGTCAGAATTTCCATCCGAGGTTGTCTTCTCTGAATATTGACCAAAGTCAAACTTTCAAGCTCAACTTGGCTAGAAACACAAAAACTAAGGCAAAACTAAATCAAAATCTCCCAGACCCCAAGCAAGGGTCCATCTAGACCAAAATCCATTCTCCAGAGCTAATGAAACTGTCTGAATTCAATTTTGAGCATGTTTACCAAGAATGTTGATCGAAGTTAATGATTTCCTAAGTTTAATCTCTAAAATAGGATAACTAACATAATGGCCAAACGAACAGCTAGGGCACCGAACCATCAGTCCCAGCAAGCCATAAATGACTTGGGGCTACTACAGGAAAGCTCTAATAGTAATAAGAAATCATAAACACAAAAATGACCAGAAAGGTCATTACACTATAATGGTCTGGTCTCAATCTTGTGCACAAAATCACGTCATGTGAGTGTGCCAAGAAAAACCTATGAATACCCTCCCGTCGCTAACTTTTATCAAGTAATGCCTTAAATGCCTACGATGTGTGGACTATAATAAAGGTCATCCAACCATTTAATTAGTAATATCCATTTAGAAATTAACCCTTTTAACTATAATATTTATCAATTCGAGCACTATCTCTTTTGTTTTACGCTATAACTGTGTCTCTATATTGTCAGATGTACTAATGCAACTATACTATGGCATATCATTCTTATTTATAACATGTGACAAGTATATCGTGTGGCTTCTAGAGATTTTAAGTGATGACACTTCCATGCAAAGCATTATGAATACCCAACTAGAGAGAGTAATATGAATATTATGACCTTGACAAGTAGACAAGAGAAATATGAAAACAAGTAATTTTGAGTGAAAAGAGGATATAGATAATTGGTTATGGAAGACAAGAAATCTCAAGTAAAAAGAGCATAGAAATATTTTGGTCATTTTAGGCATGTGGACATATGTTGACATATAGAAAGAGAATACTTTTTTCACATATATCAAATAACTATGTTGACTCTTTTAGGAGGAAGAAGTAACTTAAGGTTGTGCCTTAACGGCGAAGGATATTTTCGCTTCACATACCTTTCTTCTTGACTTGGTCCCTCATGACGCATCACTGATATCTTTCAATGAAAACTTTATATATCTATAACATATAATTATATACAGGCAGTATGAGCAGCTAACCAAGAAACACGACTATGTCAGCAATACAATAATAACCCATGAGTGACAAGCTTGAAAAACACAGTAAATATATGGTGTATCACCAAACCCTGCCTTCCAAATGAACTCATGACCCCTACTTGAGGTCAAGGTCACTCCCTTTACTCAACCTTACCACAAACAGCCCCAAAGGGTTCACCCACATAATATATAACTTTGACTCTCGGCTTTCAAACACCGTCCCATGAGTCCTCTGCCAACATGCATAAAAATGCTCTCATTAGTTCATAGAAGAAGAGGGAGGCCAAGACTTATATACCTTGGGTGCTTTTTATCTAATTGTAGTCTCACGGGTTTTGAAAAACCTCAAGAATGTTAATTTGGACTCCAAATTTAACAATCCATCTCCAACACACAGCTCCATCAATTCAAGGCTTCTTTTGAAGATAAATCCATAAAAATATCCATTCTACGAGTCTTTGAGATTCTCAAATAATACTTTGGATGATTCAACTTAGTGCTACAAATACTTGATCTAAAATACTTGTGAAGAAATAATCTTGCTCTCTTCTTAAAAGTTCTCTGGATCATCAAAATAGAGAAGGACAAAGGGAAGAGCCTAAGCGGCATTCTCCAGCAAAAGGGAAAGTCTTGTATCCCTTTAAAACTTTCTCCACTTAAAACATAATACTACTTATCTTTACTTTAAATCTCAACCCAAGAATTGTGAACAAATATGAAAAATAATGGGTCTTACTGGCGATGGAAGGCAATTTGGGTTAATGCCCAAATATAATCCCTCACATGAATATATATAATATATTATAGTATGTTAGATTTCATTCCACATTAATACTTTAATAATTCATTAATAACCAAATTCTATAATACATAAAAGAAATCAGGAATATTTTAACAAATTAAAACTTATACTAATACTTCATAAAAAGTGAGGTCATTTAGAAAATATGCTTTATCAAATTCTAATTTTTTTAACCTAATATCAAGAATATAATTTATGTGCTACTAATTCTCAAGTTGGAACACAACATATGCGTGTTCTCTTATTAGAGGAAAATAATCTTCATTCATATGATACGTATATTCTCATCTATAGACTTTCTCACGTCACGTATGATTTAAGGCATAGTTGAGGTTCGGGTATTACCAAAAAATCTCAGGGTTATCCTTATACATTTTGTACCTACGTTAAATGGGTCAAACCTTCTTCTGAAGATATGGGGTGTTATATTATCCCTCTCTTGGGACCATTCGTCCTTGAATGGAAATTGAGACTGTAATGATCCTTCCGATCATTTATGCATTTTTGCCTTTCTTTTACTGTTAGAGCTTACTTGTAGTGGTCCCAAGTCATTTATGGCTTGTTTGGATTGGTAGTTCGGTTTCCGGGTCATTTGTTTGGTCTTTTTGGTCGTTCCTTATTTAGAGCTTTAGGCTTTGGAAATCATTGACTTCAGTTAATATTCTTGGTAAATGTGCTCAGAATCAAATTCCGACAGTTCTGTTAGCTCTGGAGCATGGACTTTGCTCAAAATTATTAACTGCAGTCAATATTATGGGTATCATTAGTCTCGTATTGATGTAAATATTATTGTGTTGATAGTGGTTTCATGACTTGGAGCTTCCCGAAGCAGTTCAAGCTTTGACGAAGCTATTTCCGCAGCTAGTCATTGGATGACAGGTAGGTTATGGTTTCCCCTACCTAGACTCTACGTATATAGACTATAACTTCACTAATTAGTATCCTTGGGTGGGTTGTTTTAGGTTGGTACCCCAGACCTTGCCCATTTTTTCTGTCCATTTATTTCATACACTAATTGTAGTATTCGTGTAGTATTGTATATTACCCTTGTGGACCTGTGTGGCCTTGTATTGAATCTGGAACATAGATGGTAGGTTATTTGGGAATATCTGCGAGTCCCAGACATAGAGATATCCTTCCAGGCTGGTTATGAATGTTATAAAGCTGTTGAGCTTGTGCAGGGTCGATAGGAATGTTTGTGAGCAATTTTGGGCTACTCTATTGTTTGCGAGCATATCATACATGAAAAAGTTTTTCCTTGTATGTTTTACTACTAATTTGTCTTCGGCCCTACTACAAATGATTTTCTAAACCTTGCATGGCCCCGAGGGCCCATTTTTGGTAATATGACTTTGAAGGATTTTGAAACTTGCTTTTATGAAACCTCTTGGAGTAGTGAGGATATTACAAGGATTTGATTACTGGTTTTCATTTTGATACTAGGCTCGGCTGGGTTGTAGCACTAGATATTATTTTCAATGGATTTAGACCCGGATATGAGTCGGGCACCTTGTTTAGGGATTTTGACATTTGATTTCTGATTTAGACCCCGAAATACTCTGGGCACCCTTTATAAGGGTTATTGAGATTTGACTATTGTTTTAGACTCGGATCAAATCCAGGCATGTAATATGAGGTTTCAATATTGATCTATATTTGAGATTTGCAGTTAGTATGTGGTCACGGACCTCTATGGACCCTGACATTCTTGGACCCCGAGCTACAAGCTAGGGGTGCCGGAGGAGGGGTATATAGCGTAGTAGAGGTATACGGGTTGTTTCCTTTCATGGATCATACCTGCTGGGCTTATCAGTGTCAGAGGAGGCACATATGGGGTTACTATTACACCTGGTTCTATTATCATCATCATGCATATTTCACTCAGATTTCACCCTTGCTTGCTGTATATTCAGTGTACGATTTGGATATATAGGCAGCCAGAGGGTTTGTTTTCACTTGATTGCATTCCTCAATTGTATGGGTGGCCGTTAGGACTGTAGGTAGATTATATTACTCCAGTTAATTCATAGATCTAGTTGTGGTCCTTGGTTCTTGTGGATTGGTAAGTTTTAGCCTATTGAGGCTCCGATTATTAGACTTTGAGATTGTTGAGGGGCTAGTGGGTCCCATATTACTGAGATACTGATTGTGTAACTTTTTGAGTGATTGTGGGTTATTGATTCCTGCTTTTACCCTGGCTTGATTAACAGATTTAGATACTTGTGGGTTAGTTATTCCATCTTAGGCTTGACTTGTAAGTTGATTACATCTATTTTATATTGATATTTGATGTCCTAGGCATGTTTCTGTTAGTATGTGATTTCTAGTTCAATTGTTGGTTGGATTCCCTTCTTTCCCATTATTTATGAGGTTACCGGTATAGTGCCCATCTCTTATATTTCTCCTTATATATACTGTTGTTGCAAGGATTCCATGTGCGTCCTTCTTCCTTCTTTCACTTGTGTTCCTATGTATGTATATCTTCTGTGTTAGCATGTTTTACTTGAAACTCTTGGTTGATTATTCTTGTGCTAGTTCCTTATGCTTCCTCCTAATTTTCCGTGACTATTCTTTTGTTTTCTGATTATTATTTTTCTTATATTTCATATGTGCTCATTCAGCCGATGATGCTAATTAGGTACCCATTACTTAGCAATTGGTGCTCATACTACAGTTCTGCATCTTTCTGGTACAGATATTAGTTGAGCTTTCATTGTTGATCGCATTGGAAACTTGTGCAGCTTTTGGATATTCGAGACTAAGGTGAGCTCCTGAAGGTCAAGCTTGACCACATCTCATCATTTATATTGTTACTCTTTGTATTGTAACACCCCAGAAATGTATCCAGCTTTTAAACTCAGACTTGCAGAAAATTTTGGACTTCCAGGGACCACAGGCCAAGTCCACGAGTCGTGGAAGTGACTCGTGATTCCAGTCTTGCAGACCCTCCTCAGGTCTAACAACCACGAGTCACTCCCATGACTCATAAAAGTTTCTATGGGTCATGCTTTTGACTCGTGGAAACCTGATCAGAGGCAACCTTTATTCCCTGACTTCCACGACTAGGTTCTATGACTCGTGGAAGCTTCCACGAGTCATCCTGTTGAACTGTAGAAGACTTCCTGCAGGTTGAAATTCCTGACAGTTTTCACGATTAGGGATCCACGTCTCGTGGAAAGGTCTATGAGTCATAGACTCCACTCGTGATCCCTGAAGCCGACCAAATTCCCAAATTTTCTTAATTAAATCCCAGGGGCATTTCAGTCATTGCCCACCCTTTTAACTACTAAGTGAATTCATTTTGACTATTCCTAGTAGGGTTTTTACCCATATTATCCTAAGTCTTTTCTAAGCTCCTCATTCACCTACCAAAAAGGAAAAGTTCCTCTCAAGCTTCAAGTCTCCAAGCTTCAAGTTCAAGCCTCCTAGATCTTTCCAACCAAGTGGGTAATCTTTCACCAAGGTATGTGGGTCTTCAACAATGGGTTCCTTCACCCTTGTGCCCAAAAATCCCCACTCCTTATGTTGAATTATGAACTTATGAAATTAGGATTTTGATCCAAAATTGGGGAAAATTTATGAAATCAGTTTCTATGTTTAAATTCATGGTTTCTTATTGATTATTCATGATTTGATTATGATCCTCTTATTGATTTTAAAGGCCCAAGCATGAAAGTTGATTTCTAGAATGAATCCATGAATTTGCATGTTTTCAAGGGAAACTTGGCATGATTAGATATCATGGCCTTTATGTCTTTAAGAAATTGCATGTTAAATTCTTCAAGTATGAATTTAGAAAGAAAAGCATGTTTTCAATTATGGCATTGCTAAGATTTATGAACTATGTTATGAAATTTGCATGATACCCGATGTGTTTTCTTGCATTATAAATAAGATTTGGCATGAAAGTATTCCCTTATGAAATTATGATCTCTATGTGCATGTTTTGGGAGTAGTACTTAGCACCGAGTGGACGGGGTGAGAGTACCCTTAGTCCCAGAAACTACGTTGTCAGCTTAGGTTATGATATGATATGATATGTGCCTTAAAGGCTTATGAGAGTGGATCCACGTCTTTATGTATGGTGTCCTTGCCTTAGCGGGGCATAGGACAGCTTTGCCAACTAGGGTTATATAGTTGGGTATGGTGACTTATTCCTCGGCAAGGTTCAAAGTCAGCTTTTCTAACTAGGGTTATATAGTTAGATTCCATGTAGGTCACATGGTCTCATGTCGGTTATAAGCAACTCCTAAATGTATGTTTTCATGTTTTCTAAGCTTTATGAACTCTCTTATGAACTACTATTTTGAAGTTGGCTTTGACCTCATGACTTAGCTTTTCATTATGATTTCTTATCTTGATACTCTATTATGCATGGATTATGTTTAAGCACGTTTTAAAGCATTTTTTACCATACCTTGTGCATTGCTCACATACTTACTACATTCCATAGTACTAACGCATATTGTGTTGCATCCTTGATGATGCAGATTCAGGTGTTACTTCACAGATACGTGGCTAGAGTTCTCGGCCACTCTCAGTTAGCTTGGGTGAGTCCTCATAGTTCGAGGGGTAGACTTTACTCTAGTTTATGTTTCTTTCCTTTTAGATTGTCGAGTTAGTTAGGGTATTGTCCTATCAACTCTTTATACTAGTACTAGAGGCTTTTCAAACATAGATATTGTTGGGTGATCTTTGAGTTGTATTTCCTTCTATTGATTATCTATCTACGATTATGTTTCCTATTTTGGATTTTTTTATGATGCTTCCGCTATGTTTTCCTTATGTATGCTTGAGAATGTTATGACCAAGGGTCAACTTGTGATCCTTGTTGTTCCGAGTCCCATGTTACATCTAGGGTGTAACCTCAGGGTGTGATAAACTTGGTATCAGAGCCTCAGGTTTAAGTGTCCTAGGATGTCTGAAAGCCGCATCGGGTAGAGTCTCTTTCATGTGTGTAAAGTGTGCCACACATATGAGAGAGAAGCTATGAGATGTTTTAGGAAAACTTCACTTCTTTCATGATCACGTTGTGCGATAGAGCTTAACTCTAATGTTCCTCTAATCTTTATCTTATGCATTTTATAATATGCCTCATCGATATGCTATGCCTCCTCGAGCCGCTTGGAATGTTGCTACTCAAGTTCCGGTTCCCGATGTCAAGAATGATGAGTTCAGGAATGCCATCCATTTTCTAGCCCAGACTTTGGCCACTCAGGCAAATCAACAGGCTCCTCCCCCCGCCCATCCTCAAGGTGGGGAAGCAACCCGAGTTCGTGACTTTGTCGAGATGAACCCACCTGAATTTTGGGATTCCAAAGTGAGTGAGGACCCGCTCAACTTTATTGATGAAGTGAAGAAGATATTTGAGGTTATGCAAGTAGTGGGGATTGATTATGTGGAGTTTGCATCCTATCAACTCAAGGATGTATCTCACATTTGGTTCACTAAATGGAAGGAGACTAGGGTGAGGGACGCAGTCCCCATGACTTGGGAGTGTTTTGAGAGGGCCTTCCTTGATAGGTTCTTTCCCTGAGAGTTGAGGTAAGAGAAGATGCAGTAATTTATGAACTTGAGACAAGGCAGTATGTCGGTGCAAGAGTATAGTCTGAAGTTCACTCAGTTGTCTTGGTATGCTCCCTCCATGGTAGCGGACCCGCATGATCAAATGAGCAAGTTTATATATGGGGTTTCTGATGTGGTGAAGAAAGAGTGTAGGTTTGTTTTGTTGTTGAGTGATATGAACATTTCCCGACCCATGACTCATGGCTATCATATTGAGGGTGACAAGCTTAGGGAGATGGCAAGAGACAACAAGAGGGTTAGATCCGAGGGATCAGGTTTTGGTCATCACAGGTTCGGGGGTGGACATCGCTCTTCTTTCCAGAAGAACTCATCAGGATGCATTTATTCTTCTGCTAGTGCTCCTACCCAGGATCAGAAGCCTCGTCATGATCAGGGTGGTAGATGATCTAGTTCCTATTCCCAGTCTCAAGGTAGTGTTGCTAAGGGACCTTCCTACCTAGCTTGTGTTAAGTGTGGAAAGAATCATGTTGGTGAGTGTTTGGACGGTTCAGGTGGTTGCTTCGGATGTGGTCAGGTTGGACATCGCATCAGGGATTTCCCTTCATCTATAAAGGGGTAGAGAGGAAGGACCCAACCCACCCCAGCAGTTTCAGGAGGTAGACCAGTCCTGCAAGGTGTAGCTTCTAGTTCTGGTGGTCAGTGCTAGAACCGCCTTTATGCTATGTCCTCCCGTCAGGATCAGGAGAGTTTCCCAGATGTGGTTACTGGTATGTTGAAAGTCTTCTATCTTGATGTGTATGCTTTGTTGGACCCCAGATCCTCCTTATCTTTTGCAACCCCTTATGTTGCTTGCAAGTTCGAGATTCATCCTGAATTTCTTTTAGAACCTTTTCATGTTTCTACTCTTATTGGTGAGTCAGTCCTAGCTGAAAGAATCTACCAAAATTGCCCGATCTCAGTCCTTCACAGAGTTATTTCAGTGGATCTAGTAGAGTTAGAGATGACTGATTTGGATGTTATTCTTGGTATGGACTGGTTGTATGCATGGTATGCTTCTATTGATTTCCATACTCGGGTTGTCAGTTTCAAGTTCCCTAATGAACCCATTTTAGAATGGCAAGGTAGTCTCTCTTTCTTGAAAGGTCACTTCATATCCTATCTTAAAGGCTACGTCTATCATATAGTTCAGGTTGTGGACACGGAGTCTGAGAGCCCACCTATTCAGTCTGTCCTTGTTGTGAATGAATTCTCAGAAGTGTTTCCCGAGGATTTGCCCAGAGTCCCTCCCAAGCGGGAGATAGACTTTGAGATAAATCTCCTTCCGATTACAAATTCTATCTCTATTCCTCCTTATAGAATGGCCCCCGCAGAACTTAAAAAGTTGAAGGATTAGTTGAAAGACTTGCTTGATAAGGGTTTCATCAGGCCTAGTATTTCTCCTTAGGGTGCCCCAATTTTGTTTGTTCAAAAGAAGGATAGTTCTCATAGGATGTGCATTGATTACCGCCAATTGAACAAGGTCACAATCAAGAATAAGTATCCCATCCCTAGGATTGATGACTTGTTCGATCAGCTTCAGGGTGCTAGTTTCTTCTTCAAGATCGACCTTAGGTCCAGTTATCATTAGCTTCGAGTTCGGGAGTGTGATATACCAAAGACAGCCTTCAGGACTCGCTATGGTCATTATGAGTTTGTTGTTATATCCTTTGGTCTAACTAATGCTCCTGCAGCTTTTATAGATTTGATGAACCATGTGTTCAAGCAATATTGGGATTCATTTGTGATTATGTTCATTGATGATATCCTTATCTACTCTCGGAGTGGGTAGGAGCATGTGGACCACTTGAGGGTTGTGTTGCAAACTCTTAAGGAAAGGCAGTTGTTTGCTAAGTTTAGCAAGTGCGAATTCTGGATGCAGTCTATTGCTTTTCTGGGTCATATTGTGACTAGTGATGGTATTCGGGTTGACTCTCAAAATATTGAGGCAGTAAAGAACTGGCCTAAACCCACTTCCCCATCTGATATTAGAAGCTTCTTGGGTTTGGCTGGTTACTATAGGAGATTTGTGGAAGGGTTTTCTTCCCTTGCTGCCACATTGACCCGATTGACTCAGAAGAAGGTTAAGTTTCAGTGGTCCGAGTCTTGTGAGAAAAATTTTCAAGAATTTAAGACTCGATTGACCACAGCTCCAGTGTTGGCTCTACCCGAGGGCCTAGATGATTTTGTTGTGTATTGTGATGCCTCATGAATTGTTTTGGGTTGTGTTTTGATGCAACATGGAAAGGTGATTGCTTATGCCTTGATACAACTTAATGTGAATGAGAAGAACTACCCTACTCATGATCTTGAGTTAGCGACCGTAGTCTTTGCCTTGAAGATTTGGAGACACTACTTGTATGGGGTGCATGTTGATGTGTTCACGGATCACAAAAGTCTTCAATATGTGTTCACTTATAAGGATATGAATTTGCGACAAAGGATATGACTTGACCTCCTTAAGGATTATGATATGAGTGTGCTTTACCATTCGGGTAAGGCCAATGTTGTGGCGGGTTCTTTAAGTAGGTTGTCCATGGGGAGTGTAGATTATATTGAAGATGAAAAGAAGGAATTGGTTAGAGAAGTTCATAGACTTTCTCGGTTGGGAGTTCGCCTTATGGACTCGACCGAAGGTGGAATGATTATGCAGAATGGTTCTGAATCATCCTTGGTGGCTGAGGTGAAGTCCAAGCAAGACCAAGATCCCATTTTACATCAGCTTAAGGGTGCAGTTCGTCAGCAAAGGGTTGAGGTTTTCTCCCGGGGGGAGATGGTGTGCTTTATTACCAGGGTCTCTTGTGTCTGCCAGATCTTGATGGGTTAAGATAGCAGATTTTGGCTGAGGCTCACAGTTCTAGATATTCCATTCATCCAGGTGCCACAAAGATGTACCGTGATCTACGGGAAGTTTTTTGGTGGAATGGTCTGAAGAAAGACATAGCTGGGTTTGTGGCTAAGTGTCCCAAATGTCAACAAGTCAAAGTGGAGCATCAAAGGCCAAGTGGTGTGCTTCAAGATATTGACCTTTCCACTTGGAAATAGGAATCAATCAATATAGACTTTATTACTGGGTTGCCTCATACTCGAAGGCAACACGATTCCATTTGGGTGATCGTTGACCAGATGACCAAGTCATCCCACTTCTTGGCTATGAAGACTACGGATACATCGAATGATTAAGCCATACTCTACATTCGGGAGATAGTCTGATTGCATGGTGTCCCCTTGTCTATCATTTCAAATAGAGTTCCTCAGTTTACATTTCAGTTTTAGAAGTCATTTTAGAAGGGTCTTGGCACTAAGGTGAAGCTTAGAACAACTTTTCACCCTCAGATGGATGCCCAGGCCGAGCGTAATATTCAGACTTTGGAGGATATGTTGAGGGCTTGTGTTATTGACTTCAAAGGATATTGGGATGATCACTTACATCTTATTGAATTTGCCTACAAAAACAGCTTTCACTCTAGCATCCAGATGGCTCCTTATGAGGCTCTTTATAGTCGGAGATGGAAATCTCCTATTGGTTGGTTCGAGGTTGGTGAGGCAGCCTTGATTGGTCTAGATTATGTGCATGAGACCATGGAGAAAGTTCAGCTTATTTGGGAAAGGTTGAAGACCACTCAGAGTCAACAAAAATCGTATGCGGATGTGAGGAGAAGGGAGTTGGAATTTGAGCGTGATGAGATTTGGCAAGAAAGGAAAGCTTAGTCCCCATTTTATAGGTCCTTATCGGATTTCGAGGAGAGTTGGTAGTGTTGCTTATGAGTTGGAGTTGCCAACAGAGTTGGAAGCGGTTCATCCAGTTTTCCATATTTCCTTATTGAAGAAGTGTGTTGGTGATCCGACCTTTATTATTCCTTTGGAAGATGTAGGTGTGAAGGATAGTCTCACTTATGAGGAGATTTCCATGGAGATCCTTGATCATCAGGTTCGTAGGTTGAGAAACAAATAAGTTGCTTTGGTGAAAGTCATTTGGAGGAATCAGCTTGTAGAAGGTGCCACTTGGGAAGTGGAGGAGGCCATGAAGGCTAAATATCCTCATCTCTTTCCTTCCGACTCAGTTCCAGCTTGAGGTAATAGTTTTCTCCTTAGTATGTTCCTCCGATTCTATTCCACCG
Source organism: Jaltomata sinuosa (assembly GCA_003996215.1). Classification (NCBI taxonomy): domain Eukaryota; kingdom Viridiplantae; phylum Streptophyta; class Magnoliopsida; order Solanales; family Solanaceae; genus Jaltomata; species Jaltomata sinuosa. The sequence goes on along the minus strand of QJPP01000721.1, from coordinate 166,140 downwards.
GTTTCTCTTATGAACCTAGCATGCATCCACATTTTATGAAGTTAGTTTATCATGTTTTCAAGTTGAGAAGTTCAGTTTTCATGATGTTCCCTTGATTTTTATGTTTTGATGTTTGGCTGGGTTGTTTTCTCCTCAGTTTTTCCTTGTTTAGTCTTCATTTGAGGACGAATAATCCCAAGAGGGAGATATTGTAACACCCTGGAAACGTATCCAGCTTTTAAACTCAGACTTGCAAAAAAAAATCGACTTCCAGGGACCACGGGTCAATTCCACGAGTCATGGAAGGTTCCATGAGTCATGGAAGTGACTCATAATTCCAGTCCTGCAGAACCTCCTCAGGTCTGAAAACCACGAGTCACTCCAATGACTCGTAAAAGTTTCTACGGGTTGTGCAGTTGACTCGTGGAAACCTGATCAGAGGCAGCCTTAATTCCCTGACTTCCACGACTAGGTTCTACCACTCGTGGAAGCTTCCACGAGTCATCCTGTTGAACCGTAGAAGACCTCTTGCAGGTTGAAATTCCTGACAGTTTTCACGATTAGGGATCCACGTGTCATGGAAAGGTTTACGAGTCGTAGAATCCACTCATGAACCCTGAAGCTGACCAAATTACCAGTTTTTCTTAATTAAATCCCAGGGGTATTTTAGTCATTGACCACCCTTTTAACTACTAAGTAAAGTCATTTTGACTATTCCTAGTAGAGTTTTCACCCATATTATCCTAAGACTTTTCTAAGCTCCTAATTCACCTCCCAAAAAGGAAACGTTCCTCTCAAGCTTCAAGTTCAAGCCTCCTAGATCTTTTCAACCAAGTGGGTAATCTTCCACCAAGGTATGTGGGTCTTCAACAATGGGTTCCTTCATCCTTGTGCCCAAAAATCCCCACTCCTTATGTTGAATTATGAACTTATGAAATTAGGATTTTGATCAAAAATTGGGGAAAATTTATGAAATCAATTTCTATGTTTAAATTCATGGTTTCTTATTGATTATTCATGATTTGATTATGATCCTCTTATTGGTTTTAAAGGCCCAAGCATGAAAGTTGATTTCTAGCATGAATCCATGAATTTGCATGTTTTCAAGGGAAACTTGGCATGATTAGATATCATGGCCATTATGTCTTTAAGAAATTGCATGTTAAATTCTTCAAGTATGAACTTTGAAAGAAAAGCATGTTTTGAATTATGGCTTTGCTAAGCTTTATGAACTATGTTATGAAAGTTGCATGATACCCGATGTCTTTTCATGCATTATGAATAAGATTTGGCATGAGAGTATGCCCTTATGAAATTATGAGCTATATGTGCATGTTTTGGGAGTAGTAATTAGCACCGAGTGGAAGGGGTGAGAGTAACCTTAGTCCTAGAAACTATGTTGTTGGCGTAGGTTATGATATGATATGATATGTGCCTTAAAGGCTTATGAGAGTGGATCCACGTTTTTATGTATGGTGTCCTTGCCTTAGCGGGGCATAGGACAGCTTTGCCAACTAGGGTTATATAGTTGGGTATGGTGACTTGTTCCTCGACAAGGTTCAAAGTCAACTTTGCTAACTAAGGTTATATAGTTAGATTCCATGTAGCATGGTCTCATGTCGGTTATAAGAAACTCCCGTATGTATATTTTCATGTTTTCTAAGCTTTATGAACTCTCTTTTGAACTACTATTTTAAAGTTGGCTTTGACCTCATGACTTAGCTTTTCATTATGATTTCTTATCTTGATACTCTATTATGCATGGATTATGTTTAAGCATGTTTTAAAGCATGTTTTACCATACCTTATGTATTTCTCACATACTTAGTACATTCCATAATACTAACGCATATTGCGCTGCATCCTTGACGATGCAGATTCAGGTGTTCCTTCACAGATACGTGGCTAGAGTTCCCGGCCACTCTCAGTTAGCTTAGCTGAGTCCTCATAGTTTGAGGGCTAGAATTTACTCTAGTTTATGTTTCTTTCCTTTTAGATTGTCGAGTTATTTGGGGTATTGTCCCATCAACTCTTTATGCTAGTACTAGAGGCTTTTCAAACATAGATGTTGTTGGATGATCTTTGATTTGTATTTCCTTCTATTGATTATCTATCTACGATTATGTTTACTATTTTGGATTTCCTTATGATACTTTCGCTATGTTTTCCTTATGTATGCTTGAGAATGCTATGACTAAGGGTCAACTTGGGATCCTTGTGGTTCCGAGTCCCGTGTTACATCTAGGGGGTAACCTCGAGGCGTGACATGTATATTCGGTGACAGTTGTACTTATCATTTTGTTACTTCTAGAACTTGTATTCTATTAGAAGCTTTTGTACTATCGATACAAAGTCTTGGGGTTGGTGTAGTTTCTTTATGTATATATTCAGGTTATTTGCTTTTGCATTCTCTATCATTATATTCTGCTTCCACTTATTTCTACTTATTGTGCGTATTGGTTAGGTAGTAGCTCATTACTAATCATTCTGGACTAGGGATTTAGTTTTCCTACTGGGGGGTTGTAGGTGCCATCATGACCTGAGAAATTTGGTCGTGAGAGTTGGTATCAGAGCTTTAGGTTCACCAGCTTCGTGGTACATAAGCAAGTGTTTAAGTAGAGTCTTGTGGATCGATATGATGAAGTATGTATCCTATCTGCGAGAGGCTACAGGGAATTATTAGGAGAGGTTTCATCTTTTTGGCTTCTTATCGTGCGTTGCTGACTCTATTGACTTTTAAAATTTGGTTGTTTCATTCCTTTTTAGATGCCTAAGACGAGTTTGACAGCGATTGGCATCAAGGATTTTGTGCATATTGCTTCAGTGCTTCCATCAGTGCCAAGACTTTAGAGTGAGAGAATATTGCATCAGATAGGGGGTGTGAGACCAGCCCAACCTCTAATTGGATTCATAGCTACCCCAGTTTTTTAGGACACCATGGCAAGGACTCTGAGTCCTCCGGTGGGTGTTTTAGTTCTCGGTTTTTTGAGCGATGTTTCAATTAGGGTTGAGATTCCAGTTCTTTAGTAGGGTTGTTTGTCAGTGTTGGACTATGAGGCGAGGTTTCATGAGATGGTTAGGCATACTGGTAGGACTATGCCTTCAGTGTTTGATAGGGTTTAGAGCTTCATGGGAGGTTTGATTTCACCTCTTTGTTTGGCGATCGAGCACTTGGTTACAGTTGGGACTACCTTTATCTGAGTGGTCGATCATGCTTGGGCTATCGAGGGCTTATGCAATGAGGATTATGGAGGTAGTGCTAAGAAACATCATCGCCAGGATGGTTCCTGAGGTTCTCAGACTCGAGGTAGGGGATTCTCTACCAGAGATAGGTTCCACTGCTTCTTATCTACCAGACCAGTTTTGGTTGCTCCACATGTTCAAGAAGATGGTGGTATAAGACATGTTGAGCTTAGTGGACATGGTATGGGTCAAATTCTCTGAGGTTCACTTTTAGGTTGTGTAGGTCGTAGTGGCCGGTTAGGTTCAGTGAGATCTCCTCTCCCGTATGTATCCATTGGGATTTGCTTTCAGTGCGGTGGTCATGGGCACTTTGTTAGGGATTGTCTCACGATCCCACCTTCCAGTCAGCAGGGTCAGTAGATGTTATCTTCTATTGCTTCAGTACCACCGACTAGAGGTGGAGTGCAGGGTAGTAGGGGTGGTCCCTAAATAGTTAGAAGTGGCTTTCAAGCTAGTTGTTCAGGTAAAGGTTATTTTTGGTACGGTGAACATGGACACTTTGCTAGGAATTGCCCCACGATTGTGTATCCCGGTCAACCTGGTTGTTATAATTGTAGAGGCATGGGTCACCTTTATAGAGTTTATCCCCGGCGTGGGATGGTTGAGCCTTTAGCTTTGACTACTCAGTCCAGAGTTAGACCATGTCAGTCTAATGCCCCTCTTGGTGGGATCAAGGTATAGGTTCCTGATATTAGTGCTCCAGGTAAGGCTTTTGTTACCTTTGGCTTGTGATAAGTCCTTCTCGTATTGCGATTCTATCCCTTTTATCATTTATTTTCCTATATGCCTACCTGCTACTTGTTTAGTTGTTTGACTACTTGAGTTGTAGTGTTTATGCATTGATTTATTGGTAGTTTATTCCTTAGTAGTGGATGGGGGTAAGTTATCCTTATGAGGTGTTTACCCAGAGTCATAGCTCGGGGGTAGTTCTTGTTAGCCTTTTTGGTTGATTCTAGTCCTAGTTTCGTTGTGGCTCTAGACTTGTGTTGAGTCTTCTTTTTTGAGCAGTCCTAGATGGTTGTTTCCTAGGCTATTTTCTAGTGTTTGCTTGGGGTTCTTGTGTTGGTTTGGTGTTACCGGTGGTTGTGCCAGAGTTTGAGATCTTATCTTAAGTTGAGTGGTGTTGGTTATCCTAGTGAGCATGGTTTGGTTTTGTTTTCTCAGGTGATTTGAATCGACCTTCCTTAGTTGTTTTGTTTGGTAAGTTAGAAAGTATGGATTTCTTTCATGTTTTCTTCTTATTCTAAGTTTGGTTGGGTCGCTTTCTTCCCCTTCCTAGTTCTCGTTGATAGGATTGAGTTTGGTTAAAGCATTGTGATTGAGTGTTTGGCTATAGCAGTTATGGCTAAGTGTTGATTATAGCATCGTGGTTGGGGTTGACTATGGAATTATGGAATTACGGTTGGGTTTTGGCTATAGCATGCTAGTTGAGTTAGGAATTTGGCCAACCCTCGTTCCCTTATATCAAGTTTCCGGTAAGAGTTGTGGGACCTAAGGGAACAGCTCCAGAGTCTTCTGGGAAAGAATTTTTAGAAATTAGTGTATCCTTGGAAAGGGTTTCATTTTGTTTGCAAATGAGGATCATGACTCCTTGTGTGTATCTATGTGTCCTAGTAGCTGACTAAGGTGGAGACCGAGAGTTTGCTTTGGCTTGTATATTGGTGACTTGCGTCAACCAAGTTTAAGTTGTGGTGTCAATTCCTTTGATAGATTCGAGGTAAAAATTCCTTATAGTCTGATATTGAGGTAGTGGTCATTCCCAATACTACTTTTGGGAGCTTTTTGCATCGACCTTGGCTTCCTTGTTATCTTCTTTGGGGGAAACCAAGTTTCAGTAGGATCTACAGATCAAGCAAATTGTGTACTCATGGCCTAGTTGGCGCCAGCTCTATTAGTGTTCTTCGGCGAGGGGTTTCAGAATCGTGGGCTAGCAAACTACTCTTGATGGTTTGTGGTTGGTTCTCTTTGGTTGCAACTTCTTGGGTTGGAAAGCAATGAATTCGGACAACTTAGCTTCCCCATTTTGGTTATGGAGTGATAGTTGGCCTTAGACATCCATTCCTTAGCTAACCAGTTGATTAGGTTGGACATTTCAAATCTCAACGGTGTTCTTATCAAAAATAAGGTCCATTCTGCCTTGGTTAGACAAATTCAGTTACATAAGTTCATGATCTCAGTGGTGTTCCAGATAGTACGAGGTTCCTTCTACCATAGTTGGACAGACCCAGCGGTGTAGGTTTGAGTTTCAACAGTGGTGTATACTATATGTGATCAGGTTGTGCGGGTTGAGGCTAGCGAGGCTATTTTGAGTTCTAATGGTACTTAGAGGCTGTTGGTCACCATTCATTTTCCGAGAGTTTGAAAGTTTGTTTAGTTGATTCTTCCAAGGTTGCCTTTTATGTAGGGTTCCAGTGTTGGTTAGACTCGGCCAATATGGACTAAAAGTTTGGTATTTTGTATGCTTCGGGATGGTGGGTTTGTGTGCTGATACAGTAGAGCAGTTGATTCGAGCCAAAGGGATGAGTTGAAGGTCTATGCAAAAAATTTCTATAGCTAGCTGGTGGACTTGCACCACAGGCACCTTTTCCTTTACCTATAGGGTGTTTTGACTTGGTATTCGTGGCATGGTGGACTTCTTCCTGAGGTGAGAGTTGAAAGGAAATTTTAATTCCGAATGGTGTTTGAGTATTTGGAGTAGCAGCGGTATTATTAGAGTTTGGAGCTTAGCTGGTGATTTTGGACTTTGTGGTAGGCTTAACACACTCTTTGCAGAGGCTTGGTTTTGGTTTGGGTCTGTTGGGCAGGTTGCCCTGCTTCATTCGCTTCTAGTTGATTCATACTTGGCACGGTGCAGTGGGGTTGGGTTCGTTCTATAGTTTGGAATTTTCTCCGTCAACACAGGGTGTTCATTCATGCTTTTTCCTAACCCTGGTGTGGAAAATTTAGTCAAGTTTAAATGGGTTATTCAGTTGGGTTTAGTTATCGAGTTTGATGTTAGAAAGAGTGTTCGTTCATTGTTTGATGGTCACTCGAGACAGGTGACTCTATTTCTTAATAATATGCTAAGGATTGTTATCTTGGATGGCAAAGGCTAGTAGGTCATGGCTTAGTTTTTAATGGGTTTGAGTAAAAAGGGTGACTTCGCTCGTGGGAGAGTATAAGCGGGAACTATGGATCTCCGGTGTGTCAGCTGATGCTTTGAGGTGGTTTGAGTGTCGACTTATGTGAAGCTTCCTGTTTGTGGTGCAAAAGGATTTAGTTCAGAATAAAAGGGGTTTTGCGGATCAACGGGTTCATGAGTTAGAGTTTTGGTTGTTGTCTTTTCTGGCAAACTTGGTTGTGGTTTTGAAGATTCAAGTTTTGTGTGTTGGTCGCCTTGCTTCTCTGATTTCAGTGTTGTGTCGGTGCTTACCAGTTAAGATTCTTGAGGTTCAATTTGGGTTGGCAGATCTCTGGAGTTTCGGAGCTTAAGTTTGAAATCTAGCTTGGCTAGTAAGGAGTTAAGGCTTGGTTGCTTTCGATGGTTCTATTTTGTTGGGTGTCATCCGGTCGAGGCGGCTACTCGGGTTGTTCGAGAGAGTAGTGCGGGCTTCATATCCGCTGTTCTTAAATCTCTAGTCTTTCCCTCTTTCTTGACTTTCGGGGATGAAAGTCTTTTTAGTAGTGGATGATTTAATGACCCTTTTGGTCATTTATGCATTTTTACCTTTCTTCTATTGTTAGAGCTTATCTGTAGCGATCCCAAGTCATTTATGGCTTGCTTGGACCGGTAGTTCGGTGTCCGGGCCATTTATTTGGTCTTTTTGGCCATTCCTTATTTAGAGCTTTAGGCTTTGGAAATCATTGACTTCAGTCAACATTCTTGGTGAACGTGCTCGAAATCAAATTCTGACAGTTTCGTTAGCTCTGGAGTGTGGACTTTGGTCTAGTTGGACCTTTGGTCGGGAATCGGGAGCTTTTCGACAGGGAGTTCTCTCTTATTATGTGTTTTCAGGCTAATTAGGCTTATTTGGTTTACTTTGGTCAACATTCGGAGAAGACTGCCTCGGATGGAAATTTTGTCAGCACTGTTAGCTCCGAAACGTCGAGTTTAGGCTAGAGAGGTCATTGGTTTAGGTCCCTAGGGTTTCAGACTTTATTTTAGCCCTTGAGTTCCGTTTTGGAAATAGTTGGCTAAAGGTTGATTTTGAGCGTGGGGTCCACTTTTCATTAAATCAGCCTCCGATGGGATTTTCATGTATTCCAGTGGATCCGAAACACCGTTTCTAGTCGAATAGCTCAAGTCATTTTTATTTGCGAGACCCTGGATGCGTTCTCGGGGACCCAAAGTGTGAAAATCTGCCCTTGACAGTTGGTTGTTGTCATAGCCCATTTTGTTCTTCGCGAACGCGGGGAGCTAGCCGCATTCACATAGGGCAATTCCAGCTGCCCCAATTTTGTTCTTCGCGTTCGCGGGCCTTGGCCGCGTTCGCATAGGGAATTTGGCTAGCCGCTCATTTTGTTCTTCGCGTAGGCGACGCCTTGGTCGCGTTCGCATAGGCTAAGGCAGTCAGCTTTAAGTTGGCTTTTCCATTCTTCTTCTTCATTTACCAACACACCCAAGTCTGATCCTCCATTGCAAAACTCCCAAGAACACCATATTTCACCATTATTGATCCCAACTAATTGGGGGATAATATTTCATCGATCCTAGCTCGTTTATTGACTTCTAAGAGGGGTAAGTTCTCTCTTTAATTCCCATTTTTCCCTTTGATTTCCCTCTTTAATTCCTTGCATGGTGGGCTATTTTGGAACCCCATTTCATGTCCGTTTCTAGTCAAATTTTGAGAATGTGCTCCCGGGATGGTAAGGAATACATGGGTGTTTTTTATTTCTAGTTTTGGGTTATGGGGCCCACTGGCCCGTTTGTGACCCGAATTTCAACCCGGTTATGTTTATTGCATTATGAGTATCGTTAGTCTCGTATTAATGTGTAAACTATTGTGTTGATAGTGGTTTTGCAATTCGGAGCTTCCCGGAGAAGTTCAAGCTTTGACGAAGCCATTTTTGCAGCTAGTCATCGGACGATAGGTAGGTTATGGTTTCCCCTATCTAGACTCTGCTTATATAGACTATAACTGCACTAATTAGTATCCTTGGGTGGGTTGTTTTAGGTTGGTACCCCAAACCTTGCCTGTCTTTTCTGTCCGTTTATTTCATACTCTGATTGTAATATTCATGTAGTATTGTATATTACCCTTGTGGTCCTGTGTGGCCTTGTATTGACTCTGGAACATAGATGGTGGGTTATTTGGGAACGTACGCGAGTCCCAAATATAGAGATATCCTTCTAGGCTGGTTATGAATGTTTTAGAGCTGTTGAGCCTGTGCAGGGCCGATAGGAGTGTTTGGGAGCCATTTTGGGCTACTCTATTGTTTGCGAGCATATCATACATGAAAAAGGTTTTCCCTGCATGTTTTACTACTGATTTGGCTTCGGGCCTACTATAAATGATTTTTCAAACTTTGCATGGCCCCGAGGGCCCATTTTCAGTTTTATGACTTTGAAAAGTTTTTGAACCTGGCTTTTATGAAACCTCTCGGAGTAGAGAGGATATTATGAGGATTTGATTACTAGTTTTCATTCTAATTCTAGGCTCGGCTGGGGTGTAGTGCTATACATTATTTTCTATAGATTTAGACCCAGATACGAGCCGGGCACCCTGTTTAGGGATTTTAACACTTGATTTCAGACTTAGACCGGGAAACACTCCGGGCACCCTTTATAAGGGTTATTGAGATTTGACTACTATTTTAAACTCAGATCAAATCCGAGCATGTACTATGAGGTTTTGATATTGATCTATATTTGTGATTTGTGGTTAGTATGTGGTCATGGACCTTCATGGACCCTGACGTTCTTGGACCCCGAGCTACGAGTTGAGGGTGCCGGAGGAGGGGTATATGGCGTAATAGAGGTATACGATTAGTGTCCTTCCATGGATCCTACCTGCTGGGCCTATCTGCATCGGAGGAGGTACATATGGGGTTACTATTACACCTGGTTCCATCATCATCATCATGCATATTTTACTCAGATTCCACCCTTGCTTGTTGTGTGTTCAGTGTACGATCTGGATATATAGGCAGCCGAAGGGTTTGTTTCACTTGATTGCGTTCCTCAATTGTATGGGTGGCCGTTTGTAGGTAGATTATATTACTCTTGTTATTTCATAGAGCTAGTTGTGGTCCTTGGTTCTTGTGGATTGGTAAGTTTTAGCCTGTTGAGGCTCTGATTATTGGACTCTGAGATTGTTAAGGGGCTAGTGGGTCCCATATTACTGAGATACTGATTGTGCAACTTTTTGAGTGATTGTAGGGTATTGATTCCTATTTTACCCTGGCTTGATTAACAGATTTTGATACTTGTGGGTTAGTTATTCCATCTTAGGCTTGACTTGTAAGTTGATTACATTTATTTTATATTGGTATTTGATGTCCTAGGCGTGTTTCTATTAGTATGTGATTCATAGTTCAATTGTTGGCTGGATTCCTTTCTTTCCCGTTATTTTTTAGGTTACCGATATACTGCCCATCTCTTAAATTTCTCATTATATGTACTGTTGTTGCAAGGATTCCAGGTGTGTCCTTCTTTCTTCTTTCACTTTTGTTCCTGTGTATGTATATCTTATGTGCTAGCATATTTTACTTGTAACTCTTGGTTGATTATCCTTGTGCTAGTTCCTTGTGCTTCCTCTTTTTTTTCCGTGACTATTCCTTTGTTTTCTGCTTATTATTGCTTTTATATTTTATATGCACTCAGTCGGCCGATGATGCTTACTGGGTACCCGTTGCTTAGAAATTGGTGATCATTCTACACTTCTGCATCTTTCTGGTGCAGATATTAGTTGAGCTTTCACTATTGATCGCGTTGGAGACTCGTGCAGCTTTTGGATATTCGAGACTAGAGTGAGCGCCTGACGGTCGGGCTTGACCACATCTCAACCTTTGTACTATTACTCTTTGTATATTCGGTGATAGTTATACTTATCATTTTGTTACTTCTAGCACTTGTATTCTATTAGAAGCTTCTGTACTATTGATACCAAGTCTTAAGGTTGGTGTAGTTTCTTTATGTATATATTCGGGTTATTTGATTCCGCGTTGTCTATCATTATATTTTTCTTCCGCATTATCTATCGTTATATTATGCTTCTGCTTATTTCTGCTTGTTATGCGTTTGATTAGGTAGTAGCCCATTACTAATTGCTTCGGGCTACAGGAATTGGTTCGCCTACTTAGGGGTTGTAAGTGCCATCATGACCTGAGAAATTGGGTCATGACAGAGACCTATTATGAACTTAACTTTGATATTTTTCGAAATTTTGGCAGACTTTCCTTTGTAAACAAGCCTACCCAAAAACCTATCAGCTTACCAGAATGTGATAATACAGACACTTCACAGAGTGTCACAACAAACATAACATAAAAAATAAAGAAAGAATAGACTTCTCTTGTCCCTATGTTTCAAATGAAGACTGTGACAAGTATAGCAACTTACTTGTGAAGAATATCTAAGGCCCAAAAATTATTGGCACAAATTATATCCTCTGAACATTATCGTAATATAGACATATGGAATGCCTGGAGTACTATAGCTATCTCTAGCGGTTAACCTACCTCCCGACTACTTGGCTAATCTCTATTTGTTAGTATATGACCCATATTTACGTAAGTTAAATTTGTTTTTCCTACTGCATCATGCGACGTCCTTCATAGAAGATATCTTAAAAGCATTGATCAACAATATAAAATTCTAACCCCCTTTTTTTAGCTACATGTTGATATCTCTAAGAGGTTTTCAATGTTTTTGCATTCATGTAACCTGTTAACTGTCTAAGGGGCAAAATAACCCTTACTTCTTACTTACATATAGCATCTCATAAATAAAGTCATATAAAAATTATAATATACATTCCATTAAGCACGATGGACACGTAGTCATGTAAATATGTTATCTACATAAAAGGGTTTTGACTTTTAAACACGTAAATGTAATAGGTGCGCAACTTATGAAGAGTAAACTATGGGGGCATATAATATATGTGAGGGTAATCTGTAAAAATCTATGACAGATGAACATGTAAACTATAAAATAGCATGTGAACATATGGACACTGAAATAGATAGAATGTAAATAGATAAATTATGAACACGAAATCTATCATATAATCATTTAATGAAATAGGCTATAAAAGTACTTAAGGCCTTTAAACGTGAGAGATGAAAACCATACGAGTAAATTAATTATGATATATAAACATGTGAACTATAAAAGCACCTAATACATGGGCTCTAGAACCATAAAAGTACATAGCGTGCAAATGAACTAATTTTGCTACACCCATGAACGTTAATTCGGATTAGCGCTAATATCTGGTACCTCGGTGGCTACCATATGAAGATGGAAGAGGCTAAGAAAATAGAATTCACCATTTTCTATAAAGGTACGTACCACCTACATACATATCCTTATTTTAGCTTTCTACTTCCGAGCTGTTAGTGTTCTAACTTGTTGAAAATTTAACATATATTTTCTTTTTTTCAGTTTGCTAGTGAATCCAAAGGATATAATATTGGAGTCTTTGTTTGTTGGTCTAAGATGATTAAAGATCAGTAGCTACAACTGCCAGCTACATTATAACGGTTTTCAAAGTGGAAGACAAGATCATAAACTATTTTCAGCTTTCACTCTCTAATACTCATTATGAACATCCATCGTGTACATTGTCTACAAATCAACTAAATAAAAATTCACTCAAATTAAATAAACCTTATAAGCAAGTAAACGTATATTATATGAGAAAATAGACTTTTGACATCTCTAAATAAGTAAGTGATGAGACATTATACTTATAAGATTACACCATAAATAGGGTGAAATATAAGCAAATAATCCATAAAATTTATAATATATAGACACTAATTTTATTTTATTATGATGCATATAACATGTAACATGCAGACTATGACTGAACATTTATCATATAACCAAATAAACAAGTAAAATATGGAAGTACTTAACTCTTAAATCTTAAAATTGTGGAAACATATAGCATGTAAATAACTTGGTTATGGCATATGATCAATGAACTATAACCTCTAAGCATATATACTTACAACCTATAAACAATTGAACATATGTCATATGAGCAATTTTAATTAATTTATTTATTTATATTTAACATTCTAATCATATAAACTTTTGAAATGTATAGCATTTAAACAAATAAGCTATAGGACATGTAACATAAAAGTAAGTGACCTATGGTATCTATAAATTATAAATAACCTATAAAATATCGGGGGAAATACCCTTTATGGGGGAAAATACCCTCTAATGCATATATGTATGCAACATGTAGTCAATATTTTTATGAAACATATAACATTTAGACAAGAAATTGGTAAAACACCTAATCACGGAGATCAACATATAGCATATAAGCATCTCTTTTATAAAACATGTAATATACAAACAAGATTTATGTAACATATAGACGATAAGCAAATGATCTAGGAAACAAATAATAGAAACAAATAATTCGTGAAACGTTTAACATATGAATTAGTATTTCATGAAACATATAGCATGTAACCACACTCTTTATAAAACATGTAGCATGTAAATAAATGGTTTATATAGCATGTAGCTTAAGGAAAAATGATGCAGAATATACATATCATGTACACAATAATTCATGTAACATGTAATCTATGCACAAAGGATCTATAATACAAATAACATTTGGATAAATAATCCCTAAAGGGAACATCTCTGTATATATATTCTTATAAAACAATTTATTCACCTATCCCGATCCCACCAGTCACAAAAAGGACTTACAGACCATTACCTAATTGGGATAATTGAATACACATTCTATATAGATCATCTACGTAATCACATGGGACGATGTCTGATAAATCATTTAGGCCTTGTCATTCAATTAGGGGTATCTCTAGCTAACATTGGTGCGGACAATTTACCTAACAATCTCCACTACTACCACATCTTCAACTTATATGTACTTGTCTGACTACTTCCAATCCAACATATATATAACCCTAAAAATTCTGAGCACGTCATTGAAGGATTACTAATGATGCTCTTTAGGACTTGATTCTATAAGTAAGGGAGGAATTGATTGAAGAGCTTTCAAACATAAAAGTCAACAATATTCTTCAGCAAGGATAGATCGGCATATGCCATTTTTTGTCTATGTAATTGAATAATCCTTAATTGTATAAACATATGAGTAATCCCCCCTTAGGTCCTACTTTGGCAACCAGGGGGTAACACAAGTGCAACTATAATGTTAGAGAGCACATTAATCTTTGTGTTCCTTTCATTGGTAAAGAACTAGTTCCTTGTGCTTTTTTTTTCCATGACTATTCCCTTATTTTCTGCTTATTATTGCTTTTATATTTTATATGCGCTCAGTCGGCTGATGATGCCTAATGGGTACCCGTTTCTTAGCAATTGGTGTCATTCTACACTTTTGCATCTTTCTGGTGCAGATATTGGTTGAGCCTTCACTATTGATCGCGTTGGAGACTCGTGCAGCTTTTGGATATTCGAGACTAGGGTGAGCGCCTGACGGTTGGGCTTGACCACATCTCATCCTTTGTACTATTACTCTTTGTATATTCGGTGATAGTTATACTTATCATTTTGTTACTTCTAGCACTTGTATTCTATTAGAAGCTTTTGTACTATTGATACCAAGTCTTAAGGTTGGTGTAGTTTCTTTATGTATATATTCGGGTTATGAGCTTCTGCGTTGTCTATCATTATATTTTTCTTCCGCATTGTCTATTGTTATATTCTGCTTCTGCTTATTTCTGCTTGTTATACGTTTGATTAGGTAGTAGTCCATTACTAATTATTTTGGGCTACAGGAATTGGTTCGCCGCCTATTGAGGGGTTGTAAGTGCCATCATGACCTGAGAAATTGGTTCGTGACAGAGACCTATTATGAACTTAACTTTGATATTTTCCGAAATTTTGGCAGAGTTTCCTTTGTAAACAAGCCTACCCAAAAACCTGTCAGCTTACCAGAATGTGATAATACAAACATGTGATGACCCTTCCGGTCATCTTTGTGTTTACGCATTCATTGTACTGTTAGAGCTTTGCTGTAGTGGCCCCAAGTCATTTATGGCTTGTTGGGACCGGTAGTGTCACGCCCCGAGGTTACCCCCTAGACGTAACACGGAACTTGGGACCACAAGTGCCCCAAGCTAACCCTTGGTCATAGCATTCTCAAGTATAACAAAAGGTAAGCGGAAGCATAATAGATAAAGTCAGAATAGCATAAATGGATAATAAAGCCAAATAGGCATACAAGATCCAAAAAGACTCAAATACTGTATATATCTGAAAAGCCTCTACTCATAACATAAAGAGTTGCTAGGACAAGACCCTAGCTAACTCAAAGTACGGAAATAAGAGATGACACGCGCTAAGAACATAACTAGTCCTTGACCTAAGAGGACTCACCAATAGCTGACAGATAGAGTGGCCTGGAAGCTCTAGTCACTTGCCTGGGAAAGGACTCCTGAATCTGCATCATCAAACGATGCAGCGCAAGATATATGTTAGTACTATAGAATGTACCGAGTATGCGAGATGTTCATAAATAATATGAACACTTGCCTAAAACATAATTAAAAACCGAATTCATGCATAATTGAAGAATTCATAAGTTAATATCATGGTTTGAGTAATAAGCATGAGTTCGTAGTCAAAACTTCAAAATAAGATATCATAAAGCTTAGAAAACTTGAAATCATTTATACGGGAGTTTCTTATAACCGACAATAGACCATGTGAGCTACATGGAATCTAATTATATAACCCTAGTTAGAAAAGCTGACTTAAACCATTCCAAGGAACGAGTCATCATACCCAATTATATAACCCTAGTTGGCAAAGCTTCCCTAATGCCTGCTAAGACACAGGACACCATTATCAAGATGTGGATCCACTCTCATTAGCCCATTGGGCTCTTCATTTCATAACCTATGCTGGCAACGTAGTTTTGGACTTGGGTAATCAAACCCTCGTCGCTCGGTGCTAAATACTACTCCCAAAATATGTACATATAGCTCATAAATTCATAGTGGCACAATCTCATGCCAAATCTTTTTGAAACTCATGAAAACATATTGGGTATCATGCAATTCTCATATCATAGGTTCTTGAAGCTTAGCATGGCCATAAGTCAAAAAATACTTTTCTTTCTTAAATTCATGCTTGAAGAATTAGGCATGTAATTTCATAAATACATCATGTCCTGTTCATATAAACATGTATACCTTCACTTGGAAACATGCAATTCAATGGAATCATACTAGAAATCAACTTTAATGCATGGGCTTTTGAAACCAAATAAGAAATCTAAATCAAATCATAAATAAACCATAAGGAACCATGAATTTATGCTCAAAAACTGATTTCATAAGTTTTTCCCCACTTAGATCAAAACTCTAATTTCACAAGTTCACAATTCAAAACAAGAATTGGGGGGTTTAGACACAAGGGTAAAAGGAACCCATTGTTGATTACCCACATACCTTGATTGAAGATAACCCACTTGAATTGGAAAGACTTAGGAGGCTTGAACTTGGAGCTTGAGACTTAAAGCTTGGAGAAGAATTTCCCTTTTTGGGAGGGGAATGAAGTAATAAGAAGGAACATAGGCTAATGATGGTGAAAACCCTTCTTGAAATAGTCAAAACGACATCATTTAGGAGTTAAAAGAGTGGGCAATGACTAAAATACTCCTGGGACATAATTTAGAAAAAGATGGAAAAATTGACCTTCAGGGATCACGAGTTGGTCTACGGTCCGTCATCCCAAAGGACGGACCATCAATATGATCTGTGGTTTTCCACTAACACGTAGGGGTCATTTGGTAGAGTGTATAAGAATAATGCAAAATATGGTGTATTAGTAATGCTTGCATTAATAATACTTGCATTAGTTATGCTTGCATTAGTTATGCTAAGATTTTTCTTATGTAGTGTTTGGTTTGGTGTATTAAAAATAACATGTATTACATCTTTTTTTTAAAAAATTATTTATTTACAAAAATACCCTCCACGAATATGGTGAAAAGGATGTGAAAAAAATTTTAAGAGGCAATTGTGTCTTTAATCATGCTAATGCATGCATTTGAATCCATTGCATTACTAATACCATGTATTTTGAGGTATTAGTAATACACAATAGAGATTAGTTATACACAGGCTAAAAAAATGTACCAAACAAGGTACTAATAATACACAAGACTAATGCATGCATTATTTTGTTTAATACACTCTACCAAATGACCCCTTAGTGGAGCTATTGGAATTGCATTCCAGGAGTTAAACCACGGTCCGTACTACCAAATGATGGACCGTCCTATCGACTCGTGGTTTGCCTTGAGGGATCTAGACTTTTTGTACTTTCATGGATTACGGCTGGGGATGACGGCCTATCATTCAGAAGGATTGACCGTCCCTTGACTCATCATTTCTGGTACAGTTTAAGAGGTCTTCTGGAACTTGGACAACAAGTGCACAGGACAGATCGTGGTTTCAAACCATGAACCATCGACTGACTCGTCGTCTCTGGAAACTTGAGATTTTTCTAAGATTTTAACTTAGATAGTTGGTTTGATCTCCGAGGTGTTACAATATCTCCCCCTTGCGATCATTCATCCTCGAATGAAGACTAAACAAGGGAATATTGAAGAGAAAACAGCCCAACTAGTAACCAAGAATGGAAATCAAGGAAATAAACATGAAAATTGAACCTTTCAACTTGGAAACATGATAAAACTAACTTCGTAAAATATGGATGCATGCTAGGATCATAGAGAAACTGACGGAATAGAATCGTAGGAACATACTAAGGAGGAAACTATTACCTCAAGCTGGAGCAGAATCAAAATGAAAGAGATGAGGATATTTGGCCTTCATGGCCTCTTTCTCTTCCCAAGATGTGGATCCACTCTCATAAGCCCATAGGGCACTTCATTTCATAACCTACGCTGGCAATGTAGTCTTGGACTTGGGTAATCGAACCCTCATTGCTCGGTGCTAAATACTACTCCCAAAACATGTACATATAGCTCATAAATTCATAGTGGCACAATTTCATGCCAAATCTTGTTGAAAAGCATGAAAACACATCGGATATCATGCAATTCTCATATCATAGGTTCTTGAAGCTTAGCATAACCATAAGTCAAAATATACTTTTCCTTCTTAAATTCATGCTTGAAGAATTAGGCATGCAATTTCATAAATACATCATGACTTGTTCATATAAACATGTATACCTTCACTTGGAAACATGCAATTCAATGGAATCATACTAGAAATCAACTTTAATGCATGGGCTTTTAAAACCAAATAAGGAATCTTAATCAAATCATAAATAAACCATAAGGAACCATGAATTGATGCTCAGAAACTAATTTTATAGGTTTTTCCCCACTTAGATCAAAACCCTAATTTCACAAGTTCATAATTCAAAACAAGAATTGGGGGTTATAGACACAAGGGTGAAAGGAACCCATTGTTGATTACCCACATACCTTGATTGAAGATAACCCACTTGAATTGGAAAGACTTATGAGGCTTGAACTTGGAGCTTGAGACTTGAAGCTTGGAGAAGAATTTCCCTTTTGGGATGGGAATGAAGTAATGAGGAGGAACTTAGGCTAATGAGGGTGAAAAAACTTCTTGAAATAGTCAAAAAGACATCATTTAGGAGTTAAAAGAGTGGGTAATGACTAAAATACCCCTGGGACATAATTTAGAAAAAACTGGAAAAATTGACCTTCAGGGATCACGAGTTGGTCTACGGTCTGTCATCCCAAAGGACGGACCAACAAAATGATCTGTGGTTTTCCACTAACACCTAGTGGAGCTACTGGAATTGCATTCCATGAGTTACACCATGGTCCGTACTTCAATACGACGGACCGTCCTGTCGACTCGTGGTTTGCCTTGAGGGATCTAGACTTTCTGAACTTTCAGGGATTATGGCTGGGGATGATGGACCGTCATCCAAAAGGACGGATCGTCCCTTGACTCATCATTTCTTGGACAGTTTAAGAGGTCTTCTGGAACTTGGACAATGAGTGCACAGGATAGACCGTGGTTTCAAACCATGATTCGTCGACAGACTCGTCGTCTCTGGAAACTTTAGATTTTTCTAAGATTTTAACTTAGATAGCTGGTTGATCTCCAAGGTGTTACAGGTAGTTTGGTACCCTGGTCGTTCATTTGGGCGTTTTGGTCGTTTGCTTGTTTTAGAGTTTTAACTTGGAATATCATTGACTTTAGTCAATATTCTTAGCTAACTTGCTCGGAATTGAATTCTGACAGCTCTATTAGCTTTGTAGCATTGAGTTTGCTCTAGTTAGACCTTCAGATGAGCCTTGAGAACTTCTAGTGTGGGTTTTGTGTTGTTTTCTCTATTTTCAGGCCCTTTGGAGTTGAAAGTGTAACTTTGGGTATCTTTCAATGATCGGAGTGTCGAATTCTAAATCCAATGATTTCATCATCTACGGATTGATGAGTTTGGGTTAGGAAAGTGGTTGGTTTGGGCCTCGGGTGAGTCGGGCTCATTTCGAGCCTTTGGGTTCTTATTCGTTAGTGTTGACCTAGGTCAACATTTCTCCGAAACGACCTCGTATGGAAGTTCTATAGATTCTGTTGAGTCTGGAACATCATTTTCACTCTATTAGCATTATTGGTTTTTGAGTATTGATTTTTGATTGTGCTCGGAATACCCTGTGGAGTTTTGGAAAGGTGCAGACTTTTACTGTTACAGGTGCAGGACTCAGGCCTTAATTGCGATCGCGAGCCTCGCCTCGCCTCTCGCCCCTCGCGATCACGATGAAGCACCTGGACTCCTATTCTTCACGATCGCATGATCGCCTGTCATGATCGCGATGAAGTCCTTTCCCCTTTGTTCATCGTGACCGTGTGGCTAGCCTTCATGATCGCTATGGTCTAGCCAGCGTTGTCCTCCCGAATGCGAGGGGTCCCAACGCGATCGAGATGAAGGACCCCTGGCAGTATAAAAAAATTTCATTTTGTATTTCCAGCCATTCTCTCTTGTTTTCTTCCAGCTCCAACTCGCCCAAACCCTCTCTAATTTGCTCAAACCAGTACTCACTTGAAGAAATCTCGTACCCTCGATAAATTTGTGTTCCGTTGGTGTTTTGGTAAGTTTTTCCTCTTCTCCTTAGTTGTCTTCTCCAATTATCTAAATCTCCATTCTTATAAATTCTTGAAGCTATGAATTTATCATAAGTTTCACTTCCTAGCTCGTGTATGTTCGTGGGTTTGAAGAATTCTCTGTCTTGGCTTAAATTCCAGCTTCTTGGTAGGTAATTCTTGCCTAATTTCTGGTTTCCTTTCCTTAAATCCTTAAGTTGGGTTCTTGATTATTAGAGGTTGTTTTAGCCCAAAATTGTTGCCCGATTTCCTTGATTTTTCGGGCATGTACTCCTATGGTCTAGGTGATCATATTGTGCATTTTCATTTTTGGTTTCAGGTTGCGAGGCCCAGGGGGCCGCCATTTACCCAAATTTTGATCCAGCTACAATTTTGGCAATATGTGTATCATTAGACTCGTTTTAACATTTTCTCTATGTTTTTTATAGTTTGATCATCATTCGGGTTCTCTTGGAGGGATTCGGGCTTGGACACTGTTGTTCAGGTAGCTTATTGTCAAACGACAGGTAGGTTACGGTCTAAACTCCCTAGATTTACCATATATCAGATAAAATTGTACTAGCTGGTACCCTTGGGTTGGGTTATTAGGTTGGTACCACAGACCCTGACTGTTTTTCCATGATTCTCCCTCGTTTCTTTCCTCTATTGCGTGTAGTATTCTTCGTAGTTGGTATTATCAACCTTATGGTCCTGTGTGGCCTTGTTTGAATCTGGACCATAGATGGTGGGCTATTCAGGAGTGCCGATGAGTCTCGTGCATCATTATTGTGATACTATACTGGCTATCTGTGTCGTAGAGTGATTGGAGCCTGTGCAGGGCCGATAGGTTGATTGTGAGCTGCTGGGCGGCTAATTGGGTTTGATCATATCATTTCCATGCATATAGAGAGGTTTTAGCCACGCTTTACTATGGTTTTGGCTTCGGGCCTACTGAAACTGATTTTCTAAACTTTGCATGGCCTTGGTGGCCCGTTTTCAATGGAAATAGATTGGGAATGGTTTGACTTATCATGTGGATCTTCTTGGGGTAAAAGAAAGTTATATTATGATTTCTATCACTAGTTTTACTATTAACGCTAGACTCGATAGGGCTGGGGTGCTAGTTGAGTTTTCTTACCGAATTGGGATGATTTTAGTCTCGGTCAGACCGAGCACCTGAGATGACTTTCTACTGTTTATACTTGGTTACACTTGAGCACCCTTGGAGGGGTTTTTGAGACATTTTTCCCACTACTTTAGTCCTGGATAGGGTCTGGCATGCATAGTCGAGACAGGGTCTCTAGCTTGAACTAGGACTTCCTCCGGATGACATATTTTGATACTGAGTTTTAGTATGGGGTCAGGGACCTCCATGGACCTTGTCGTTCTGGACCTGGGACCTAGGGTTTTGTATGCCGTAGGGAGGGTATATAGCGGAGTAGAGGTATACAGGCAGTGTCCTTCTATGGAACCTACCTGCTGGGCCCAATCGGCACTGGAGAAGGTACATACAGAGTTTCTATTCCACCCCTGAGATCTTCATGCATCGCATCATTTATTGTTTGAGGTTCCACCCTTGTTTGCTATTTGTTGAGTGTACGTTCCAGTTGTATGGGTGGGTGGAGGGTTTGTTTTCACTTGTTTTCATTCCTTAGTTGTATGGGCGGCCAAGGGATTGTAGGTAGACTCTTGTTACTTTATCCTGATACTATCCCTTGTCACGGTTATGATTTAAGATTATATACTGCAACCTTGTTAGTTCTGGGTTGAGATTGATATGATTAGTTTGGTTATTGATTCCTATTTTCTGAGCATGTCTATCTTTACTCTCCTCTCCCTTTTCTTATACTTGAGGTTACTGGTATACCGTCTACTTTTAAAACTTGTATATATATACTCTTTTTGTAAGGATCCCAGGTACGTCATCTCTTACTATGACTGGTGCCTATTATGTATATATTTTACTTCCTAGCCTTGTATGTTGTTTCTGTTGTCTTTCCTCTGGGCTAGTTCTTGTGTACTTTTTCATTGATTTCTGTGACTACTTAATTCTATTCTGTCTGTTACTACACTTTTATCTTATATGTGCCCAGTCAGCATATGATACCTACTGAGTACTGTATGCTTCGCATTTGGTGCTCATACTACACTCTGCATCTTCTGGTGCATATCCTAGTGTGGGCCATCATTGTTAGCTTATCGGAGACTCATGCGAGGAGCTACTTTTGTGATATTCTGGACTGGAGATGAGCTCTTGGCGACCGGAGCTTAACTTTAGTTGTCTTTTGTATATTTTGTACTCTCTTAGCTTCGGAGACATCTATGTATATATTATTTTGGACCCATTGTGCTCCTTATGTAGATCCGACCCTTATATGCTATGACACCAGGTTCTGGGTTTGGTTTAGCTTCCGCATTGTATATATTATTCCTATTATCTATTTCTTTTCATCTTATTCCCTTGCTTCCGCTTATTAAGTTGTTCTTTCGCTTAGATTGTTAGATTGTAGCCCATTACTAACCATTTCGGACTATAGGGGTTTGCCTATTTGGAGGTTGTAGGTGTCATCATGACCGAGAAGTTGGGTCATGACAGTTTTGCATCAGTGCCCTAGATTCACCGATGTCATCGATATAGGAGCCAATGTCTAGTAGAGTTCTGCAGATTAGGGCGGAGACGTATGTACTCAATCTTTGGGAGGCTATAGTGACATTTTAGGAAAATGGACTTTTCTTGTTTCTCTCTCATTCGTAGTTTCCTTGAAAGTTTCTTGAAATCTCACTTGTTCTGGTTCACTCTTCTGCATATGGTTCGTACGAGATCTTCAGCTTCTGGTGAAGGAGAGCCTCCTACCTCTGCACCTTCGACTCCAGCCAGGGTCGGGTGGTCGCAAGGGTAGGGGTAGAGGTTGTCTCATATCAGCAGGACCAGCTAGAGCTGCTAGAGTTGAGATAGAGCCCAATTTTGACTATGAGCCAGAGTTTGCTCCAGAGCAGCAGCATGTGGGACCAGGGATAGCCCAGGTACCACTAGCTCTAATACCAGTTCCAGCACTAGTTTTTGTGCCAGCTTTAGCCCCAGCTCAGTCCTAAGATATTCGGGGTTTGCTTATTCAGCTTTTGGGTATGATTGGAGAGAGACCTTTAGAGGTAGCACAGACGTCCGCCCAGAGGGCAGCCCTGGGTGTTCCGAGTTCAGGAGCGCAGCCTGCTACTACGGCTCCCCGTGCTGAGGTTATCCTAGTTCCAGTGGTTGCACAACCTCTTGCTCCTCACCCAGCTATAATAGATGGGGAGTAGAAGGCCTTGAGTAGATTTCTAAGATTGGCACCGCCGAGATTTGCTGGTACATCAGGTCATGACCCGTATGATTTTATTACTACATGTGAGGAGATGTTGCACAATCTAGGTTTGTTGGAGACTCATAGAGTCGGTTATACCACCTACCAGTTGGAGGGTCTAGCGAAGCTATGGTGGAGGGCACAGGTTACTTGCAGGCCATTTACGTCACCTCAATTGTCTTGGTCTGAGTTCTATGAGGCCTTTATGGCCAAGTTCTTGCCTCAAAGTGATTGTGAGCATCGTAGGGAGCATTTTATTCGGCTTATGCAAGGATCTATAACAATATCCAGATATTAGACCCATTTTCATCAGCTAGCACCATTTGGAGCTATGATCATTCCTATCGAGGCAGATAAGATTTGAAGATTTGCATGAGGTTTGAGGCTAGAGATTAGATAGCCAGCTGAGATATTGGTTATCGATGGTCAATCATTTCAGGCTATCGCAGATTATGCTCATACTGTGGAGGATTTACAGCGACATGATCAGGGGGCCAGAGATAAGAGGCCTCGACATCAGGGTGGCTATAGTGGTTCCAGACATGGTGGTAGAGGTTCAGGCCAGTGGGGCCGAGGTTATCAGTCGTAGCCGCACTAGGATCAGTCCAGCCGGTCGGTTCAGGCTTCACTTCAGATATCCGGTAGTACTCAGTTTGAGCAGGGTTAGAGGATCCATCAGGGCTACAGCAATCAGTCTTCAAAGGGTACAGCTTCTAGGGCATCAAGTTGTGGTGGCCATACGGGTTCTGCTGGTTTATCCCGACCGAGTAGTCATCGGGGGCTTGTTTCACTTATGGTGTGGTTGGTCATTTTGCTAGAGATATCCCCCAGCAGGGTACAGTACAGCCAGCCGCTCCGCCAGCTCAGCCTATCTACTAAGTTCAGCCATTGGCTCGAGGAGATAGTGGTCAGGGTAGAGGTGGTGCTCCGCGTGGCAAAGAAGGTAGTAGGGATGGCAGTCAAGCAAGTGGAGATCATCGTCAGTTCTATGCAGTCCCTGGAAGATCGGAGGCAGAGGCCTCGAATGTCGTGATCACAGGTATAATTTATGTATGTCGTCAGCTAGCTTATGCTTAATTTGATCCTGGATCCACTTGTTCGTATGTATCTGCCTACTTTTTGCCTTGTTTGGGGTTGGCTAGTGAGCCATTATCTGTTCTTGTTTCTGCTTTGACCCCAGTAGGAGATTATTTAGTAGTGGATCAGATTGTGAGATCTTGCATGATATCTATTGGTGATTTGGAGACTTGGGCTGACTTGATGATACTTGATATGTTAGACTTTGATGTGATACTGGGCATGGATTGGTTATCCCCTCACCGTGTGGTTTTACCATAGTCGTGCCCAGTGTATCCCCAGTTGTGTGGTAGGGTTCTGTTAGCCATGCACCATCTGGGATCATCTCTTGTCTTTGATCTAGGAAGTTGATTTCCTGTGGGTGTTTAGCTTATCTAGCATATGTCCAAGATGCTAGTGCTGACCCTTTATCTCCTGAGTCCATTCTTGTGGTTAGAGACTTCCTAGATGTGTTCCTTACTGACCTGCCAGGCCTTCCACCTGAGAGAGATGTTGATTTTGCCATTGAGTTAGAGCCGGCCACCAGGCCCATTTTTATTCCTTCGTACCGTATGGCTCTTGCTGAATTGAGAGAGCTTAAGGAGTAGCTCCATGATTTGTTATCTATGGGGTTCATTAGACCGAGTGTGTCTCCTTGGGGTGCTCTTGTTCTCTTCGTGAAGAAGAAGGATGGGTCGATGCAGATGTGTATTGATTACCGGCAGTTGAATAAGGTGACAGTGAAGAATAGGTATCCGATGCCTAGGATTGATGACTTATTTGATCAGCTTCAGGGTTTAGCCGTGTTTTTGAAAATTGATTTGAGGTCTGGCTACCATCAGTTGAGGATTAGGGCGGAGGACATCCCTAAGACAGCATTCAGGACACGTTATGGCCATTATGAGTTCCTGATGATGTCTTTTGGGTTGACTAATGCCCCTGCAGCCTTCATGGACTTGATGCATAGGGTGCTTAGCCCGTACGTGGATATGTTCATGATAGTTTTCATAGATGACATTCTGATATACTCGAGGAGCAGGGATGAGCATGAACAATACTTGAGGACTGTACTTCAAACTTTGAGAGATCATCAGCTTTATGCCAAGTTCTCAAAGTGTGAGTTTTGTCTTGAGTCATTTGCATTCCTAGGACACGTGGTGTCTAAGGATGGGATTAGAGATAACCCGAGTAAGATTTTTGTGGTTCGTGATTGGCCTAGACCCACTACTGTTACCGAGGTTCGCAACTTTATTAGGTTAGCAGTTTACTACAAGAGGTTCGTTCAGGGATTTTCTTCCATAGCAGCACCCTTGACTATGCTGACTAGGAAGGATGTTCCATTCCAGTGGTCGGATCAGTGCGAGGATAGCTTCCAGAGGCTTAAGGTCTTATTGACTTCAGCTCCAGTTTTGACTTTGTCGGTTGAGGGTCAGAATTTCATCGTGTATTGTGATGCTTCCGGAGTTGGTCTTGGTTATGTGTTGATATAGCAGGGTGAAGTGATAGCATATGCATCAAGACAGTTAAAGGTTCATGAGCGCAACTACCCCACTCATGAATTAGAGTTTGCGATGGTAGCCTTCACGCTCAAGATCTGGAGGCACTACTTATATGGAGTTCACTGTGAGATATTCACTAACCACCATAGTCTTCAGTACATTATGAGTCAGCGAGAGCTGAATTCGAGGCAGAAGAGATGGATTAAGCTACTGAAGAACTATGATTTCACTATTCTATACCATCCGAGCAAGGCAAATATGGTAGCGGATTCCTTGAGTCGGAAGGCGGTGAGTATGGGCAGCCTATCTTCACTTTTAGTTTCTAAGCGACTGTTGGCCTTGGACATCCATTCCTTGGCTAACCAATTGGTTAGGCTTGACTTGTCGGATCCTAGCATAGTTCTTGCCAGTGTTGAGGTCCGTTCTACTCTAGTTGATCAGATTCAGATCCGAAACTTTGAGGATCAGAGTTTGTGTGACCTTCGTGATCAGGACGTTTGGGGTGAGGCCAGCCAGGCTACTTTGGGTTCTGATGGTATTCTGAGGGTTGATGGTCAACTTTGTATTCTGAGGGTTGGAGATTTGATTCAGATGATACTTCGTGAGGCTTATTGCTCTAGATACTCCATTCATCCTGGCACGGCAAAGATGTATAGAGATTTGAGACATCTTTACTGGTGGTGTGGTATGAAGCGGGATGTAGTAGAGTTTCTATCTTGGTGTTTGAATTGTCAACAGGTGAAGTCCGAGCACATGAGACCGGGTGGCTTAATGCAGTGACTTCCCATTCCTGAGTGGAAGTGGGAAGGTGTTACTATGGACTTCATGGTTGGTTTGCCTCATACTTCTTGGGGTTTTGATTCCATTTGGGTGATTGTGGATCGGCTGACTAATCGGCCCACTTCTTGCCTATTCAGACTTCCTACGGTGCTGAGAGGTTCGCTCAGATTTACATTTATGAGGTTGTTCAGTTGAATGGGGTCCTAGCTTCTATCATTTCAGACCGCGGCACTCAATTCACATCTCAGTTTTGGAGGGCTATTCAGCGATACTTGGGTACATAGGTTCAGCTTAGTACTTCTTTCCACCCTTAAATGGATGGCCAGTTCGAGAGGACTATTTAGGTCCTGGAGGATATGTTTCGGGATTGCATTCTTAACTTTGGAGGTTCATGGGATCAGTTTGTGCCATTAGCTGAATTTGCTTATAATAATAGCTTCCATTCGAGCATTGGCATGGCACCTTTTGAGGCCTTGTATGGTAGGCATTGCAGATCACTGATTGGTTGGTTTGATGGGTTAGATTCCAGACCGCAGAGTATAGATTTGCTTAGAGACTCCTTAGACCAAGTCCGTTTGATTCAGGATAGACTCAGAGCAGCCCAGAGTAGGCAGAAAAGCTACGATGATCGTAGACTTCGTGCCTTAGAGTTCAGTGTTGGTGACTTGGTTTTCCTTCGAGTATCGCCCGTGAAGGGCGTGGTGAGATTTGGTCGGTGGGGAAAGCTTAGCCCCAGGTTCATTGGGCCATTTGAGATTCTCCAGAGGGTTGGTAGTATTTCCTATATATTAGCTTTGCCTTCGATGTTTTTAGATGTTCACCCAATTTTCCATGTTTTAATATTGCACCGGTATATCCCATATGAGTCTCATGTGTTGCATTGGGATTCAGTCCAGTTGGATGAGAGTTTATCTTTTGTTGAGGAGCCGATAGCTATTTTGACCAGAGATATCAGAAGATTGAGATCTAGGGAGATTCTAGTTGTGAAAGTTTAGTGGAGACATCGTCCAATCGAGGAGGCTACTTGGGAGATCGAGAGTGAGTTGCGTGCTCAGTACCTACAGTTGTTCGAGCCTTCAGGTACTCCCTTCTTCTTGACTTTCGAGGATGAAAGTCTTTTTAGTAGTGGATGTTGTGATGACCCTTCCGGCAACTTCGTGTTTATGCATTCATTATACTGTTAGAGCTTTCCTGTAGCAGCCCCAAGTTATTTATTGCTTGTTGGGACTGGTAGTTTGGTACCCTAGTCATTCGTTTGGGCGTTTTGGCCATTTGCCTGTTTTAGAACTTTAACTTAGAATATCATTGGCTTTAGTCAACTTTCTTATCTAACATGCTCGAAATTGAATTCTGACAGTTCCATTAGCTCCGTAGAGTTGAGTTTAGTCTAGTTGGACCTTCAGTTGAGTCCTGAGAACTTCTGGTGTGGGTTTTATGTTGTTTTCTCTATTTTCAGGACCTTTGGAGTTGAAAGTGTAACTTTGGGTGGATTTTGATGATCGGAGGGTCGGATTCAAAATTCGACAATTCCATCAGCTCCGGAATGATGATGTTGGGTTAGGAAGGTGGTTGGTTTGGGCCCCGGGTGAGCCGGGCTCATTTCGAGCCTTTGGGTTCTTATTAGTTAGTGTTGACTTGGGTCAACATTTCTCCGAAACGACCTCGTATGGAAGTTTCATCGATTCCATTAGGTCCGGAACATCGTTTCCACTCTATTAGCATTATTGGTTTTTGAGTATCGGTTTCCGATTATGCCCGGATTGCCCCGTGGATTTTGGAAAGTTGCAGACTTTTGTTGTTGTAGGTGCAAGTCTCAGGCCTTAATCGTAATCGTGAGCCTCGCCCCTCGCGACCGCTATGAAACACCTGAACTCCTGTTATTCATGATCGCGATTAAGTACCTTCCTCTTTGTTCATTGTGACCGCGTGGCTAGCCTTCACAATCGCTATGATCTAGCGAGTGTGGTCCTCGCGACCGCGAGGGGTCCCATCGGGATCGCGATGAAGGACCCCTGGGCGTATAAAAAAAATCATTTTGTACTTCCAGCCATTCTCTCTCATTTTCTTCTAGCTCCAACTCGCCCAAACCCTCTCTAATATGCTCAAACCAGTACTCACTTGAAGAATTCCCGTACCCTCAATAAATTCGTGTTCCGTTGGTGTTTTGGTAAGTTTTTCCTCTTCTCCTTAGTTGTATTCTCCAATTATCTAAATCTCCATTGTTATAAATTCTTGAAGCTTTGAATTTATGGTAGGTTCTGCCTCCTAGCTCATGCATGTTCGTGGGTTTGAAGAATTCTCCGTCTTGGCTTAAATTCCAGCTTCTTGGTAGGTAATTCTTGCCTAATTTCGTGTTTCCTTTCCTTAAATGCTTAAGTTGGGTTCTTGATTATTAGGGGCTATTTTAGCTCGAAATTGTTGCCCAATTTGCTTGATTTTTCAGGCATGTACTCCTATGGTCTCGGTGATCATATTGTGCATTTTACTTTTCAGTTTTGGGTTGGGGGCCCACAGGCCTGCTGGCCACCCAAATTTTGACCCAGCTACAATTATGGCGATATGGGTATCATTAGACTCGTTTTAACATTTTATCTACGTTTTTGATAGTTTGATCATCATTCGGGTTCTATTGGAGCAATTCAGGCTTGGATACTGTTGTTCGGGCAGCTTATCGTCGGATGACAGGTAGTTTACGATCTAAAATCCCTAGATTTAGCATATATTGGATAAAATTGTACTAGCTGTCACCCTTGGGTTGGGTTATTAGGTTGGCACCACAGACGCTGACCGTTTTTTCATGATTCACCCTCATTTCTTTCCTCCATTGCGTGTAGTATTCTCCATAGTTGGTATTATCACCCTTATGGTCCTGTGTGGCCTTGTTTGACTCTAGACCATAGATGGTGGGTTATTAGGGGGTGCCCGTGAGTATCGGGCATCATTATCATGATACTATGCTGGCTATCTGTGTTGTAGAGCAATTAGAGCCTGTGCAGGGCCGATAGGTTGACTGTGAGCTGCTAGGCGGATATTTGTGTTTGATCATATCATTTCCATGCATGTAGAGAGGTTTTAGCTCTGCTTTACTACAGTTTTGGCTTCAGGCCTACTAGAATTGATTTTCTAAACTTTGCATAGTCCTAGGGGCCCATTTTTGACAGAAATGGATTGGGAATGGTTTGACTTATCATGTGGATCTTCTTGGGGTAAAATAAAGTTAAATTATGATTTCTATCACCAGTTTTACTATTAACGCTAGACTCGGCAGGGTCGGGGTTCTAGTTGAGTTTTCTTACCGAATTGGGATGATTTTAGTCTCGGTCGGGCTGAGCACCTGAGATGACTTTCTACTGTTTAGACCCGGTTACGCCCGGGCACCATTGGAGGGGTTTTTGAGACATTTTTCCCACTACTTTAGTCCTGAACAGGGTCTGGGCATGCATAGTCGAGACTGGGTCTCTAGCTTGAACTCGAACTTGCTCCGAATGACATGTTTTGATACTGAGTTTTAGTATGGGGTCTGGGACCTCCATGGACCTTGTCGTTCCGGACCTGGGGCCTAGGGTTGCGTGTGCCAGAGGGAGGTATACGGTAGAGTAGAGGTATACGAGAAGTGTCCTTCTATGGAACCTACCTGCTGGGCTCGATCGGCACCGGAAGAGGTACATACAGAGTTTCTATTCCACCCTGAGATCTTCATGCATCGCATCATTCATTGTTTGAGATTCCACCCTTGTTTGTTTTTTGTTGAGTGTACGCTCTGGTTGTATGGGCGGTCGGAGGGTTTGTTTTCACTTGTTTGCATTCCTGAGTTGTATGGACGGTCGAGGGATTGTAGGTAGACTCTTGTTACTTTATCTTGATACTATCCCTTGTCACGGTTATGATTTGAGATTATATACTGCAACCTTGTTAGTTCTGAGTTGAGATTGATATGATATGATTAGTTTGGTTATTGATTCCTATTTTCCGAGCATGTCTATCTTTACTCTCCTCTCCCTTTCCTTATACTTGAGGTTACCGGTATACCGTCCACTTTTAAAACTTGTATATATATACTGTTTTTGCAAGGATCCTAGGCTCATCATCTCTTACTATGACCGGTGCCTGTTGTGTATATATTTTACTTGCTAGCCTTGTATGTTGTTTCTGTTGTCTTCACTATGGGCTAGTTGCTATGTACTTTTTCATTGATTTATGTGACTACTTGCTTCTATTCTATCTATTACTACGCTTTTATCTTATATGTGCCCAGTCGTCCTATGATACCTACTGGGTACCATATGCTTCGCATTTGTGCTCATACTACACTCTGCATCTTCTGGTGCAGATCCTAGTGTGGGCCATCATTGTTAGCTTGCTGGAGACTCGTGCGAGGAGCTATTTTTGTGATATTCTAGACTGGGTGTGAGCTCTTAGCGATCGGAGCTTAACTTTAGTTGTCTTTTGTATATTTTGTACTCTCTGAGCTTCGGAGACATCTATGTATATATTATTTTGGACCCATGGTGCTCCTTATGTAGATCCAGCTCTTATACGCTATGACACCAGGTTCTGGGTTTGGTTTAACTTCCGCATTGTATATATTATTCTTGTTATCTATTTCTTTTCATCTTGATTCCTTGCTTTCGCTTATTAAACTATTCTTCCGCTTAGATTGTTAGATGGTAGCTCATTACTGACCGTTCCAGGCTACGGGGATTGATTCCCCTACTGGGGGTTGTAGGTGCCATCATGATCGAGAAATTGGGTCTTGACAAAACACTTCACAGAGTGTCACAACAAACATAACACAAAAAATAAAGAAAGAATAGACTTCTCTTGTCCCTACGTTTCAAATGAAGACTGTGACAAGTATAGCAACTTACTTGTGAGGAATATCAGAGGCCCAAAAATTATTGGCAAAAATTATATCCTCTGAACATTATCATAATATAGACATATGAAATGCCTAGAGTACTATAGCTATCTCTAGCGGTTAACCTACCTCAAGGCTACTTGGCTAATCTCTATATGTTAGTGTATGACCCATATTTACGTAAGTTAAATTTGTTTTTCCTACTGCATCATGCGACGTCCTTTATAGAAGATATCTTAAAAGCATTGATCAACAATATAAAATTATAACCCTTTTTTTTTAGCTACATGTTGATATCTCTAAGAGGTCTTCAATTGTTTTTGCATTCACGTAACCTGTTAACTGTCTAAGGGGCCAAATAACCTTTACTTCTTACTTACATATAGCATCTAATAAATAAAGTCATAAAAAATTATAATATACATTCAATTAAGCACGATGGACACGTAATCATGTAAATATATGATCTACATAAAAGGGTTTTGACCTATAAACATGTAAATCTAATAGGCGCGCAACTTATGAACAGTGAACTACGGTGGCATATAATCTATGTGAGGGTAATCTGTAAATATCTATGACAAATGAACATGTAAACTATAAAATAGCATGTGAATAGATGGACACTGAAATAGATAGAATGTAATCAGATAAATTATGAACACGAAATCTATCATATAATCATATAAGCAAATAGGCTATAAAAGTACTTTAGGCCTTTAAACGTGAGAGATGAATAACATACGAGTAAATTAATTATGATATACAAACATGTGAACTATAAAAGCACCTAATACATGGGCTCTAGAACCATAAAAGTACATAGCATGCAAATGAACTAATTTTGCTACACCCATGAACGTTAATTTGGATTAGCGCCAAATATCTGGTACCTCGGTGGCTACCATATGGAGATGAAAGAGGATAAGAAAACAAAATTCACCATTTTCTATAAAGGTACGTACCACCTACACACATGTCCTTATTTTAGCTTTTTACCTCCAAGTTGTTGGTGTTCTAACTTGTTGAAAATTTAACATATGTTTTCTTTTTTTTAGTTTGCTAATGAATCCAAAGGATCTAATATTGGAGTCTTTGTTTGTGGGTCTAAGACGATGAAAGATCAATAGTTACAACTTACCAACTACATTATAACGGTTTTCAAAGTGGAAGACAAGATCATAAACTATTTTCAGCTTTCACTCTCTAATACTCATTATGATCATTCATCGAGTACATTGTCTACAAATCAACTAAATAAAAATTCACTCAAATTAAATAAACCTTATAAGCAAGTAAACGTATATTATATGAGCAAATAGACTTTTGACATCTCTAAATAAGTAAGTGATGAGACACAATACTTATACGATTACACCATAAATAGGGTGAAATATAATCAAATAATCCATAAAATTTATAATATATAGACAATAATTTTTTTTGATGCATATAACATGTAACTGTCACGACCCGATTTCTCAGGTCATAATGGCACCTACAACCCCCTAGTAGGCGAACCAATCCCCGTAGCCCGGAATTGTTAGTAATAGGCTACCACCTAACCAATTACGCACAACAAGAAGAAATAAGCGGAAGCTAAAAGTAAAGATAAGACATGCAGAAGCAACAACCAAAAATATATATACGAAGATACTACACCAACCCCAAGACTTGGTATCGATAGTACGGAAGTTTCTAATGGGATACAAGTGCCAGAAGTAATAAAATACAATATAAATCTATCTCCGAAAATATAAGGAGTAACAGTACAAAAGATGAGATATAGACAAGCCCCGATCGGCAGGTGCTCACCCTAGTCTCGATGTCCAAAAGCTGCACGAGTCTCCAACACGATCAACTGCAAAAGCTCAACTAATATCTTCACCAAAAAATGCAGAAGTGTAGTATGAGCACCAAGACAATGGGTACTCAGTAGGTATCATCATCCAACTTAGGGTATATACAATATAAAAACAGTATTAAGCAGAACACAAGAAAGCAATCACAGAAGCAAGGAAGAAGCACAAGGAACAATCACCCAAGAGTTACAAGAATACATGCTAGCACAAACATAAACATAACACAGAAACACAGGTGTAAGATAGAATAACACACCTGGAATCCTTGCAACAATAGTATATATAAAAGGAGAGAGTTTAGAAAGACATGGCGGTATACCGGTAACCTCAAGTAAAAGGAAGAAATAAAGAAACTTCACATACTCAAGAAGGGAGCAATATACTAAAGGAAAACATACAACGAATCCAACTTTATAGATAATATAAACAGAGATCAACCTCGCAAATATCAACCTACGATGGAACCACTAAACCACAATAACCGAGAGACACTACTCAAATCCTCATAAGGATGGAACCAGAAACTCACCCTCTGCTAAGAAGGCCACACAAAAGTGCCTCAATAAGCCATGACAAGCTCTAAATAAAGACATGAGTAAATATAATCTACCTACAGTCCTAATGGCCTCCCATACAATTGAGGAACGTAATCAAGTGAAAACAAACCCTCCGACTGCCCATACAACCGGAGCGTACACTAAACACACAGCAAAAAATGGTTGAATCCAAGTGAAATATGCAGCATGATGATGATATAATGGAACCGGTAATAGTAACTATGTATGCACCTCTTCCCGTTACTTTGGTAGGAGGACCCATGGTGGGACATGCCCTATATACCTCATCCTACACCGTATACCCCTCCTCTAGCGCACTCGGCTCCTAGCCAAGCCCCGGAAGTGAGGGCCCATGGAGGTCCCTGACCACATGCAGTAACAAACATAAAATCTCTAAGATGTCATTCAGAAATAAGTCTGGGTTCAAGCCAGTGGATAAGTCTCGAATATGCATGACCGAGATTGAACCAGGACTAAATCAATAGGAGTAATCTTAAAATACCTTCTCCAAGGGTGCCCAAGGTATACTCGGGTCTAAATCAATAATAAAAGCCTCAATAACCCTCTCAAAGGGTGCCCAGAGCATGTCCGGGTCTAAATTAGTCAGAAATCAGGTCTAGTGCTCTGGCCAGCAGAGTCTAGTATCAGTAGAAAATCAAGTGTAGTACTCCTCCCAGCAGATACTAGTACCAGTAATAAAATCAGTGCGAAATCATCCAAAAATCCCATTTTTATCATCCAATATATCGAAAATGGGCCCCGGAGGCCATGCAAGTTTAGGGAAACGGTCTATAGTAGCTCGCAGCCAAAACCAAAGTAAAACATGCAGGGAAAACCTTGTTCATGGATGATATACTCGCATATAAATATAAACTAGCCCAACGGCTCACAAACATTTTCTATTAGCCCTGCACAGGCCCAGCAGCTACTCAGTAGACATAACTAGCCTTAAAGGATATCTATATGTCCAGGACTCATGGACATTCCCAAATAACCCACTATCTATGTTTCAGAGTCAATACAAGGCCACACAGGACCACAAGGGTAATATACAATACTACACAAATACTACAATCAACGTATGAAGTAAACGGATAGAAAAGACGGGCAAGGTCTGGGGTACCAACCTATAACAACCCATCCAAGGATACTAATTAATGCAGTTATAGCCTATATTCGCAGAGTTTAGGTAGGGAAATCCATAACCTACCTGTCGTCCGACGAATAGCTGCGGGGACGGTATCGTCCACGCTCGAACTGCTCCAAGAAGCTTCAAATCACAAAACCACTATCAATACAATAATCTATACTTCAAAACAAGACTAACGATATCCATATTGCTATAATAATAGCCATGTCGAAATTCGGGTCACAAATAGGTTCGTGGGCCTCGCAACCTGAAATGGGAAATGAAAAACACTCATGTGTTCCTTACCATCCCGGGAGCACATGCTCAAAAATTGAACAGAATCAGACAACAATTGGGGCTCAAAATAGCCCGCTCACGATGAGGCTTAAAGATAGAATTTCAAGAATAAAATCGGAAATTGGGCAAGAATTACTTACCACAAAGATGAAATTTAAGCCAAGGCGGACAATCCTTCACCCCCACGAAGAATGTACGAGCTAGGAGCAGCCACTACATAAGAATTTCCAAGCTTGGAATGAGAATCAATGGTGGAATTTTAAGGAAGGAACAAGAGAATTTCAAGGAGGAAGAAGGCTTACCAAGAGACGAAGAAACACGGAAAATACATGAACAAATGATTCCCCAAGGTTTAGGACTGATTTGGAGTAATTTGGTAGAGAGAATTTGTGTTTTAGAGTTGGAAAAATATGAGGAGCAATTCAGGAAAAACGAAGGCCAGAGAATTTTATAGCTCACTACTAGAAAAAGGGGATTTGGCGGCAATTAAATATGGTTTTAGCAGCCATAACAATGGCGGCCATACCCTTTACCAGCCAAAGATCTTTGGCCGCTGTATCGGGGGTCGGAAAAGGGTATAGCGACATTTGTTACTAACGCTGGTAAAGGTAAGCTAAATTGCCGCTAAAACTCATTAGTTCTAGCGGCAATTGTTTTCGGCAATAAGGATGGCTGCCAAATCCAATTTTAAATGGCTAGTTATGTTCAAGTAGTGTCAATTTTTATAGCTGGTAAATCTAATTATATTGCCGCTAAAACTCATCAATTTTAGCGGTAATTGAGATGGTTGTTAAATCCTATCCAAAACAGCTAATGTTGCTCTTGTAGCGTCCATCTTTATAGTCGTTAAATTCAATAAAATAGCCGCTAAAAACCCATAGATTTAACGGCAATAGTTTGGTGGCAATTATAAAGGCTAGAATATCCCTTTTGAAAATGTATAAATTTCCACTCTTTAGCGTCCAATTCTTTTTGCCTGTAAAAATAAATTGACGCTAAAAGTCACAATCTTTAACAGCCAATTGCTTAGCCATTCATTCAAAAAATTATATTGTTTGCACTTCAAGTAATAATTTCATAACTAATAAATCCAACAAATTTAAAAGAGAGACTCTTAGAGGCAACAAAGTTTGTGAAATGCTGAAAAACATATACTATTAATTCATAAAACATAACATCTCATTAAATCTTAACAAACAAAAGGAAGTAGTAATCCAGAATATAGTATCACAACTTAAAAATAAACTTATATTATCTGAACAAAATAACTAAAATGATTATATAACCAATACTATCGAATAATGTCTTCAAATAACTTCCACAATTGCTCGTCATATTGAATATTTCATAGGCAAAATTTTTGAACATCAGACTGTATGACCTGAAATAATAAAATGAATAATGTCAAAAGATGAAATATAATAAATATAAACATCGCGAGTTAGGAGCTATATTATATCAGAACCATAAGAAAATTACAAGAAATCTCATCAATATTAGTCGCAATGACCTCAAACACCTTGCATCACAACTGATTGGGATCATAAGAGGCATAGAGACGCAAAAAAAATTATTAGATAATAATAAGCAATTCAAGTGGATGTACAATCAACTCAGAGGTGATTATCCTAGAGCAACTTGGATGAAGCTTGTTTGCAACAACTATGGGGCACCTAGATGGTTGTTTATCTTATACCTGGCCATACATGGCAGGTTGCAAACTAAGGACAGAGTGGCTAAATGGACAAAGGTTGATGATTTGTCATGTCCTCTGTGTGCTAGACAAGATGAGACACAAGACCATTTATTTTTTCTTTGTCCTGTGTCATCTACAATCTGGAGCAAAGTACTACAATGGCAAGAGATGAAGAAAAATCTAACAAGCTGGGGAGATGAAGTCCGCTGGGCCATTCAAAATGCTAGAGGAAATTCAGCAGGAGGACACATATACAGGATGAGCCTTGTAGCAGGGGTATATATGATTTGAAGGGAAAGAAACCTAAGGCACTTCCAGCAGAAGAGTAGTAGCCTCAACAAACTGTCAACCATAATTATACAAGAGGTATACTACAGAGGAGCTTTGCAAAAGAACTGGCAAACAAGATACAGCAGTTTGATAGATGGTAATACGAGGAGTTCAAAAGAAACCAACGTGTCTTTATGTCAATACTTAGTTGTAATTGGTAGTGATGTAGAAGAAGAACCATAGATTTGGGATTAGTATCCAGTCTTTGATTCTATACTTGTATAGACATATTTATTTTATTGGTGAATAAAGTTACTTACCAAAAAAAGAATTTTGCAAACATTCTCTACTATCTACAAGTATACCGTACCAACATTCTAACTCATATGTCTAAGATTTCACAGAACATTCTCACTATGGGCTACAAATAGTATGAATACAAAGATAGCAGGGATGAGGTATATATGGTGGCACTAACAGGATTTTTTCATATTTTATGAGGAACCATCACATTTTCAAAACCAGAGGAGAAACAGCCAAGCACTTGTTAGGCAAATCATACGAGTGGTTATGTATAGATGATCAAAGAGGAACTGGAAGACTAAATGCACTTAGCTTTTACCCTTAGAAATATGTTGTTGTAAATGAGTTTTGAGTTGTAGTTAGGAATAAAAGTGAACACTACTTGTTGCTCATGATCAGGCTTGTGTGAGTTTGGGTTTTGATTTGTTCAGCTGTACATATTTCCCTTTGTAATACAATACTTTCAGTTACCGAAAAGAAATCACTAATCTAGGAGAATCTAAGCTTAAAAACATTACAAAAAGAAAATCATATGAGATAGAATATTTGGCAAACTGATTCAAATATGTGAGTGTAGTTTATGACTACTCCTTAGATTGCTTTCATTTAGTGTAATGCGGCAGCAAAATCAGATTTTATCACAAGGATATAAATGTTCTCGGCCAAATTAATAAGATCATTCTAAACACCTACTTTAAAATGATTGGCACCATCAAATTATCATGAGAGAAGACTATACAAACTACAGATGTTAATCAGAGTGCAGAAAATGCATTCTGCTAGTGTAGTGAATGATCACGAAGGTAATGGGTATCTTACTGGCTGTGTTGATTTTAATTTCTTAATAAGTTCATCTTGAATTGGAAAGGGAACTTGATTGAATCATATTTGGATGAGAATGAGACAAATTGAAAGACAATATGGTCAGCAAGTTGGAAGACAATAAGATACAACAATTCAAGTTCCTTGTCATCCCAAAGAAGGTGAACCAACAAGTATGATCTGTTTGAGGAGACCCCATTTGTGTTTAATCTTGAACAAGTATGATCTGTTAGAGGAGAAAGTCGCTCGTGTACCATTGGACTCTTGCAAGTGGCTCAGTGATTCCAGTCCAGTGCGGACACCACCATAGTAACCAGTCTTTGGCACTTTAAGCATATTATTATGTCGTGATGAAGTTTAAAGACCTCTATGCTTCTCTCAGGCGTAGAAAGCTATTTGTGTGGCAAGCTCGAGCAAAAGACAAAGTGGAAGATGATGAGGCATTCAAGTATGTAAGGGAAGTCATGAAGTGGGAAGAGACCTACTATGGTGGGGCAGAGGACTCATTTTACAGTACTACTGATGTTAAGCTTAGACGTATCTTGATATGGTTAGTAAAAAGGGAAGTGAGCTCAAATTAATTTTAACTTCTAAGTGGATTTTAGTAACAATAGCAGGTTGGTGTTTGGTTTTGTTCCTTTTCCTAATATTTAAAGCCTTAGAAGTTAAGGACTCTAGAACAAGTTACACGAGCCAGGAAGTGGAAATCTATAAGATGCATTTGTGACTTGTCTCAATTTTCAAAGACGTCAGTCAGTTCCTTGAAACTTTTAACCCTTGCTATCCCATATTGTGTTAACTAATACCATCATAATTTCCTTTCTTAAAGATCGAGGATTATTGCCTTCTCAAGATTGATAGTTCTTGAATTTCTCCCCACCC
The DNA here is from genome assembly GCA_003996215.1 of Jaltomata sinuosa. Classification (NCBI taxonomy): domain Eukaryota; kingdom Viridiplantae; phylum Streptophyta; class Magnoliopsida; order Solanales; family Solanaceae; genus Jaltomata; species Jaltomata sinuosa. The sequence goes on along the minus strand of QJPP01000721.1, from coordinate 127,303 downwards.
CCCGCCACGAGTTCCTGTCTAGTTACGTTGGTATATTTATACTGATAGGATGCACCGGATAGAAGGGAAGTATTGCAATTCGCAATCTACAAGGAAAAAACTTGCTATGTTTCTTAACAAATAGGGAAAATTAGTGGTAAAATCTAAATTTGCTGAGCCCTTGTGATGGTATTCAAGACTCGGTCAATCTACACAAAAAATCATTTTATCACTCGATCTATTCCAAAAGACAAATTAAGTATGTTGCATGTGTGCATAATAACAACTATCCCTCAATGCCAAGACTATTCGATTTGGATTGTGTCGCTCCATTAAAGAAAGTCATAGTCCAATTTTGTAAAAAAAATGTCTCTATACTAGAAATTTTCTACGCCTTTTGCTGGCATATAAATCTCTGAGAATACTAAAGGACTCATAGTGTACATTGGACATAACTAAACATACCAACAAGACTAAAACTTTGCACGCGTTCTAGTTGGATGGTCCAAAAGATTTTTGATATGAGAAAACTACTCGCCCCTGGATTGGTGGACATCAACTCCTATATTGTGGGGGAGAAGTTCAGTATTAGCAAGGCTTACAAAGCTTTTCAACCTACGTGGCCAAAAGCTCACTGGAAAAACATAGTGTTATTGAAAAGTATGGACCCTGTTTGCACCATGTTGTTGATTTTTTTTGTAGTAGTTGTATACCAAGTATGAGGTGAGAGGAATGTCAGGCGATTCCAACAGGTGCAGAGAACCAAAGAAGATAGAACAGAGAAATCGTAATGATACTTGTGTATTGTGCTAGCAACATGATCATACTAGAAACCATCTGTTAACTACTTGTGCTTTTACAAAGGGCTTATGGAGCAGAATATTACAATGGTTGTAGGGCAAACAACCTGGTGTCCAAAGCTACAATAGGCATTAAGGAATCCTAAAGGGAAGTCTAGTGCATCTAGCCTATATATGTAATGTTAGAGCCCCTATTAGAATTAGATGCAGGCTTCAACAACTTGTGTTTTTTATACAATTCTTTGTTTCAATAGTTTGTAGTTCAAGATAAGCATAATAATTTGTAAACTTGATGGTAGTAATTATTTCAAAGCAGGTTGTTCAGAGCAAGCTTAATAATTTGAACTCGAGAAAAACTCAAACAGTAGCACCGGAGGATAAAGATGTGTTATACCATGAGAAGTTGGAGTATTTTTAGCAACACTATGTATCCTTGTTATTTGTGGTACTCGTCGAGGGCCACTGTCGGCTTCACGGACCTGATAAATATTAACATATTAGTTAATAATATTTTTATAGGATTAAAATTTCATTGAAAATGTCTAAAACTTATCAAGTCGAGTTACCTGTTCACTTGAGGTCCCATTGATATTCTGAGGAATAGATTCATTAGGAGCATATTTGCGCATGAATTCTCTCATTTGGAGTAATTCTGATTGCATGTTCTCCTGATTTTGTTTCATCACATTCATTTCTTCATTTTGTTTTGCCTTTAATTCAGATATCTATTGTTCTAACCTTTGTACAACCTCATTAGATGAATTCTCTTCAGCAATATTTCCTAAGGAAGATCTACAACCCCATAGAATAGAAGGAGTTGGATCAAGTCCTAAACCACAAACATACCCACTTCTTTCATTTTGCATCACCTGGGAATACACATCGCCTTTTCAAGAAACTTGATGAGAAGGTTGGTCAGTAGATCCCTCACTATTGTTCATCTTTTCATTTATCATGTCCTGACCATAGAATGCGTATCAAATACAATTAAGATTTTTCCACATTATTTTCAAATTTAGAAAATAAAAGAAAGAAGAAACTTACAATTGCCTTGGCAGAATCATCATCCAATGGTCTACCATCCTTACGCTATTTATGAGTTAATAAGAAAATTTGTGCTCGTGTAGGCTCTATCCCATTTTCATCCTAATACAATAAAGTTGATATCATATATGCATGACAAAAAAGATTAACATATTGTTGTTAGTAATTTAATAGGTTTACCTGCTCATCCATCAAGATAGCAATACTTTTGGATCCTCCAGTATGAGGCATCTTTTGCTTGGCCCTATTATTTCTATTTGCTTGGTACGTCTCTGTCATTGAAAAATAAAATGATATCTTATGAATTATAAATAAAAACCGAGCATAGAAAAAATCAAAGCACTATGAAAATAAGCAACTAGGAGTATGTTTTCAAGATTTGTTGATACCTTAGCTTTCTCAGAAAGCCAATAAGAAATAAGACCACTCCATTGATCTCTCAGAATACGACTTGGTCTATTTCTCAACAAAGTGTCTTTATTGTTTTTATACTTTGGCATATGTTCACCTTTTAAATTGCTTTTGTAATCTTTCCATTTCTTTCCTTATGACTTTAAGACAAAGTCTTCTCCGTGTTTTGGGATAGAGAACTTCTTCTGAATAAATAAAAGTCAACATTTAGAAGATACATCATAAATAACTGATTGAGATTGTGCACGTGATAATAACAATAATAATAACTATACCATACCCTCACAAAATTCAACAATTTCTTCTTTTCCTTCTTGTCAAAATTTCTCCAATCATCGATGTGTAGAGGTGTTAATTCTGGAGTTCTTGCGACAATACCTAAAAATCTAGCAAGCTTTCGACCCTCTTTTCCAATAGATTGGTTAAGAATATTAAACGGCACATCAATTGTCTTTCCTAGAGGAAGTTTTCAAATATCTTTTAGTAAAGTAGACCCGCGTACCTTTCTTGTCTTTGAATTACCTAGAAGGAAAAATATTTGAAGGTCATCAAATGGTAAAACTTATATGGTTAAACAATTGAGAGATGCTTCAAAATTGGATTTATTTGTGCATCTATACCAACAGACAATCAAATGAGTTATTTGGTAGCCAACTACAACATTACAATGTCAAGTTTCCAGCAAATGTTAACATATTTTAGCTAAGGTGAACTGACAGTATTTTTTAGTCAATATCTAATGTAAGTAACAGCAGGCATTGGAACAACTCCTAAAGTGAACTTACAGTTAAGGTATTTTATCATGTTATTGACAACTGGTTCTCTCACAGTAGCCTACATGAAAGACAAGTAGCCTCTTTGGTAGAATGTTCCACTATGTTCAGATTCAAGAATGAAGGTAATTAGAAAGACTGTAATCCTAATTGATCAGAATATGGACCGGCAGTTCCCTCAAGCAAATAGCTCTATTGTCCATTTCTTTTAGCAGACATTTCTCCACTTTAGTGTTTGAGCAAGTCTTTACATCAAAGTCTAAGCCAATCAGTAAGTTATGGATATACCTTTAGAGTCAATCAGTAAGAGGGTTTTAGATATACCCTTGATTGATAAACCAAGAATCCAGTAAGTGGAAGTTGAAACAGACGATTGATAATTTCTTTGGCTTCCAGAAGTTGTCTTCTTAAAAGAATCATTATGTTAATCAATGCTAGAGGATTTTAGAGATACCTGAAGTATAAGATATAATATGATCTACATCGGCAACCATAACAAGAAGCAACACTATGATATTCAACTCCTCTTAAATATAAAGATAATTGTCAAAAAACTAGTTTCATGCCAGTTTGATCCACAGGATGAAAGTAAACACAAACTCTTCAGTAATATGATTTTTTCCCAACATGTAAAACTAATAAGAACTAGACAAAAGGTATTACCTGATTCCCCAGTGCCACCAGCAGAACTATTCAACTCATTAGATTGACCATCGTCATCTTGGGTTTCAAAGTGGTTTTGACTATTGATCACCTGCTCAAGATAAGGTTGGGCTCCACTGATGTTGTTCTCTTCATCCATCAAGCGCTCAATATATTATTGCACATCATTATTATTTTGTTGTTGAATCTCAAATCTATTGCAACCTCTAGTTTGCATAGTTTCTTATCTAAAATGAACTATCTAGCTGCATTAATTTGCACAAGTGGAAGAATAACAGAACATGTTAAAAACAAGAGGAAGCATCATCCTCATCTCAAGCTCTGAAAACACATACTAAAGCACCAGGATAACGAAAAATATCTAATTCATAAGAACACATTCGCACTTCACAATCCAAGGGATACCTTCATAAAATATAAGTAAAATCAAGCAAGGAGAATTCACTAAAATCATTCAATAATCAACCAACATAAACATGGAAAATCCATATACGACTGAAATGATTTAAATTGAAAGAAAATCCATAAAGATATTTTATTCAAATTTCTATAAAAAAAAATAACAAATACCTAAAGGTTCTTTAATAACACTTAAAAAGAATATATTTTATAATAACCACCTATCTTATTCAGAATCACTTTCATTTTCAATGTCATTTCCTCCCTAGACATTAGCTTCACTATTTTTTGGAGAAGCTTGAGTATGGATGCCTATATCAATTACTATCCCATCGATGCCACTTCTTACCCAATCATTGTTCTCATTCTCTGGAACATGAGAATTTTCTAAGATAGCCAAGTCATTGGAATCACTTTGAAATGATGACTCAAATTGTACACTATTTTCCTCTCCTATATCGTAAACATCTCGAGGTTTAATTAACCTAGGGACCAACCATTCATGATCTTGAGTATCTTGTACAAATATTACTTGTTGAGCTTGTTCTGCAAAGATAAAGGGCTCATGACGTTGTTGATTGCCAGAATCTGCAAGGCGTGAAAAATTCACAAGTGTGAATCTTAATTCATCTTCCATAACTCCTCTACCTTTAGTTACATCAACCCAATCGCACTTAAATAAGACAACCTTAAATTCTTCATAGTAGTTTAACTCCACAATGTCATTCAATCTACTATAATATGTAATATTTGCAGACTTTGGAGCATTGTCACTTAAACTTGCGTAACTTTCGGTCTTTGAAATGACCATAACACCACTATTTTGTGTCTCTAGGAACTCTTCACTTTGTTTTGTTCGGAATTGATACCCGTTATTTACATCATATGCATTAAATCTTTTCGCAATGTAACTTGGCCCTTTTGCAAGCACTTTAACATCCTTTAAGATGTCAGATGTCGCCTCCAACTCTTTTACCTAACCAAATAGAAAGATACAACTATAAATATGGATATAAGTACGAGTAAAGTATTTTAAGATAACCAATGATGTAGTCCTATTACTTACTTGCTCCTTCAACCACTCACTAAATGTATCGAAATGCATACGATCAAGTTGATGATGTGTCAAATGACGCTTACAATGTGATCTCTTGATTTCAGCAATATGTTCTCTATTCATGTAACTCATATATATATATATATATATATATATATATATATATATATATATATATCAATTTTGTTATCAAATAAAATAATATACACATAATTAATAATAGATATAACACTTACTTTTTATAATTCTCAACCACCTCTGACTCAAAATTGAAAAGCACATGTCGATGAGCTTGCAACAATGTTTTCTCATCCATTTCATATACATCTACTCCACCATACGACTCCCTGGTACTAGGAAAAAAACATTCTTTTTTACTAGTTTCATGCTCAATCTCATCATCGCATTTTCTTGAATAATAAGACGTTGAATCTCCACCATTCAAATATCATGAGCAAAATGCCAAACACTCATTTGCTATGTATGCTTCTGCTATTGAACCTTCTGGGCATGCACGATTACGAACATATGATTTTAAAGTACCCAAATACCTATGGAATAAAGTGATGTTATTAGTTTAATTTTATGATATGTAATAACTAAAAATATAGAATAAATATTCAATGATATTCTCCATACCTCTCAATTGGGTACATCCAACGATAATGTACTGGCCCCGCCAGTTTTGCCTCAGTTGCCAAGTGAGTAACCAAGTGTACCATAACAGTAAAGAATCCTGGGGGGAAGAGTTTCTCCATAGTAGACAATGTCCTGGAATTTTTTCTTCCAGTAATTTTAACTCTTCTACTTTAAGCACTTTACTATACAGAACATGAAAGAATGTGCTTAGTTCAATTAAAACGGAACGGACTCTTTTATCTGTTGATCTCCGCAAGGCAAGAGGAAGAAGTTCTTGCATTATAACATGGCAATCATGAGTTTTTAGCCTAGATAACCTTTATTTGCGAATCCAACATGAGATATTAGACGCATAGCCATGTGGAAACTTCGCATTTTGTAGTACTTTATAAAACATCTCCTTTTCATTCGAAGACATTGTGAAATAAGTAAGAAGAAGATATGCCCTCCCACTAGCTCGATATTGAGGCCATAAGCTTGGCCTTATTTTCATCTCCTTCAAGTCCAATCGAGCTTCTACATTGTCTTTAGACTTTTTATCAAGACCCAATAGTGTATACATTATGTTATCACACACATTTTTTTCTATGTGCATTACATCAAGATTATGGCGCACCAAGTTTTACTCCCAATAAGGAAGATCAAAAAATATGCTCCTCTTTTTCCATGTGTGTTTCATCACCCCACTTACCCCTTCACTTGACTGGCCAAGAGTAAACTTTATATCTTTAACTTGATTTATCACTAGTGACCCAGATAATTCACAAGGTCTAGGTCTTGATTCTTTAGTCCTATCAAATGATTTTGCATCATTACGATATTTGTGACCCAACTTCAAGAAACATTCGATGCCCCATATAACAAAATTTTCTACCATGTTTCAGCCATTTAAATTGAGTTTTTATGTTGCAAGAAGGGCATGCATACCGACCATAAGTGCTCCATCCAGAGAGAGTACCATATGCTGGAATATCATTTATAGTCCACATGAGAGTTGCGCGCATTTGAAATGTCTCCTTTGTAGAGGCATCGTATCTCTCTACCCCGACATCCCATAATTCATTTAACTCTTCTATTAACGGTTGTAAATAGACATCAATATTATTGCCAGGCGCTTTTGGTCCAAGAATAAGTAAGGATAGAATGAAAAATTCTTCCTTCATGCACATCCATGGTGAAAGATTATATGGAATTAAAATCACCGGCCATATACTATGAATAGTTCGCATTGTACCAAATGGATTAAACCTATCAGAAGCTAATCCCAGATGGACACTGCGAGGATCTCCAGCAAATTCAGGATATTTACTATCAAAACTTTTCCAAGCTTCGGAATCTGCAGGATGTCGTAGAACTCCATCTTTGTTGCTCTCTTCATGATTCCATCGCATTTCTTTTGATGTTTTTTAAGACATAAACAATCTTTGCAGGGTTGGTTTTAAAGGAAAAAACCTTAGGACCTTGGATGGAATTTTTTTAGCATTATTTTTCCATCTAGAAGCCCCACAAATTTTGCACTCATTGACTTCCTTACTGGCAAACTCTTTTCTAAAAAGCATGCAGTCATTGGGACAAGCGTGGATCTTTTTATACTTTAAGCCCAAACCTTCAACTATTTTTTTTATCTCTAGAAAGAAGGAGGCAATTTTTCCCCTTCCGGCAGCGCATCCTTCAATAGTCCAAGCAAAGAATCAAAAGATTCATTTGACCATTTGAACATGCATTTTGTACGATAAATATGCAGCAAAAAAGACAGTTTGCTAAACTTCTTACATCCAGGATATAATTCTCCATTTGCCTCCTTCATGAGTCTTTCAAACTTATCCACCTCTGAATGAGATTGATTTCCATATGAATGAGAAGTATTATCTTGTAGGATTGGCTCCATCTGACCCCTTTCACTGACATCATTATCCATGAATTGTGTACCGCCTCCTAAGGCATTATATATTATTTTTGTCATATCATCACCCCTTAAATTTGAATCGCTACGATTAGTTACTTGAGTATTGTTTGATGCATTTAGAGATTCTCCATGACAAAACCAAGTATCATATGATAGCAAAATGCCATCAGCCACAAGATGATCATATGCTATAGTCCGATCTACTAGATAGAAAAGCACACATTATGTACAAGGACATTTAATTTTTTCTCCATCTTGCTTTTCAGAAAAGTCATGATTGATAAAATCTTTTACTCCATCCAAGTATTCTTTACTAGCTCTGTCACAATACATCCACTTTTTATTTCTAGGATTGTCCAAAATGTTCAAGATATTCTTTTTTTCAGCAATTACTGTAAGAACTAAAGATATGTTAGAAAAAGGATGGAATTAATCAATATGTAATTGAATAACTCAAAGGTGTCATTTTAACAATTAAAACTATCAAATAGAAATCTGATTCTAATTATATCCAAATAATAAGTTATCTCAAAACAGATAAAAAAGGTAGAAAGTTTCCATTAAACATTTCCTTTCCAAGTAACACAAAAATTCAAGATTGTATCAGTACATGAAACATAGTTTAAAGCAAAAAATAAAATTTTAAAAGTTAAATATGAATTCCTCAAGCAGTAATAGATTGAATATCTCAAGGAAGACAAAAGTACGCATGACAAAAGTGGCTAGGGGTGTGTGGTATGCCTAACGGCTGGTCTACTAAGGTTAGTTGGTCTATACAAAACACTATAAGCAGTTCTAGTAAAGCAGAAATTATTTGTTGAGAGAGTATCCAACAAATATTTCAAGGCAACGCTTGTGCAATTAAGAATATTCTAAGAAGGGTTGCTAGTGTGTCTTTTTCTTCTTTGTGAGTATGTAAATCAACAAATAAATCAACAAAGGTTAGATATTTAAGGAAATATGATCTGATTGATTCACATTTGAGGTGTATACAAAAGATTGATGAACTTCTCCTCGTGGGAGTTTTTCTTTACTAGTGAGATAGAGTCTGTGCTTTAACAAAACCATCATACAATAATAATGCCCCAGTTATATTAGAGGACCATGCCTAACAAGAGCACAACAATTGGCACTGATTGCTCCAGTTACAAAAGAGGAAGTGTACCAGGCTCTATTGAGTATCTGTACTAGTTGCCAATATAGACAAAAGTTCCATTTACTTCGGAGGTGTAAAAAATGATGTTCAACATGATATTCTAACTGCCCTGGAATTTACTAAAGGAGAATTGCCTTTCCAATATTTGGGTATTCCTCTTAGCACAAAGAGGCTAACTGTTATGTAATGCAAACCTATCATTGACAAAATGCTCACAAGAATTCAATAGTGGACAACTAGATTTCTGTCTTATGCTGGGAGATTAATGTTGGTAAAATCTGTCCTCTTTTCCATACAAGTGTTCTGGTCACAAGTTTATGTATTTCCAAAGAAGGTGGTAGACATGGTAGAAGAATCATGTAGATCTTTTTTGTGAACTGGAGTAGTGAATATTGTTTCTAGAAGATTGTTGGTTTCTTGGGAGAGGATAAGTCTGCCAAAGACTGTTGGGGGTTTAAACATCCTAAATGCTTACAAGTGGAATCAGGTTGGTATTGCCAAACTTCTATGGAATATTTGCAGGAAAAAAGACATCTATGGGTTAGATGGATACATTCATACTATGTCAAGGGACAAAATCTGTGGGATACCAAGGTTTGTCAAGCCTCATGAATGGTCAGGAAAATTCTCAAAGCTAGATGACTTTTTGATCAAGTTAGGCTCACCGAGAAAGATGTGATGCAAATGGGTAGTTACTCTATAAAGAAGATGCATGTACTGAGTAGAGAGGAATACCCGAAGGTGCCATGGTGAAGACTGATTTATAACAATGTAGGGTCCCCCAAATGGATAGTTATCCTATTTCTAGCACTGCACAGAAGCCTACAAACTAAGGACAGGATTGCATGATGGGCAAATTTGGATGATCTGGAATGTCCTTTGTGTCCAACTGAAAATGAGGACATCGATCATATTCTATTTAAATGTGATTATGCCAAGAGAGTGTGGGAGAAATTACTGCTTGTTGGGAAAATAATTCTGTTTGGGAAAAGGTGTGGAATTATCTTTGATGTTTAAGAGTGTGGTCTCCTGCTTGTTGATTTAAGAAGCTTTAGATGCGAGAAAAAGAAAAGTCGAAAGGGGGGCAAGTGATGTGGTTCTGATGACCAACGCGGATGTTCATGCAGTTCAATCTCTACTTGATCTATAAAACTTTAGCATAGAAGGTTTCCTAGTACAAGAATGTTCGAGGAGGTGAAGTGGGATGTTCATGTGGTTCTAATACTAAACAATAAGGATTTTCAAGTGATTTGTTCACTTGCTTGGTCTTAAAACATTGTTAAGTGTACAATTATATGCCCCTTTTAAGGGTAGCCTTGACCAAATAGAAATTTATCACCACTTTCCATCAGTTAGAAAAGTAGGGCAAGTTAAGACCACAGACTATCCCGGAGGATTGGTTCAGTGGTAAGGACGTATGTAAGGAAACATCTTAGGATGAATGGATTGGGCACAAGTCATGAGTTCAAATACTATCACAGACACGAAGCATGGTATTTAAGTGGAGCATGGTATTTTAAGTGGAGCATGGTATTTAAGTGGAGCATGGTAGAGAGGTGAGTGCATCTACCCCATGTTTTGAACCTGTGAACACACTTGGGTTTGGAACAACTAACTCATGGGATTATCATGGTTACAAAAAGAATAAAGTTGAGACCACAAAAGCACTAAAAAATGTTTTCTCTTTTCTGTTCTTCTCGATAACATCTTCTCAACAAACAAATAAAGTTGAGACCTACCCAAAATTCTGTTGTTTCTCTTTTCTGTTCTTCTCTAATTATAAAAATGAGTTATGAACTGTACATGTTGAACATCTTAGCATTAGTTCAAAGCCTTAAAATACTCTCACCTAGTCATACATCAGATTACATATGTTATATGCTATCAACAATCTCCAGACAAGCATTTGTAAATCAAAATAATAGGAGTAAACGTACTTGACAGACTAGCACAATGACTATTCTATCAAATATTCGATCAAATAATTACAGAATCACCTATCATCTGCAGAACCATATTACAACCAGCACAATGTAGTCAAACAAACTCGCTTGATCACAGATTCAACCAAGTTAAGCAAGACAAGAGCGCTAACAGAGAGAATACGGACACTTAATCATTCAAAGAGATAATTTAGACCATGTACTGAAAGGCATTCCTCCAACTCAGATAAATATGAAAGAGTCGTTCAGTTTCAGTGAACTCCTACAACTAAACAATTTCTAACCAAAACTAGAACACATGCTTATAACATATAGAAGCAGTCAGCAACAATGTGTAGGAACGTTTGGTTCCTTAAGCTTATAACACATAGTAGCCAACAACTCACCATGGCATACACTCTTTTCTAATAAAAATACAATACTTAATAGAGAGCTGGACCATAACTGAATCAAAAAAAATTGCTAACAACTAGACGAGAGTCATCAGTAACAGCAAGAAAGCAATCAGCAACATCCAAAAAATCAATATTTTAAATTATTTGAACTTATATTATTAATCTCTGGTTTAACCAAAGAAAAGAGACCCTAGAACCGACTTCAAAATCGATCTTTTAATAGTAGAATATTACTGAAATCGAGTGTTTTTAATCAAAATTTAAAGATTTATTCAAGACGAGCAATATAAACACAACCTCACCTAAAATATTGAGATACTCGAGATTAATAACAAAAACACAACCTCGTTTACTAAACAAAAGTGATTGTTCAAAGTCCAGCCAAAATTAACTAATGATAAACAAACATTAGAACAACAACTCAAGATTTACAAACCATTAGAAACGTAGATGATTACCTTGTGTTGAAGGCTGAATCGTAACTGGCACAAAAAACACAGGGTAAAATCCAAAAGAAACAGATATAAGAAGAAGCAGAGTATAGAGATTGAAGCAAAGGAGAGAATACCTTGAAGGCTGAATCGCAGCTTTGGTTCTCTGGATTACGTTTCTTTTGTTTTTCTTAAGAAGAAGATTAGGTTTTCTTTCTATTTTAATGAATCAGCTAATATTTTAACTTAGGCGGGAAAAAAATTACATCTTTTTGTCGCGGGAAATTGAAAAGGGCGTGTAAAATAAAACACTGAATAGTGATTTAGCGGCTATTGTTTGTAATTGCTACCAAAAAGGCACTTATTGCTGACCAATAAACATTAGCCGCTACTATTAGCCTCTCGTGAATATATTAGCGGCAATTAAATTATTGTCGCTAAATAATTGCCACTAAATCTCCTTTTTCTAGTAGTGGCTGCTGGTCGCTGGTCAGCGCTATCGCGCTGAAGGAAACATCACAGACCAGCACTATCGCGCTACAAGAGCGCGATCGCGCTGAAGGGGAAAAAATAGGCCAGCGCAATCGCGCTAAGGGAGCACAATCGCGCTAAAGGCCACCAGAAGCATAAAAACCAGCAACAGCCAAAAACTTCTACGGGGTATTCCGGGCATAATCGAAACCCGATACTCAAAAATCAATAGTGCTATTAGAGTGGAAACGACGTTCTAGACTCAATGGAATCGATGAAACTTTTATACGAGGTCATTTCTTAAGAATGTTAACCCAAGTCAACACTAGCTAATGCCAACCAAATACCCAAAATGAGCCCAGCTCATCTGGAACCCGTACCAACCAACCAAATAACCCAAACTCAACATTCCGGAGCTAACGGCGCTGACAGAATTTCTATCAAAGGTCGTCTTCTCCGAATGTTGACCAAAGTCAACCTAACAAGCCCAACTGGCTTGAAAAAAAAGAATGAGAGAGAATTCCAAGCTGAAAAGCTCCCGGATCCTGACCAAGGTCCCTCTAGACCAAAGTCCACTCTCTGGAGCTAACGGAACTGTCAGAATTAAATTTCGAGCAAGGTCACCAAGAATGTTGACTGAAGTCAATGATTTCCAAAGTTAAAAGCTCTAAAACCAGGAATGGACAAAAAGACCAAACAAACGGCCCAGGCAACAAACTACCAGTCCCAGCAAGCCATAAATAACTTGGGGCCACTACAGGAAAGCTCTAATGGTAAAAGAAAGTCAAACACGCATAGATGACCGGAAGGGTCATTACATCATCCACTACTAAAAAGACTTTCATCCCAGAAAGTCAGGAAAGAAAGAAAGACTAGAGATTAAAAGGACAGCGAATACACAGCCCGCACTACTCTCTCAGACAACCTGGGTAGCCTCCTCGGTCGGACGGCACCCAATAGAACCAACGAACGTAACCAAGCCAAAACTCACTACTAGCCAAGCTAGATCCAAACTCAACTCCAAAACTCCAAAGATCTGCCGACCCAAACCAAACCTCGAGAATCTCAACCAGAAGCACCGATACAACACCAAAACCAAAGAAGAAAGGTGGTACACTCACAGAACTTGAATCTTCAAAACCACAAACAAATTTACCAGAAGCGCCATCAACCCAACACTCCAACTTATGAACCCGTTGATCCTCAAATTTCTTTTATTCTGAATAGAATCCTTTCACACCATAACAAGAAGTTGCATACAAGTCGAACAGTCAAACCACCCTCGAGGAATTAACTAACACACTAAAGATCCACAGTTTTTGCTTATACTCTACCACGAATGAAGTCACCTTTTATACTCAAGCTCTATCCAAGTTAAGCTATAGTCTACTAACTTTTGCCATCCAAGATAACAACCGTAGAAGGTCCTCAAAAATTGGAGTTACCTGACCAAACTAACCATCAAGCAATGGAAGAACACTTTTGCCAACACCAAACTCGCTAACTGAACCTAACTGATCAACCCATCTGAACCCGACTGAAGTCTGCACACCAAAGTTAGGAAAGGAATATATGAATACCTTGTGTTGACGAAGAAGCTTCCAAACTATAGAACGAACCCAACTGTTGCACCATGCCGAGTCTGAGTCAACTGGAAGTGAATGAACCAGGGCGACCTTCCCAACATACCCAAACCAAAACCAAGATCCTGCAAGTAGTGTGGTAAGCCTACCACAAATTCTATAATTATGAGCTAAGCTCCATACTCTAAGAACACTGCTGCAACTCCAAATTTCTCAAACACCATTCTATTTTGAAGTCGCCTTACCAAGCTTACCTCAGGAAGAAGTCCATCATGCCATGAATATCAAGTCAAAACACCCCAAAGGCAAAGGAAAAGGTGTCTGGGGTCCAAAGTTGCCATCTAATCACATAAATTTGCATATAACTTCAACTCACCCATTTGGCTTGAATCAACCGCTCTTCCAGATCTACACACAAAAAACTATTTCAAAGCATATATTATACCGAACTTCTAGTCCATACTAGCCGAGTCTAACCAACACTAGAACCCCATAATGGAAAATAGGTAGGCTGAGTTATTCGAACCCTATGCCTTCCAACCCAAGAAGCTGCAATCAAAAGAAACAACCGCGAACCATCCGGAATAGTTTGCTAGCCCATGCTTTTTGAAACCCAACTTTGAAATTGCCACCCAGAGCCTCAGTCGAATCTGCATGCTGCCAATGAACCCATAGGAACCAAAGCCAACTAGGCTTTGATTCACAAGTTTCCAAGCTGCTACAGAGATCTCAAACCAATCGATGGAAAACCACTGCAATCTGTAAATGGCCGAATCAAATCACCAACACACAAACCCAAGCAAACCTCCACCGTCACCTCAGTCAACTACTAAAACCCATAAGCACAAACAAGGAGTCATCTCCCTCCTTCTTCAACTAAATGAATCCTTCCTTAGCACATGCTAAACCTTACAAATCCTTTCTCGAATAAGAATCTGGGGCCATTACCTTAGTTCTCACCTCAACATCGTCAAACTCAATAAAGTAGGAGAAGAATGGGACAGAGGCCCAACTCACCCAAAATGCTATGAGTTCAACCCAGCCACGAGGCTTAAGTCAACACTTAGCCAAGATTATATCATTGGGAATCAACCACCATCCCAAACTCAAAAGCTCGATCAGAGAACTACGATCAGGATTTGTTCCAACCAAAACTAGGGAAATAACAAGACAACTCGACGAACAAAGAACTGGAGGAGACTATAGGAACAACCCACATACCTGCCAACCTCCTAAACTAATCAAACAAAGAGGGTCGACTATAAACTTTTGAGAGACCACACTAATCTATGCACACTAGCATAACCTATATCTCCCAACTAAGCAAAAATATCAACTCTAGCACAACTATCGATAACACCAAACCAAAACAAGAACCTCTAGCCACGCTAGATAACAGCCTAGGAAACAACCATCTAGGACCGCTCAAGATGGAGGACTCAATACAAGCCTAGAGTCACAATGGAGCTGGAAGTAAAACCAACCAGAAAAGAGGCTAACAAGAACTACCCACGAGCTACAATCCGGGTAAACCACCTCACAAGGCTAACTTACCCCCATCCACTACTAAATAATAAACTACCAATAAAACAACACATAACTACTATAATTTAGGTAATCAAATAACTAAACAAGTAGCAGGTAGGCATATAAGCAAATAAATGATAGAAGGGATAGAATCACAACGCGAGAAGGACTATCACAAGTCGAAGGTAACAGGAGCCTTACCTGGAGAAATGATATCAGGAACCTCTACCTCAAGCCCACCAGGAAGGTCATCAGACTGACGGGATATAACTCTGGACAGAGAGGTCAAAGCTGAAGGCTCAACCATCCCTTGTCGGGGACAATCTCTAGCATAATGCCCTACCACCCCACAACTATAGCAACCCAAAGAAGCTCTACTCTGATGCGTGGTGCCTGTCGACTCTGGACAGATACCTGAAATGCTATCTGGAAGCCACCTCTAACCATCTGGGGATTACCCCTACTACCCTGCACTCCACCTCTGGTCGGTGGCACTGAAGCCATGGGAGATAACACCTGCTAACCCTACTGGATGGAAGGAGGAATCGCGAGACAATCCCTAACCAAGTGCCCTCCCTGCACCAATAACAAACCTTACCAAGTGGAGCCTGACGGGATGATCCTACTGGACCTGACCGGCCACCACGGCCTACACACTCTAAAGAAAAATCTCAAGAAATATGATCCGTACCCTGCTTACTCTGCTTAACCTACCCTACACAGCCACTCTCTAGAACACGTGGAGCAACTGGAACTGGCCGGGTAGATAAGAAGCAATGGAACCTATCTCTGATGAAGAACCCCCTACCTCGAGTTTGAGAACCTCGAGAACTGTCATGGCGATGGAGTTTCTTAGCACTACCTCCATAAGCCTCACGGCATAAACCCTCAATAGCCCAAGCATGATCCACTACCTAAAGGAAGGTCATCCCAACTGTAACCAAATGCTCGGTCGCCAAACGGAGTGGTGAAATCAAACCTCCAACAAAACTCTAAACATTATCAAACTATGAAGGTACAGCCCTAGCAGTACGCCTAACCATGTAATGAAATCTTGCCTCATACTCCAATACCAACAGACAACCCTACTGAAGAGCTGGAAGCTCAACCCTAACTGAAGCACTACTCGAAGCACCAGGTACTGAAACACTCACCGGAGGACTCAGAGTCCTAGCCACGGTGTCCTGAAGAACTGGGGTCGCTACAAATCCAATCAGAGGCTGGGCTGGCCCCACATCCCTTATTTGATGCAATAAACTCTCACTCTAAATTCCTGGTGCTGACAGAAGCATTGAAGCAA
Source organism: Jaltomata sinuosa (assembly GCA_003996215.1). Lineage (NCBI taxonomy): Eukaryota > Viridiplantae > Streptophyta > Magnoliopsida > Solanales > Solanaceae > Jaltomata > Jaltomata sinuosa. Next base: position 110,826 of record QJPP01000721.1, on the reverse strand, counting down.
CAAGCACAGAAGCCTCGACACCAACCGTTGTCAAACCCCCCTTAGGCATCTGAGAAGGAATAAAACAACCAGAAATCTGTAGATCCAGGAATGCACGATAAGGAGCCAAAAAGATGAAACTTTTCCTAACAATGCCCTTTAGCCTCCCGCAGATAGCATACGGACGTCATCGTATCGATCCACGAGACTCTACTTAGACACTTTCTTCTGTACCACGACACTGATGAACCTAGAGCTCTGATACCAAGCTGTCATGATGTCACCTATAATCCTCCAGTATGCGAACTAATCCCCGTAGCCCAGAATGGTTAGTAATGGGCTACCACCAAACCAATTACGCACCACAAGCAGAATTAAGCGGAAGCTAAAAGTAAAGATAAGACACGCAGAAGCAACAACCCAAAATATATATACGAAGATACTACACCAACCCCAAGACTTAGTATTGATAGTACAGAAGCATCTAATGGGATACAAGTACCAGAAGTAACAAAATACAATATAAATCTCTCTCTAAAAATACAAGGAGTAACAGTAGAAAAGATGAGATTTAGACAAGCCCCGATCGGCAGGTTCTCACCCTAGTCTCAATGTTCAAAAGCTGCAGGAGTCTCTAATGCGATCAACGGCGAAAGCTCAACTAATACCTGCACCAAAAAGTGCAAAAGTGTAGTATGAGCACCAAGACAACGGGTACTCAGTAGGTATCATCGGCCAACTGAGTGCATATAAGATATAGAAACAGTAATAAGTAGAACACACGAAAGCAGTCATAGAAGCAAGGAAGAAGCACAAGGAACTAGAACAAGGAACAATCACCCAAGAGTTACAAGAATACATGCTAGAACAAACATATACATAACATAGAAACACAGGTGTAAGGAAGAAGAACGCACCTAGAATCCTTTCAACAATAATATATATAAAAGGAGAGAGTTTAGAAAGACATGGCGGTATATCGGTAACCTCAAGTAAAAGGAAGGAAGGAAGAAACTTCACATACTCAAGAAGGGATCAACATACTAAAGGAAAACATACAAGGAATCTAACTTCAAAGATAATATAAATAGAGATCAACCTCATAAATATAAACCTAGGATGGAACCACTACACCACAATAACCGAGAGACACTACTCAAATCCTCATAGGGATGGAACCAGAAACTCACTCTCTGCTCAGAAGGCCACACAAAAGTGCCTCAATAAGATAGGACTCCCTAGCCCCCTCAATAATCAAATCCCACAACCGTAACCTCAAAATGCTTATAATCGCTAAGCCACTAGAATTGTAAGCCATGATAATCTCAAAATGAAAACAGGAGTAAATATAATCTACCTACAGTCCCAACGGCTGCCCATACAACCGAGGAATGCAATCAAGCAAAAATAAACCCTCCGGAAATAAGTCCGAGTTTAAGCCAGTGGCTAAATCTCGAATATGCGTGCCAGAGATTGAACCGGGTCTAAAATAGTAGTAGTAATCTCAAAAGACCCTCTCCAAGGGTGCCCAAAGTATACTCGGGTCTAAATCAGTAATAAAGACTCAATAACCCTCTTAAAGGGTGCCAAAAGCGTGTCCGCATCTAAATCAGTCAGAAATCAGGTCTAGTGCTCTGGCCAGTAGAGCCTAGTATAAATAGAAAATCAAGTGTAGTACTCCTCCCAGCAGAGACTAGTACCAGTAATAAAATCAGTGCGAAATCATCCAAAATACCATATTTATCATCTAAAATACCAAAAATGGGCCCCCGGGGCCATGCAAGTTTAGGGAAACCATCTATAGTGGCTCGCAGCCAAAACCGGAAAAAAACATGCAGGAAATACCTTGTTCATGGATGATATGCTCGCATACAAATATAAACTAGCCCAACAACTCACAAACATTTCCTATCAGCCCTGCACAGGCCCAGCAGCTACTCAGCAGACATAACCAGCCTAAAAGGATATCTCTATGTCCGGGACTCGTAGACATTCTCAAATAACCCACCCTCTATGTTCCAGAGTCAATACAAGGCCACACGGGACCACAAGGGTAATATACAATACTACACGAATACTACAATCAATGTATGAAGTAAACTGACAGAAAAATGGGCAAGGTCTGGGGCACCAACCTATAACAACCCACCCAAGAATACTAATTAATGCAGTTATAGATTATATACGCAAAGTCTAGGTAGGGAAAGTCATAACCTACCTGTCGTCCGACGAATATATGTGGCGAAGGCGGCGTCCAGGATCTAACTACTCCAAGAAGCCCCAAATCACAAAACCACTATCAGTACAATAATCTATACGTCAAAACAAGACTAACGATACACATATTGCTATAATAATAGCCGAGTTGAAATTTGGGTCACAAATGGGCCCGTTGGCCCCATAACCCAAAACCAAAAACAAAAAACACTCATGTGTTCCTTACCATCCTGGGAGAACATGCTCGAAAATTGAGCAGAAACGGACAACAATTGGGGCTCAAAATAGCCCGCTCAAGATGAGGTGTAAAGATGGAATTTCAAGAATAAAATCAAAAATTGGGCAAGAATTACTTACCACAAAGATGGAATTTAAACCAAGGCGGACAATCCTTCACCCCCATGAAGCATGCACGAGCTAGGAGCAGCCACTACACAAGAATTTCCAATCTTACAATGAGCATCAATGGTGGAATTTTAAGGAAGGGACAAGAGAATTTCAAGGAGGAAGAAGGCTTACCAAGAGATGAAGAAACAAGGAAAATACACGAATAAATGATTCTCTAAGGTTTAGGACTGATTTGGAGAAATTTGGTAGAGAGAATTTGTGTTTTAGAGTTGGAAAAATATGAGGAGCAATGCTGGAAAAATGAAGGCCAAAGAATTTTATAGTTGTTGGTCGCTGGTCAGAGCTATCGCGCTAATGGAGCGTGATCGCGCTGAAGGAAACATCACAGAACAGTGTTATCGCGCTATAAAAGCGCGATCGCGCTGAAGGGGAAAACACATGTCAGTGCAATTGCGCTAAGGGAGCATGATCGCGCTGAAGGCCACCAGAAGCAGAAAAACCAACAACATGCAAAAACTTTTACGAGGCATTCCGGGCACAATCGGACCCCGATACTCAAAAACCAATAGTTCTATTAGAGTGAAAGCGGTGTTCCGAACTCAATGGAATCGATAAAACTTCTATACGAGGTCATTTTGGAAGAATGTTGACTCAAGTCAACACTTGCTAATGCCGACCAAACACCCAAAATGAGCTCGGCTCATCCAAAACCCAAACCAACCAACTAACTAACACAAACTCGACATTCCGGAGCTAACGGCGCTAATAGAATTTCCATCCGAGGCCATCTTCTCTGAAGGTTGACCAAAGTCAACCCAACAAGCCCAACTGGCTTGAAAACACAGAATAAGAGAGAATTCGAAGCTGAAAAGCTCCCGGATCCCGACCAAAGGTCCCTTCAGACCAAAGTCCATGCTCTGGAGCTAACGGAACTGTCAAAATTTGATTCCGAGCACGTTCACCAAGAATGTTGACTGAAGTCAATGATTTCCAAAGTTAAAAGCTCTAAAACCAAGAATGGACAAAAAGATCAAACAAATGGCCCGGGCACCGAACTACTAGTCCCAGCAAGCCATAAATGACTTAAGGTTGCTATAGGAATGCTCTAAGGTTACAAGAAAGACGAACACGCATAGATGACCGGAAGGGTCATTACAGTAACAGGTAGACTATGGCAAAACATTTATCATATAACCAAATAAACAAGTAAAATATGGAAGTACTTAACTCTTAAATCTTAAAATTGTGGAAATATATAGCATGTAAATAACTTGGTTATGGCATATGATCAATGAACTATAACCTCTAAGCATATATACTTACAACCTATAAATAATTGAACATATGTCATATGAGCAATTTTAATTAATTAATTATTTTTTTTTAACATTCTAATCATATAAACTTTCGAAACGTATAACATTTAAACAAATAAGATATAGGACATGTAACATAGAAGTAAGTGACCTATGGTGTAACAACTCCGAGATCAAACCAGCTATCTAAGTTAAAATCTCAGAAAAATCTCAGGTTTCCAGAGATGACGAGTCAGTCGATTGTTCATGGTTTGAAACCACGATCCATCCTGTGCACTCGTTGTCCAAGTTCTAGAAGACCTTTTAAATTATCCCAGTAATGATGAGTCAAGGGACGGTCCATCTTTCTGGATGACGGGCCTTTATCCCCAGCCATAATCCCTGAAAGTTCAAAAAGTCCAGATCCCACAAGGCAAACCATGAGTCGATAGAACGGTCCATCGTTTAGAAGAACGGACCGTTGTGTGACTCATGGAATGCAATTTCAGTAGCTCCACTAAGTGTTAGTGGAAAACCACGGATCATATAGACAGTCTGTCCTTTAGGATGACGGACCATAGACCAACTCGTGATCCCTGAAGGTTAATTTTTCTAGCTTTTTCTAAATTATGTCCTAGGGGTATTTTAGTCATTACCCTGTAATGACCCTTCTGGTTATTTCCACGTATACGTTTTCCTTGAACCGTTAGAGCTTGTTGTAGCGGACCCAAGTCACTTAAGGCTTGTCAGGATCGATATTTCGGTGTCGGGCCCATTTGGTCGCATTATAAGTTTTGAAGTCAAGCAAATCGACAAAAATTATCGTAAGTTCTTTAATAAATTTTCTGAACTTTGGGTAAACTGTCTTGGAGCTTTTCTCTCAATATATAAAGAGTTAGAAGTCCCCCGAAATACAAAATCGAAGGTTTACGAGTATAGTTTCCAACGCACAAAACCTCACGTCCAACTGATCGCGGAGTAAAAAGTTATGACTGTTTTACCGCGGACTGTCTGGCAGAAAACGGGTTGCGAACCGGGTCGCGAATCAGGTCGGGTCAAAATCGATTTTAAGCCTCAACTTCACGTTTTAAAATGCCATTTCAGTTCTGAAACAGTGAGAAAACATAAGGGAGGGTTTCAAGAGAGTTCTTGAGTATCGAAATTGTGCGTACTTGAAAATATTTAATTTAAAAGTTGAATGTGGTAGAAATTTATATTATTATTACCTTTTCAAAATATTTCAAAGGTTTATGAAAAATATTTTTGTTATGATATAATTGTATATGTATTTATTTTATAAGGTTTTTATACATTGTAATATTTTAACGGAGATAGTAAATTTAGTTATATTGAAGATTATTATTATAATATAGTAGGTTTTATTCGAAATAATTTTCTACTAATTATGGTATATTCAAAAAGTTTTAATTATTTTACCACGAACCTATGCAATATCCGAGTGCATAGATAAAGGGATGGGAACTTTAAAAATAGTGACACCACAACTTCCACGTGGTGGATAGTAGTGGTGTTGTAGTATACGTGGCATGGGTGTTACTAACAAATGCCACCAATCTCTCTCACTATTATTTAATAGTTTACTACTAAGAATCCAATTACATGGCTATGGAATCTTTGGTGTGTATATATATAGCATTATAGTGGTTGCAATGTGAGGTGACACATCTGCCAACTTGGTATATATATTTCTAGCATAAAAGTTCCTTACCAAAATTCAATCCCTCACGTTATTGTTGTATTAAATCTCATTCAATTTGATTTCATTTCGGAGCGGTTCGGACTCGAAAATCATTATTGTAGCAGCTTGTCATCGTACGGCAGGTAGGTTACGGTTTATTTTCCCTAGACTCCACATATATAGGATAAAATTGTATTAATGGGCATCCTTGGGTTGGTTTATTAGGTTGGTACCACAGACCTGGACCGCTTTATTCATGTCCGCCTACTTTTGTTTCTCCGTTGCTTGTAGTATTTGCCGATATATTTTATTTACCCTTGTGGTCCTGTGAGGCCTTGTTGACTCTGGAACATAGAAGGTGGGATTTTGGGAATGTTCGCGAGTCCTGGGCATAGAATTATCCTTCTAGGCTGGTTATGCTTGCTGAGTAGCTGTGGGTCTGTGCAGGGTCGATAGGTTGATTGTGAGCTGCTGGGCAGCTATTGTGTTTGATCATACCATTTTCATGCATATAAAGAGGTTTTATACAGGTTTTACTACGGTTTGGGCTTCGGGCCTACTGACACCATTTTCTAAACCTTGCATGGCCCGGGGGGACCGTTTTTTATGGAAATAATTTGGAAATGGTTTGATTTGACTTGTGAATATTCTTAGGCAAGAAAGCAAAATTATGTTTTAAATCATCAGTTTTACGATTAACGCTAGACTCGGCAGGGCCGGGGTGCTAGTTGAGTTTTCTTGTTACTTAAGATGATTTTTAGCCTCGGTCGGACCGAGCACCTGAGATGACTTTCTACTGTTTAGACCCGGTTATTCCCGGGCACCCTTGGAGGGGTTTTTTTTTGAGATATTTTCCTACTACTTTAGTCCTGGACAGGGTCTGGGCATGCATATTCGAGACTGGGTCTCTATTTTGATACCGGACTTGCTTCCGGACGACATGTTGTGATACTGAGTTTTAGTATGGGGTCTGGGACCTCTATGGACCTTGCCATCCGGGCCAGGGGCTACGGGCTGCGTGTGTCGGAGGAGGGGTATACGGTGGAGTAGAGGTATACGGGCAGTGTCCTTCCATGGAACCTACCTGCTGGGCCGGATCGGCGCCGGAGGAGGTACATACAGAGATACCATTTCACTTGAGATCTGCATGCATCATATCATTCATTGTTTGAGGCTCCACCCTTGTTTGTTGTTTGTTGATTGTACGCTCCGGTAGTATGGGATGTCGAAGTGTTTGTTTTCACTTGTTTGTGTTCCTCGGTTGTATGGGCGGCCGGGGGACTGTAGGTAGAATTTTGCTATTTACTTACAGAATTGTTCCCTGTTACGGTTAAGTATGAAATTGGTTCCTGCTAGACTATTAGTTCTGGATTTGAGATTGATATGATTAGTTGAGTTGAATTCATGTCTCTGAGCATGCCTATCATTACTCTTTCCTTCTTCTTACACTTGAGGTTACCGGTATACCGTCCATTTCGTAAACTTATTTTGTATACACTATTGTTGCAAGGACCCCAGGTGCATTTTTTTCTTACTTTCACCTGTTCCTATGGTGTGTATATTCTGCTTACTAGCCTCACATGTGGTTTTGTTGATTTCCCTCTGGGCTAGTTCCTATGTACCTTTCATTGATTTCTGTGACTGCTTGCTTCTATGTTGTCTGTTACTACGCTTTTATCTTATATGTGCCCAGTCGGCCTATGATACCTACTGGGTACTTTATGCTTCGCTTTTGGTGCTCACCCCTACCCCCCTGCATCTTTGGGTGCAGATCCTAGCGTGGGCCATCGCCGTTAGATCATTGTGATTCGTGCTTGGAGATCTGTTGGGGACTACTTCAGACTGAGGGTGAGCTCTTGGCGATCGGAGCTTAGCTTTAGTTTATCTTTTGCTTCATGTACTCTATTACCATTCAGAGACATCTGTATATATAGTTTTGGATTATTTGCACTCTATGTATGTAGTTTGGCTCTATACTATGATACCAGGTCTTGGAGTTTGGTTTAGTTTCCGTATATGTATATATATATATCCCTGTTATCTATTCTCTTCGTCTTGTTCCCTTATTTGTTAGATAGTAGCCCATTACTAACTGTCCTGGGCTACGTGGATTGGTTCACCTATCGGGGGTCGTAGGTGCCATCATGACCGAGAAATCGGGTCGTGACAACTTGGTATCAGAGCTTTAGGTTCACCGGTGTCATCAGTATAGGAGCCAATGTCTAGTAGAGTCCTGCGGATCGGGGCAGAGACGTTCGTACTCAATCTTTGGGAAGCTACAGTGACATTTTAGGAAATTTGACTCTTTCATTGCTTTTGTGTCGTGCGTATAACCCTTGAAGTTTCTGGAAATCTCATTTGTTCTACTTCATTCTTCCGCAGATGGTTCGTATGAGATCATCGGCATCACGCGGAGATGAGCCTCCCGCTCCAGCACCCGCTCCAGCACCAGCTCCAGCACCCGCTCCAGCACCCGCTCCAGCACCAGCTCCAGCGCCAACTCCAGCGCCAGCTCCAGTTCTAGCTCCAGTGCCCACTTCTATGCCAGCTTCAGCCGCAGCTCAGTCTCCAGATATTCGGGGGTTACTATTACAGCTTTTGGGTATGATTGGAGAGCGTCCTTCTGAGGTATCGCAAATACCCGCTCAGGGGGTAGCCCTGGGTGCACAGAGCTCAGGAGCTCAGCCTGCTACTATGGCTCCCCGTGCGGAGGTCATTCCGGTTCCATCTGTTGTACAGCCTCTTGCTCCTCGCCCAGTTATGACAGAGTCAGAGCAGAAGGCGTTGGTTAGGTTTTTGAGGTTAGCACCTCCGAGGTTTGCTGGTACTTCTGGACAGTATCCACATGACTTTATTACTACCTGTGAGGAGATGTTGCATCATTTGGGTTTGTTGGAGACTCACGGGGTTGGCTATACTACCTATCAGTTGGAAGGCCCAGCGAAGTTATGGTGGAGGGCCCAGGTTGCTTGTAGACCACCGTCGTCACCTCCTTTGACCTGGTCTGAGTTTTATGAGGCCTTTATGGCCAAGTTCCTACCCCAGAGTGATCGGGAGCATCATAGGGAGCAGTTTACTCACCTTGTGCAGGGGTCTACGACTATCTCGGAGTATGAGACCTGTTTTCATCAGCTAGAACCGTTCGGAGCTATGATCATTCCTACCGAGGCAGATAGGATTCGCAAATTTGTATGGGGTTTGAGGCCAGAGATCAGGCAGCCAGCTGAGATATTGATTGCCAGTGGTCGGTCATTCCAGGCTATTGTAGACTATGCCCGCACTGTGGAGGACTTACAGCG